>AP025074.1:16949389-17028617 GCA_036186865.1 Eustoma russellianum | reverse complement strand
ACTGAAGTACTTGATCAACTGTTTGCAAACCTTACTGTCTTCAACCAATTCAACCAACTGAGGAGTCTTCTTCAAGTTGAGATCAGCTAACAGTTGTATCTGGTGTTTCCCCCAATATGAGACAAGTAGAACAGCTTTTGTCACCACAAATATGTCTCAGAAATGTACTTTTCACCAGGAAAGGTATCATAAATCAAAAGGTACCTTAATTATTTGAGAAATCAAACCGAGCACTAGATGGGGCTGCAAAGCACAAAGGCAAAATTCAGTTTATTGAAATTTTGTTGGAAAATGTTACTCCAAAAAAAAGGAGGAGAAGAAGTTGTAGCGACTAAGAAAATGCAATTAGCTTTATTGGAGTTTCTATTTTCAAGGCCAGACTATAAGAAACGATGTAATGGAGAATAAGAAACTTACTCTAGCTTCAACCAGGTCTTGTGTGCCAATATTAACCACAGTACAACCAATGGCCTTGGCAGAGTTGAGGCATAATGTATGGTTTTCATTCCTCTCCCATGGATTTAAAACCTTCTTTGTATTAATAGCTCTTTCATCAATAGTGCCCGGGACAGCGACGTTAATGAGCTTACTGCATGATTTGATGATATAAATAAAGTCGCAGTCATAGGAAATTTGAATCTCCAGATAAAAATATTCTACCAACTTCTTGATAGGTCATTCACAGTACCATAGTAGGACCCCATCTTTCGCGAGATCAAAAAGTGCATTTGTAGACGGATCTAGTGGAAGAAAATCCTTTAAGAATTTATCTTGTCCAAGAAAGCTGTTGATGTGGGCAACATATGAGGCCTTCTCAGATTCGCTAACAGTGTGCCGAAGGGTAGTTGTGGCATTCTTCACAAATGATGAGGAGGTATTAGATTCACCAAGCTTTGCTGTAGCTCGTGCTTGTAAGTTCAAGAATGCCTGAACATCATTAAACCAGATAAAATTTTCCTTCGCCGATATAAAAAAATATTTGGCAAGTTTTCTTATTTCCTTCTTTTTTCCCCTTTCCAATATCTTGAGGAACAGCCTGACATGCAAGACTAAGTACGTCATGTCTTATGGCAATTAAATATACTGTACTTTCTACTTTGTTCATATCAACAAAAAGAATATCTTCCATTATACATATAAAACATTAACCAAAAGTGGGTCCAGTCATATGTTCTAAAGGAGAAAAAAAAATACTCTCCTTACCGGAGGACTGCGTCACATACCCGAAGGAAGGACTCAAAGTCAACTTCTTCATTCATATCAGAAGACGATTCACACAAGATACCTCTGATCTCATCTTCAGTGAGCATTTCACTCAAGGACTTCAATTTGGCCATGACAGGAGGCAAATCTCCAAGTGTAACTTTTCCGGATGGATTCCTTGCAGAAAAAAACTGGGACGCGCTAAGATTAGCTTACAAGTATCTTACATAATTATAATTCCTTCGACAGAGGCAGATAGGTTCCAAAAGATCTATCAGGATTACATACTTTTGATTTGAGGCTCCGTAGCTCGACTTGAGTGAATTGGCTCTGAAGCCATGGATCAGAAACGATAACGCCCTGATAACCAGACATTGTGCCCTGTGTTCTGGGGGCGATCAATCCCTACTTAATTCCAGATCACATTAATATCATCGAAATACAAAAACTAATAAAACCTGCGACTGGTTAGTATTAAAATTAATACAACAACAACAATCAACAACATTATATCCCAACGACAGCAATAGCTCCCCCTAGGATGTGAGGAAGGTGAGAGGTAGACAAATGATAACTCCATCCCAAGGGATAGTATTAAAATTAATATGGAACACAATTGTCGTAATTCATTAAACCAGAAAGATCACTTCGTCTCGAGCTAATGATTAACTTGAGTTATCAATGTATCAATTGCACTCAAAATGGACTCTGCCATTGATTTATCATGACTCTATAAAAGAGATAACAAATCCATACATAACTAACCAAATTGAACCCACATAACCATTACGCGTCCTTCAAAATTTATAAAAATCAAACTAAACAACAGGGTTGCGCGATCACCGTCCGTATCTTGATTTTTATTCATCGGAAATTCAAAGAAGATGTCCGAATCGAATCGAAAATTGTCGAAATTCAGGCAATGCTACATATGAATGCATGGGTATACATCAAGTTATGGAAGCATTATCTGCAGTAAATATGCAAAATGAGAATCAAAACCTGGACGGGGAGAAGAAAACAAACCCGATCAGGTCAAAAGTTCATGGGATGAGTGTTCAAATTTCATCATCATGTGCTTCTATTTTTGGTTTGTTGTCGTCTCCGTTGCGTTGTGCTGTGATAGCGTTGATAGGATGGAGAGTGAAAATTGAAACACAGAAAAAACCGTTTTGCCTTTCAGGCCCGCGAATTCCGATAAACACTTCTTTTATTTTTCGTGTGCCACTAGTAATCTACTTGATGAGGACATAAGAGTGACCGACCATATACACCGACCATATAAAGGGAAGAAGTATGTCCACCGAGTTAAAAAGATGGTTTGCAAATCACACAGAGTAAAGTCGAAAAGTTAAGGTTGAATGACGTCAAACATCCCTTGTTTAACATGTGTATGACAAAGAGACCAGCGTTGCTGAGTATTAGACCTACATTTTAGAGCTTAAAACTATGATTTGAAGACAGTAAAAGAGCAGGGGATGGAAAGAGAGCTGGACTTAAAAGTGCAAGGCATACTCGTGGAGTTAGGTGCATTTATGAGCTTGCATGACTTTGTTTTTGGACTAGTTGTCTTGTAAAATTATTTATTCTGTTTTGGAGTCATTTTAATTGTTTCTATAACGTTTTGTACTGATAAAACCGTGTGGTAGGAGTCTTTTTGGAAAAGGGAGCCTCGCGTTCCTTTTAGCTAAAGATTGAGTTTCTAGAAGGTCGGCAAGTTTAACCGGCTGGTAGTTTTGAAAGATATCTCAAGCTACAGATCTTGACTGATATGATTGAAAATACTATGGTAAGCTAACATTCATGGATACAATTTTTCAGCCGGTCATGAGATCAAATTTGGCTTCTAGAAGGGCTAAAACCGCATGACTATGTTGGTATAAGTTAGAGTTTTAATTTGACTAGGATTGTTGGAATTTTCCTTTTAGGATAGGATATTTGTCTATTTAAACACATAGGTCAGGTGACTTTTGTACACAATACACATTACATCAATAACATTTTGAGATTTTTGGCCAAGCCTCTTTGAGAGCATAGCAAGAATATTTTCTTGTCTTCTTGATCAAATTGATAAAGGTTATATTCTATATTAACGTCTTTGCGCAAACGTTGTTGGGGGAGGGGTGAATCTTTCAAACTTGAAGACACGCCCCAAGGGTGATCTCTCGCTCTTGGTAAACAAACACACTGCAAGATTGGAGGATAACGCTCATAATCCCATTAAATCGCACATGGCCAATGGTTTGAAACAATTCTTGAAAACCTAACAAGACTTCTTGAAAACCCAACCAAGTACGCCTCAGTTTGGTACTAAAGCATCAGGTTACCTTGTTCTAAATCTTTATCAATCTATTCGGCCTGTCTTTGAGTCCAAAAACCGTATATACAAAAAAAAAGATTCGACTAAAACACAAAAAAGAACAAAACTCTAATTTGGCCCGACCCCCTCTGATTGCATTGTCTTGAATTAATTCCTTTTTTGTATCGAAGACTGCAAATCTTTTGTGTTGAATTTGTTGTACTTGAAAACCTAGGGTTGTTTGCATCTAGAAAACACTCGACCACAAACAAAAGCTTACTACTTTTATACATTGCAGCCGAGTCTTGAATTAAATTCTTGTTGTTTGAAGCTCTTTGCCGATTTCGTTGAGATTGTGATTGAATGCTTCTGTTTCTTGGTTGGTTAATTGCATTAACACGTTCCACACGCACCCCTACTGAATCACACAAAAGAAAACATTTAAGACACCAAGAACCTTAAATCGGCCTACATCAAAAAACACAACCCCTAATATTTGGCCACCCAATAAAACCCTAGACATAATTTGTCCAACCCTCAAAACTGTGACCCTAATTCAATTGCACCCTAAAATAATTAAAAAAAACCCTAGCCTAATTCGGCCAACTTTAATTGCTCACATCCAACAGAAACAACCTACTTTAAATCCCCGACCCTAAAAGCCCTAACCCTAAAACTTTTCAAACCCGTACAAACACACACTCAAATAGCTAACAGCCTTCATACCATAAAAACCCTAAATTTTCATTCCCTAAACATCAGAAAAACCATTCCTCAACAGCCCCAAAACCGAAGGCAAGGACTTATACACTCTGTTACACAAAACGGCAACCCGAGCCAATGGCGTAAGAAAATTTTTGAATAATGCAAGGAATATTTCTTCAAGAAACATCACACACATTTAGTTCTTGAAACCAGAAAGTCAAGTAAAGCAAGATTGACATAGTTCTTGAAAATCAAAAGCAAGAACAAGAAAATTATGAAATTAAAGAACTCCGCGCATACTTATCGGAATTGGCTGTTTAAAAGGCATTTTGATCCTTGCACTGTTATATATTTAATTGTAGAAAGAAAGATTGAAAAAGGTCCGAGAATATTCTGTTCTTACACAAAGACCGAACCTGCCTTAGGAGCACCAAACAATCCAACATTTTCAAACTTGTTTGAACCTAACCCTAGTCACTTTGGAATGTTTTGATGTGTATTAGACCACTAAAATTATATTATTTGGTTATATTATTGATTAGATTGGCTTAGCAATCCCTTAGCGATTCTTTGGTTCAACCATAATACATCCTCTTTGGTTTCTTGTTTTTCTTTGAATCTTAGTTTTTCTAGTCTTGTGTTAGCCTTAAAGCATGCCTTGTGTTGACAGTTATCCTCCTACTTTGAAGAAGAATTTGCTAACTGAAGTGAAGAATGCTACAACTTTTTGCCCCATTGGATTTGGTTACTAACTTTAGATCTTGAGAAAGAAACGCAAGAAACAGTAGTAAAAGGCTTAGTATTGTGAGAGCAAAAGATGGTGATAAAAGACAAATTTGAGTGAATCCATACACAAGCGTGGAAAGACACCACAAAACTGATTTTTTTAGTTTATACTGACGTAATCAAATCTCTTTTGTCTTTGTGTTACTTTTCTCTTTCTTGTTTTTTTGTTACTTTGTTTTGGGATGGCCGGCCAAATAAGAAATCACCCCAAAGATAATTACAAAATGGTTAAAACAATTTGGGAAGTTACGTGTTTCAAAAGCAACCTTGAGGATTTTTGAGAGCGCATAAATCAGTTTTGTTTTTCTCAAGGCCTATGCTTAAGTCATTAGAGTAACAAAGTACCCAAGTACCTTTTCTTCATGAACATCTAATTGTAGCAGAATATTACAATAATATGTTAGATGGTCTATATGATGCTTATGTTGAGGAACATGAGGATTTGACAATGATAAGATTTATGACTGGATTGAATAAGAATATTACTGACCAAATGAACCATGTGAGAATTAAGAATCTTGATCATATGATTTATCTTGCAAACCAATATACAAAGGAATTGACACATGATAAACTGAAAGAAATACAAGAACTCTGACTTCATTTCAAAGAACCTAAGGAAAAGATGAGTGTTTTGGACTCTTACATAAATAATGCTAAAGCTCTTCATAATGCGCATGAAACTCCTAGTGATTCACTTAATCTTACTCATGATTTGCATGCCATTAAAATTGGCAAGCATGAGAATGGACCTAGGTTACAAGAAAAAGAGGATGATGCTCTTACTTCGTGGACAATGGATGGTGTTCTCAAACCTTGACTGTCATATGAATACTTCAGGGAGAAAGGTAGGAATGTCAATTGGGTCAATATTGTCTGTGACTCAGCTGTGACTCCCAAACACTCGTTTACGCTGTGGATGGCCAGACTGAACAGGCTTCCCACCAATGACATGCTTGTTTACCCAGATGATCTTACATGTCAGCTCTGCTCAGCTGGACAAGAGACACTTCAGCACCTCTTTTTCTCCTGCTTGGCCACCAGACAGGTTTGGCTATCCACCTCGGCCTGGCTTGGTCTTCCACGTGTTAGCCCAAAATAAATACGGAAGCAAATAAAGTTACCTCCGGCCATTGTCGTTTGTAGAAGCCTTCTTCGTGTTGATGTAGTCCTTAGGGTAGTCTTCTAGCCTTGTTCCTCTTGGCTTGAATGAGATGGTTTGATGGACAACCATAGGCTCTTATTTATAGGCTAGGCTAGGGACCCCTTAATCCTGTCTTGATTAGAGTCCGTACCATCACAAACTCTACTGTATGGTGATAATCCCTTACCACCAAGGAGTTGTAGTCAAATACAAGTCTAGGAGATAAGATGACATGGTGATCCACACTATATGTGATTTAAATTAATAAATCACGGGATAAATCTTAAAGATAAACATTACGTCTAATATTTATCCAACATTCTCCCACTTGGATCAAATGTCAACACTAGACAACGCTACACAAGTGACTAAGTAACTTGGCCAAAACAAAAATGTCACTCGAACAACTTGACTACCTCGATCGAAAATATAACACATACGAATCAAGGCGGTTGCGCTCTTAGATTAAACAACGAGCACTCCCTTCCAAGTATTACCATGCATTATACAAACAATCAAACAAAATGAACGACTTATTATAAATCATCTCAATGGGTCCTCGTGTATGGATCAAACAGATCCTAACTTAGATTGCGCAAATAAAATAAACAAATGTCAAACGAATGTCTAGACAATAAGATCAAAAAATACAAAATCAAGGAGAACCACGTAGTCCCATATTGGCAACATGATCCCCAAATACTTGTATCGGTAAACCTTTCGTCATGGGATCAGCCAACATTGACTCCGTACTTATGTGTTCAATCTTTACATCTCCCTTGCTAATATGATCTCTGACCTTCAGATACTTTATATCGATATGCTTGCTGCGACTCCCACTCTTATTGTTTTTCGCAAAGAACACTGCCGCTTTGTTATCGCAGAAAATCTTAATTGGTCTCTCAACACTATCGACAACTTTAAGACCACTGATGAAGTATTTCATCCAAAGAGCCTGTGAAGTAGCTTCATAGCACGCAATAAACTC
This sequence comes from Eustoma russellianum, assembly GCA_036186865.1. Lineage (NCBI taxonomy): Eukaryota > Viridiplantae > Streptophyta > Magnoliopsida > Gentianales > Gentianaceae > Eustoma > Eustoma russellianum. Next base: position 17,021,492 of record AP025074.1, on the reverse strand, counting down.
AGCCTCCATAGTGGACGAAGCAATAATGGTTTGCTTCTTACTTCTCCAAGATACTGCTCCTCCAGCAAGAAGAAAAATGTATCCAGAAGTAGACTTGCTTGTATCCACACAGCCTGAGTAATCAGAATCAGAATATCCCAAAACCTCCAGAATCTCTGATCGTCTGTATGTCAACTTGTATTCTTTGGTTCCTTGTAAGTATCTTAAGACCCTCTTCGCGGCTTGCCAATGAGCAATACCAGGGTCACTCAAATATCTGCCAAGTACTCCGACTGCAAATGAGAGATCCGGTCTGGTACAGACCAGTGCATACATAAGACTCCCAATGAGTGATGCGTATGGCTTGTCTTTCATCTCATCTTTCTCTAATGCATTCTTCGGACACTGGTCTAAGCTGAACTTGTCTCCTTTAGCTATAGGTGCCGCCGTGGGCTTACACTTTTGCATGCCAAATTTCTCAAGTACTTTGTTAATGTAGGCTTTCTGAGAGAGACCAAGTATTTTACTTGCTCTATCTCTGTGAATCTCTATGCCAAGGACATAAGAAGCTTCACCCATATCCTTCATATCAAAGTTCAAAGTGAGAAATTGTTTAGTCTCACATAATAACCCAAGATCACTGCTTGCCAGGAGAATATCATCCACATATAGGACCAGAAAGATATACTTGCTCCCACTCATCTTGAGGTATATACATTGATCAACAATGTTCTCAACAAAACTGGATGAAGAGACTACCTCATGAAACCTAAGGTTCCATTGACGTGAAGCTTGTTTAAGCCCATATATGGATCTATTCAATTTGCAAACTAATTGATCATTCTTGGAATCAACAAAGCCTTCTGGTTGACGCATGTATACCTCTTCATCAAGAACCCCATTAAGGAATGCTGTTTTCACGTCCATTTGATGTAACTCGAGGTCAAAATGAGCTACTAATGCCATGATGATGCGAAATGAATCCTTCTTTGAGACTGGAGAGAAGGTTTCATGGTAATCAATGCCTTCTTTCTGAGTGAATCCTTTGGCCACAAGTCTAGCTTTATATCGTTCGATATTACCAATTGAGTCTCTCTTGGTCTTAAAGACCCATTTGCATCCCACCATAGAGGCTCGGGTTGGTAATGGAACGAGTTCCCAGACCTTGTTTTTAGCCATTGATTCCATCTCTTCTTTCATGGCATTGAACCATTGTGACGATTTGTCACTTTTCATGGCTTCTGAAAATGACATAGGGTCATGACATGTTCCAATGTCATAATCAGATTCTTGAAGGTATACTATGTAGTCATCAGGAATTGCTGATTTTCTAGTTCGTATGGATCTTCTCACTCCCACTGGTTCAGTAGGCGTGGGAATAATGGTCTCAATGGGTTCTTGATGCGATTCAACAATTTGAGGTTGTACAGTTTGAGGCTCTTCAACGTGTTGAATAGCATCCAAATTGTCTTTATGTAGGGGCACTGGTATGTCCCTAACTTCCTCAAATCTAAATTCACGATTTGAATCACTCCCACTGACTTCATGATCCTCTAGAAACTTAGCATTTCTTGCTTCAACCAGATATGGAGAGTGTGATGGACAGTAAAATCTGTATCCTTTTGAGTTTAGAGCATATCCAATGAAATAACCGCTCTTAGTTCTTTCATCCAGTTTCTTAATGCTAGGGTTGTACACCTTAACTTCAACTGGACAACCCCAAAAGTGTAAATGTCTTAAGCTGGGTTTCCAACCATTCCACAACTCAAAAGGAGTGGTTGGGACAGCCTTTGATGGCACCCTCTTTAAGACGTACACCGCGGTTTTGAGAGCCTCACTCCAAAAGGATACAGGCAAATTCGTAGTGCTAACCATACTCCTAACCATGTCCATAAGCGTTCGATTCCTTCTTTCAGCAACACCATTCTGTTGTGGTGAGCCAGGCATGGTGTATTGTCCAACAATACCCTCCTTCCGAAGGAACTCAGCAAATGGACCAATCATTTGACCCTTTTCTGTGTAACGCCCATAATATTCACCGCCTCTATCGGATCGGACAATTTTAATTGTCTTTTCCTTTTGTTTCTCTACTTCCAATTTGAAGATTTTGAACGCATCAAGTGCTTCAGATTTATCAAATAGGAGATAAAGATACATGAATCTTGAATAATCATCTATGAATGAAATAAAATATTTCTGACCATTCAAGCACGGAATATGAAACGGACCACAGAGGTCTGTGTGTATAATTTCAAGAAGTTGTGAACTCCTTTTGGCACCCTTAACGGTCTTGTTGGTTTGCTTTCCCTTTATGCATTCCACGCAAGTACCAAAATCAGTGAAGTCCAGAGTTTTTAAAACTCCTTCATTCACTAATCTTTTCATTCGATCAATTGAGATGTGTCCCAATCATTTGTGCCAAAGTCTTGATGAGTTTTCGTTGATAATACATCGTTTTGTTGCAGTTTCTGTCAAAAGAGTGTACTCATACATGGGATCCAACTCAAGTTGAAATAAAAAACCATTCAATTTCGCACAACCAACAATTTTATTGCCTAATGAAAGATTCATTACATTCAAATGAGTGTTTGAATCAAAACCTAAAATTGAAAGTCTTGAAAGCGAAATTAAATTTCTAGAAAAAGACGGTACATAAAAAGTGTTTTCTAAATCTAACTGAAAACCAGTCTTCAAAATGAGTCTATAGGATCCCACTCCTTCTACAGTTGAGCCCATCCGGTTTCCAGAATAGATGTTCCGCTCAGTTTCCTTTGGCTTCCTCAGGTTTAGAAAGCCCTGCAAGGTTTTCGAAATGTGAATTGTAGAACCACAATCAATCCACCATGTGTTATGAGAAACTTCAGTAAAATTAGATTCATGACACACAAATGAAAAATTACCTTTCCTTTCCAGCCATCCCTTGTATTTCAGGCAGTCTTTCTTCCAGTGTCCCTTTTTCTTGCAAAACCGGCATCTGTCTTTATTGCCAGTTTTATTCTTAATGACACCCTTGCCTTTTAGTGCATTTGTCTTAGAATGAGTCGTAAAATGCACAGTCTCAATCGACTCATTTTTCATCCTCTCCTCCTCTTGCACACACATGGTCAGAAGTTCATTAATTGACCAATTTTCCTTATGTGTGTTGTAAGAGATCTTAAATGGACCAAAGTCCGGTGAAAGAGAGTTGAGTACAAAGTGCACAAGGAATGAGTCGGAAATTTCAACTTTAAGAGAGTTTAGTTTAGCAGCAATGTCCCTCATCTCCATGATGTGCTCACGCACACCACGGCTTCTGTCATGGGTCATGTTCGAGAGTCTTTTCATTAAAGTGTTGGCCACAGCCTTATCCGAACTTACGAATTGCTCATCGACAGCCTTCATGTAAGCTTTGACATTTTCCAATTTAGGAATAGAACCTCTAATGCTTGGACTTATGCGGGTCTTGATGAGCATCATGCTCAAGCGATTAGATCGCTCCCACTTCTCATAATTAGACACTTCCAAAGGCGTACTCGAATCCGTGGGTTTTGGTGGTTCATCCACACGGAGCGCCAGGTCTAAGTCCATGCACCCTAACGTCAAAAGGATCACTTCTTTCCATTCAGCGTAATTGTCACCAGTTAAGATCGGAGTTTTAGCAGAATCAAACATACTAACGGTGGGAACTGCATAACCATAGAAACATACAATCATGCTATGTACTTCATGTAATGTAAAATTAATATATTCCAACCTTCCTGTGGGTAGAGGTTAATCATGCATAGAATATATTAAAACAAAATGAAAATCAAACAACCGGAATATTTTCGTACCTGTGGGCATAGAAAACAATTATGTTCAATTTTCCTTGATTAATAAAATAATCGCTTCCCTGTGGGGTAGAGCGTTTATTTTATTAATCCAGTTTAATTCTTATGACAACTTATTAGTTTCTTAAATTTCAAGACGCTGTGGCTAATCTATGAAGCTTAAGAAATTAATTCATTATGTGTCATAAAATTTTTATGGTGATAATCCCTTACCACCAAGGAGTTGTAGTCAAATACAAGTCTAGGAGATAAGATGACATGGTGATCCACACTATATGTGATTTAAATTAATAAATCACGGGATAAATCTTAAAGATAAACATTACGTCTAATATTTATCCAACACCACGGAGACTTAGTTCCATCCATATATTGCTGACCTGGAGCTCACGCAAACTTAAAGAAAAGGCACTTGAGCCAAGGTAGCAAAAATTGTCTTGGCTGCTATGATGTACCACATTTGGCATGCGCGGAATCGGTATATTTTTGAAGACACAAAATTTTTATCAAGGGATGTAGTACATAGAATACGCACTCATGTGTACAGAGTAATGTATAAGCTCTTTTCCCACATTTTAGACATAGGTGTTGCTTCTATTGTTTAAAATTGCTTACGTTACCGAATAGTGCAAATAGGTTGGCATGTCGACCTACAAGTAGGGCTATTGTATGGGATACATTCATTTGATGTTTTGATATTTGGGTAATACAAATTTGTATTTCACCCAAAAAAAGATGAAAAAACATTATCCAACATCAATCTCTCAGGTTGAAGAACATCGATCGATTGATGTAGTTGACGATCAAAACTGAAACCACGCTATCCCGCATCGATCTCTCAGGTTAAAGACATCGATGGATGTATACATCAGTCTCTTAGAAAAGAGACAATAATCGATCGATCTCGGTAAGTTGCAAAACTTGAAGCCACACTATAAGACATCGACGATCGATGTGTACATCAGTCTCTCAAAGAAGAGACATCGATCGATCGATCGATGTAGATGAGGTGTAAAACTTGAAATCACACTATAAGACATCCACGATCGATGTGTATATCAGTCTCTCAAAGAAGATACATCGATCGATCGATGTAGGGAAGGTGCAAAACTTGAAACCATCCTGTAAAACATTGATCTCTCAAGTTGAAGACCTTGACAAATCAATGTGACATCAGTCTGTAAAACATGAGACATAGATCGTTCGATGTAGACCAAAATTCAAATTTTTATAGCCGTTGCAAACAAATCCAAGAAAGATTTAAAGTGTTTTGTCTCTCCAATCTTGCTCAAATCTCTTGTGCACTTTCTTCCAACATCTATAATGATCTCTTGACTACTGAAAACATGCCTAAGATATTCTAGGATGGGTATAGAGCATCAAATTCAGCTATACGGTGGCTAAAGACTATTTGGACATCTTCGAGACATTTGATTGAGTTGAATACTTTATAGAGGCTGAAAAACGTGGCTCGCCCTCCATATCTTGAAAAAGCTCGGATGAGGCATTTACACAGTTTCATCTTCTTCAAGCTTCATCTCCCATTATTGTAAAAGCTCTCCAATGTGCAAAAGTGCTTAAAGTCCATTAAGCTCTTATTGCTTGTCTTCATTGTTGTATTATGAGAGTAGAAGTCCAACACATGAGAAACCATACATATTTGGTGTCTTGCTTGTGATTTAGACTTATTAGAAAGTGTAATTTCACTTCTTTTCCAAATCCCATTTGGTGAAAGTTCTTCGTAAGAACTTTGTTGAAGTTGTGAAGATGCAAGAAGTAGTTCTTGTTTGTAACTGTTGTTGTTGACGTTGCACAAAGTATTTATGCAATAAGTTGTTGTTGTTGTAGTAGTTGATGTTGCATAAAGTGTTTGTGCAATAAGTTGCTGTTTTAGTTGTCGATTGCACTAATTGTAAGTGTAAGTGTTGTTGTTGTTGTTCTTGTTCTTTATTAAAGATAATAAGAAAGTTGCTATTGAAATTCCACTTGAAAAACAAAGTGGTAATGAAGTAGAATTAAGAAGATTTGAACCACTCTAGATTGTATGTTACAAAATCATTGTCTCTCATCTTCTTCTTTCTTATCTTGGAGAGCATTTGAGTTGAAATGACATAAACCAAGAAAATTTTGAAAATTGCCGAATACTTTATTAACCTTCCCTCTTCCCCTCTAGAGTGATTGTCAAGGACCTAACAATTGGTATCAGAGCCTGACCTTGATTGCCTGGCTAATTTTTGCAAGTAGCAAGGTTAAAGATCATTGAAAAATATGACAATGACAACTTTACCTAATATAGCTCAACTTTCAAATCATCTACTGTATTCACAGCACCAAACACCAAGATTCCATTGTTTAATAATCAAAACTATTCCTTATGGATATATAGAATGAACGCATATTTGTATGGATGTGGTTATGACATGTGGAGAATGGTTATGGAGGAAATACCTTCACCATCTAGGTTGGATGAAAATAGAAGAGTAGTCATGAAGGAGTTGGATGACTACAACGATGATGATAAGAAAAATTTTGAGCTAAAAGGGAAAGCTCTTGAAATCCACCATCTCTCCCTCTCATAAAACGAGTTAATAAAAGTTCAAGGCATCTTCTCTACACATGAGACATGGAAAAAGCTTGAGAAGTTAGCAAGTCATGGTCACCAATTAAACATAGATGAAGATGATCACGATGATAAAAAAGCAATGTGCCTCATAGTTTTTGAAGATGACAAAGATGTATCTCTTTCCACTTCTTCATTTGTTAAATTACAAGATGAATATTTACATAAGAAATTTGAAAGTCTTGCACTAAATTACAAGCATGCTAAAAAGGAACTTAGTTTATACAAATTAAAAAATAAAAATTTATATGAGTCTTTTGTTTTGCTTCAGTTAGAGCATGATATCACCTTAGCGATGCATAAATTTTTAGCTCTAGAAAACATAGTGATTAAGAATGAATGTGTTAAACTTGAAGAACTCTATAAGATGACATGTGAGAAGGTTATCCATGAAAAAACTCTTGGTAAACAAAAAGTAGTCAATAGAAAATCCAACTTATGATTTAAAGCTCCTACTACTTCAACCAAAATTAAATTTTCTAAGACAAAACTTTATGTGATTCATCTAAGGCTAAGTTTATACTTCCAAAGGAAGTTCTTAGGGATGTCAACAAGATTTCTTAGCGCATGAAGGTAACTAAACCTTCCAAGCCTAAAAACACAATCACATCATGTACCTACTTGTTTTTTGTAACAAAAGGGTCATGTGGTACCTGTTTGTAAAGCTAAGAAAATCTCTAAGTATTATTAGAGACCTAAAGGCATAAAAATATCAAAATGGAGCCAACAACAAAAGAGTACCTATAAATAGAGTTTTGTCTTATGTAGGAGCTTGGAATCCATGGAGAATGCAAACAGGAAGAAATCAAATAACTCATGTAAATGAAATGTTCAATACATGTAGCCAACAAAGAGAACTTCCTTATCAAATTCAAGACCAAAGATGGTGCCGGAGTCCATTTTGGCAATGAGAAAGGTTAGACCCTTAGAGTTAGAATAGTTGGTAAAGCTTCCAACTTTTTTTAGTCTCATAATATGTATAGAAGTGACATTAGCTAAATCTGATAGGTGTTATCTTCTGGTGCGATGATAATGCTTAAGGACTTTTGAAAATGATAGATTTTTGCAAAAATAAAGATAATGTTTTGGTGTCTTCGAGATTTTTGAAAAGAAAATAAATGTTTAGCTTATAAGTTTTTAATGTCAAAACTCCTATGCTAAGTTTTTGGAGTTTATCTATCACGTGGAATAGATGACTCGGATATGTTGGTTACAAAGTTCTTAGGAACTTTTGCAAGTACTTGTTGGACCATGCACCTGCAATAAACACCACTAGAGTGGAGGTGAATAGTGGTTAGCGAAAATTACACTACAACCTTTTGTAAAAATCCCCTTTGAAAACAGAATCTGAGACCACCTCAGATTCAGAACCTGTTTTTGGAAAATTCAAAACTAATTGTACACTACTCCAAAAATTATGAAACTTTCTAGAATTTAACTTCAATGTGTTAACAAGACTCTGTCCAAAAATCAGATAAAAATAAGATAGTTTGGTCTTTCAAACAAATAAAAAGATTCAGATGGTCAATCTGGACAGAATTGGGCAGAATGTTGATGATTTTGCAAAACGTGTTTCTCTTTGAATACTCAACCAAAAAGGTTAATCTTTATATCAAAACACTCCTTAGGATGTGTAGATGAAGTTTCCACCTTAACAATTCTTGATAAATACAGAATTTAATTTTTCTCAAAATTGGTCAGATTGCAGCCAGATTGGAGTAGTTATCTTGCAAAGACTGAAAGACTAACTTTTCCTTGCTCAAATCAAGTGATTCTTGTTGAAAATGAAAGCTAACAGTCTGAAGTATAACTCCACCAAAAATCATGAATTTTGAAAATGCTTAGCTACTTTTTCAAGACGTGAGAAGTTGTGTGAAATCTGCAGTAAAAACGGGCAGAAAACAGAAATGAAGAAACAAGACAAGAACACCGATGATTTATCCTGGTTCGATCAATGTGACCTACTACAGTCCCAAGGAACACCTTTCCTTGGATTTAACTATCAAATGAATCACCTTACAACAAGAACCAAGCTTGATCCTTGGGTTATACACCAACCCTACTCAAGACTTGGATAATCACCTTCTATGCAACACTTAGTTGCAACACCTCTACAACCTATTGATATAGCCTTATAGAAATGACTATTCAATATTACAAATGAAGCTCAAGAGGCTTGTAGCACAACAAAAACAACAAGTTCACCTTTGCTACAAAGAATAGAACAAGAACAACAACAAGAAGAAGATCATAGCTAGACAATTCAACAAATGCTTGTGAGCTTCAAGTGTGTTTCATCTTCTTCACCATTGCCTCTATTTATAGTGTGATTTGAGCCTTAAAGATAAGACTTCCAATGTGTCACCATCTTCATCATCAAGTCCAAATGTCTTCTCATCATTGGTTGACCTTGTACACTTGGCAAAATAAGACAACATAATTGGTCCACCTTGGCAACATAAAGCTGGCTGAAAATTACACCTTGGAATAGTCTTGAAAATATGAAGATTATACCCAAAGATAATAGCCATAACAACTCCATTATCTTCTCAACTCTTTGGTAAGATAATAGGCATGTGGGCATTTGACAAATTCAAAGAAAAATCAGCTCCATCAACAAGTAGTCGTTGGCTACTTCAAATTTCCAAAAAATAATATCCTTAATAATCATTTGTAAATTGAACATAATAAGAGAGGATAATACCACCAAAATACCCTCAACTTCAAGCACAAGAATCGGGCATGTGAAGTCTTCATTTGACTTCAAAAATTCTGATCACAACAGCCTAGTAGCCATTGGCTACTATTTCGAAAATTCCAAATTGGCAATTTCGCCAACTAGCTCCTTTTTGGTTGGTCCACTTGTCTCCAACTCATAAAATGAATAATGTATCACCACCACCTGCTCATACATGTTTTTGAGCATACAAATATATGTTGCAACTCAAATTTTTGAAGAAGAAATAAATAGATAATAGTTGACAAGATTATGTCAACGTGTAACACCGAAATTCTCAATATTTCTTCTTATATGTCATGAACACTTCCATACCTTTGACACCTTTGATATCTCTGAATAATGATGATAAACATGTTCTTATAACATATATAAGAAGGTCTTCAAGAAAAAATATAATTTGACATCTCAAATCGTCACATATTCTGCTATAGTCAATAATATTATCATGTGAAAGAATAAGATAAAGAATCACCATATTATCTTCAAGTTAATAATAAATTAGATCCAGAATGAAGATAATAATATGCTCAAGAGATTCATTGAGTGAAAATACCAATAATACCCTTGGGGTGAAATGACTAAAATGCCCTTGGTATATGAAAACTCCAGAAATGACCCCGATGGTCAGAAATGAATATTATAACACCTTTGCATTGATAAATGGTATAAGAATAAGTCCTTGATATATATTCACCATATCATGTTCGTACAAAACTCAAAATACCAATTGTGCCCTTATTGGTAAGTTATAGAAACTTCCAAGGCACGTTAGTCACAAGACAATTATAATCACCAAAAACACATGATAATCATATAATAAACATGTATAAATCATATAAAAGTAAAAAAATCATTTAAACACTTTTTAGAAAAATATTTCTAAAAACCCTAGACATTGATCGATCGAAGTGCCTCAGCTTCAGAGATCGATGTCTCACAGAAAGGTTCAGGTTTTGTCTCTGACCTACATCGATCGATCGAAGTGAGGGTTCGATGTACATCGATCGATCGATGTGCCTCCGGTTTAGAGATCGATGTCTCACATTAAGGTCTTGAACTTTCACTGCCTTACGTGGATCGATCTATGTGATAAATCTATGTACATAGATCGATCGATGTGCACCTACCTGAGAGATCGATGTCAACTTTTTCAACTTTTAATCACATATAACATCATGTGTGACATTTTTAACCATTCACCACTTAAAATCATGTCTTTGAAAATCATCCAAACATATTTCTCAACATTCTCCCCCTTTTGGATGATTTTCAAAATAACCTAACATGATTTTAATGTCACAACCTTACCAATTGTTTTCAAACTTTGTTTTTAACAAACTTTTAAATAGTACGATGCCCCTCAACTTATACTCTCCCCCTTAACCTATACTCAACTTATACCAATTGAAACTTAGCATATGAGTTACCAACTAAAATTTATGACTTACCAACTAAAATCATGTTCTTATTCTATCTCCCCCTTTATTTTGCAAATCATGCAAAAGATAGAACTATACAATGGTGTCGTAAGTCATCATACCTAACTTGGCTCGTAAGTTTTTAAAAGTGGCTTGATTAAGGGGTTTGGTGAAGATCCCATCTATTTGGTGATCAGTTCTTATATGATTTATGACTCTATCCTTATTTTAAACATGATCTCGAAGAAAGTGGTATCGTACCTCAATGTGTTTGGCCTTAGAATGAAGCACCGGATTCCGTGAAAGATTGATCGCACTTGTGCTATCGCAGAAAATTAGAATCTTATTCATTTTAATGCCAAAATCACTAAGTTGTTGTTTAAGCCAAAGTATTTGGGTAGTACATAAAATCAAAGCAATATACTCGGCTTCAGTGGTCGAAAGAGCTACACTAGCTTGCTTTTTAGAAAACCAAGAGATCAAGTTGGTTCCTATGAATTGACACGTACCGCTAGTGGATTTTCTATCTAACTTGCAACCACCATAATCAGCATCACTATATGTGTGTAATTCCAACTTAGCGTTTCTATCATACCAAAGTCCTAAGTGAGGCGTATGCTTAAGATATCTAAAGATCTTTTTTACTGCATTGTAATGTGATACCTTAGGACAAGATTGAAACCTAGCACACATGCACACACTAAACATGATATCAGGTCTTGATGCAGTTAAGTATAACAATGAGCCAATCATAGACCTATAAAGTGTGTCATCAAAAGGTTTACCATTTTCATCCTTATCTAGTTTGGTGCTAACATTCATGGGTGTAGTTGTAGGTTTCAACTCTTAAAAGTCAAACTTCTTAATCATATCATTGACATACTTAAGTTGGCTAATGTGAATTCCTTGTGGGGTTTGTTTGATTTGAAGGCCTAAGAAATAGTTCAACTCTCCTACCATTGACATTTCAAATTCTGACTTCATACACTCTTTGAAGTCTTTTACTAAGGTAGGGTTAATTGAACCAAAGATAATATCGTCTACATATATTTGAACTATTAAAAAATCATTACCTTTTCTTCTTAGGAATAATGTGTTGTCTATTGTTCTCCTTTGATAATTATTTGCAATAAGAAAGTTTTCAAATCTATCATACCAAGCTCTTGGAGCTTGTTTCAAACCATATAAAGCTTTCTCAAGCTTATAAACATGGTTAGGATTCTTTGGATCTTCGAATCCAGGGGGTTGTTTGACAAACACCTCTTCTTGGATGTATCCATTCAAGAATGCACTCTTGACATCCATTTGGAAGAGCTTAATATTGCTTAGACTTGCAATCGCAAGTAACAATCTAATTGCTTTTAGTCGTGCAACTGGTGCAAAGGTTTCTTCATAATCTATTCCTTCTTGTTGATTATAACCTTGTGCGACTAGTCTAGCCTTATTTCTTGTAATTTTTCCTTGTTCATCCATTTTATTCCTAAACACCCATTTCTTTCCTATTATAGACTTGTTTTTGGGTTTAGGTACTAAGTCCCACACATTGTTCCTTGTGAATTGATTTAATTCCTCATGCATAGCATCTATCCAAGATATATCACATAAGGCTTCCTTTACATTCTTAGGTTCTAATTGTGAGATTAAGTTATGTCCTTCAAGTTGACTTATATTTCTACGTGTTGTAACCCCAACACTTGGATCCCCAATGATTAGTTCTCTAGGATGCCACCAATTCCTAGATTGACTAGGTTCACCCTCATCTTGTTCAAATGTTTCATTAGTGTGAACATTATCATATGTAATTGGATCATTAGTTGTATTATCTTCCAATTGCAAAGTCTCTTCATTTATTTCATCTAAAGATTCATGCATGTCTTATTCAGGGGGAGTTGGTTCTAGATGATCAAGTACAGGCTCAAGTATTACATCATCATCAAACATATTTTCAACATTATTCTTAGGTTTATGTTGAGTTTTATCACTAACTTCAAAACATGCATTTTCATTGAATTTTACATATATTGATTCAATTATCTTTCTAGATGCAGGATTATAACACCTATATGCTCTTGAGTTAGTTGAATACCCAAAAAATATGCATTCAATAGACTTTTGTTCAAATATATCTAGATTATCCTTAGTGTTCAGCACAAAACATTTACATCCAAATACTTTAAGATAATCTATCTTAGGTTGTCTATTGTTTAGCAATTCATAAGGCGTTTTATTTAATTTCTTTCTAATAGTAAGCCTATTTATAATATAGCATGCACAACTAACAGCTTCAACCCATAAATATTTAGGTAATTTATTTTCACAAAGCATTGTCCTAACAACTTCTTGAACTGTTCTATTTTTACGTTCAACAACTCATTGAGTTGTGGTGTTCTAGGTGGTGAGAATTCATGTTTAATTCCAAGTAGTTCACAAAATTTGATTAAATCTTTGTTTTTAAATTCTCCACCTCTATCACTTCTAATCCTTTTAACATTTTCTTCGTAAATTTTTTCAAGTTGCTTAATAAGAGTTTCGATTGCTAATGAAGCATCGTCTTTGTGTGTTAAGAATAATGTCCATGTGTAGCGTGAGTCATCTACTATGACACACACATAGTAGTGTCCACCTAGACTTCATGTCCTACTTGGACCAAATAAGTCTAAGTGAAGCAATTCTAGTACATGACTAGTACTCACTTCATGTTTCGGTTTTAATGTTTCTTTAATATGTTTTCCTTTAATACATGTTTCACACATTTGAAAATTATCTAAGTCTAACTTAGGCATACCTCTAATTAAATTCTTTTTAGATAATTTCCTAATGGTTGAAATTCTTATATAGCCTAATCTTCTATGCCATAAATTCACATCTAAGTCATATGATATTCGACACTTAACCTTAGCATCTAACATGTTATCTAAGGTAAGAGTATAAATATTACCATCTCTATTTTCTTTTAAAACCGTTTCTCCATTTTCATTTATTATATCAAAAGAATCGGGAAGAAAAGAGACATTATAACCACAATCTGTAAGTTGAGAAATACTAAGTAGATTATAAGAGAGATTGCTTACTAACAACACATTTCATATTTGAAATGTGTTAGGGTCCCTAATTGTTCATTTTCCAACAGCTTGTTATTTGTTGTTGTCACCGGATGTTACTTTTCAACCATTCTTGATATGTTCCAATTCGATGAATAGTTCGGGGTTCCCCGTCATATGCCTCGAACACCCACTATCTAAAAACCATTTGGTTTTTAGATTCTTTGACTTTGCCTCCTTCTTGCATTCCGTACGTTTTTCCTTGTTGGATACGAAGCAGACTTGAGCTTCCTCAGTTTCAGATTCTGAGTCGGATGAGTCGCTCCATGTACTCATTTTCATTGCTCGTTTCCCTTTCCTTGCCTTTGACTCCTTTGTCTTTGTAATTTGTGCTTCCTTGTCCTTGTCTTGTTTATTATTGTTGTTCTTACTATTATTTTTCTTTGTTGGACAATCGTATGAAATATGTCCTTTTTGACCGCATTCATAACACTTTAATTCTTTATTATACCATTTGTTTGTGTTATTCTTCCTAGGTTGAGAAGAAGAAGAAGAACTTTGTCTATTCCTATTAGGACGTTTGAAAAACTTCCTAAGTTTTCTTGCTATTAATATCAAGTCATCATCTAATTCAATATCATTATTACTATCATATTATCTGTATGTGTTTCAATTGTTTTGAAAGCTATTGACTTACTTGATGATTTAGATGACTCGGACTTCCGTTGGTTTAGTTTTACCTCATAGACTTTAAGAGACCCGATCAATTCATCAATCTTAGTGATTGACTTGGTCTCCTCGATTGCAGTCACCTTTGGATCCCATTCAGCAGGAAGGCTTCGTAGCACCTTTTGAACTTTTTCATTGTTCGTGAATGATTTGCCTAAAGCTTCAAGGGCATTAAAAATGTTATTAATCCTCAAATCCATAGATGTTATAGGTTCGTTTGACAACATTTTGAAAGACTCTAATTCAGTCATAAACATGTTTATTTTTGATTCTTTAACACCACTAGTACCTTCATGCTTTAATACAAGTGATTTCCACATATCGTGTGCACTTGTGCAATTTGACACATACCCTGCTTCAGAAGTTGTAAGTCCATTCAAAAGTAATTGCATAGCTTTAGCATTCATGGACATTTTCTTTTTATCTTCCGATGACCATTCACTTTTACATTTTTCAACTTCTTGAGTGACTCCACTAACTTGTACAATCTTCATTGGAATGTACGGTCCATCTTCAACTATAGACCATAAATCGATGTCTATAGCCATTAAGAATAGTTTCATTCTTAGTTTTCAATGAACAAAATTATTGCCATAAAAAAGAGGAGGGCGTTGTGTAGACATACCTTCCAACTCACCTTTGTGAGAAACAATAGCCATTTTATACCTTGGATTTGAGACAAGCAATATATAATGAATTGTTGTTTCTTGGCCTTATATTGTTCGTATGGTGTTGAGTCTTGCTTCTTTTGAGTGGTGTTGGCCTGGATCTGATACCAATTATTGGACCGTGCACCTGCAATAAACACCACTAGAGGAAGGGTGAATAGTGTTTAGCGAAAATTACACTACAACCTTTTGTAAACATCTCCTTTGAAAATAGAATCTGAGACCACCTCAGATTCAGAACCTGTTTTTGGAAAATTCAAAACTAATTGTACACTACTCCAAAAATTATGAAACTTTTCAGATTTTAACTTCAATGTGTTAACAAGACTCTGTCCAAACATCAGACAAAAATAAGATCGTTTGACCCTTCAAACAAATAAAAATTTTCAGATGGTCAATCTGGACAGAATTGGACAGAATGTTGCTGATTTTGCAAAATGTGTTTCTCTTTGAATACTCAACCAAAAAGGTTGATCTTTATATCAAAACACTCCTTAGGATGTGTAGATGAAGTTTCCAAAAGGCCCTGATCATAAACAATTCTTGATAAATACAGAATTTAAGTTTTCTCAAAACTGGTCAGATTGCAGCCAGATTGGAGTAGTTATCTTGCAAAGACTAAAAGACTAACTTTCCCTTGCTCAAATCAAATGATTCTTGTTGCAAATGAAAGCTAACAGTTTGAAGTATAACTCTGCCAAAATCACAAATTTTGAAAATGTTTAGCTATTTTTTCAAGACGTGAGAAGTTGTGTGAAATCTGCAGTAAAAACGGACAGAAAACAGAAATGAAGAAACAAGACAAGAACACCGAGGATTTATCCTGGTTCGGTCAATGTGACCTACTACAGTCCCAAGGAACACCTTTCCTTGGATTTCACTATCAAATGAATCACCTTACAACAAGAACCAAGCTTGATCCTTGGGTTATACACCAACCCTACTCAAGACTTGGATAATCACCTTCTATGCAACACTTAGTTGCAACATCTCTACAACCTATTGATATAGCCTTATAGAAATGGCTATTCAATATTACAAATGAAGCTCAAGAGGCTTGTAGCACAACAAAAACAACAAAATCACCTTTGCTACAAAGAATGGAACAAGAACAACAACAAAAAGAAGATGATAGCTAGACAATTCAACAAATGCTTGTGAGCTCCAAGCGTGTTTCATCTTCTTCACCATTGTCTCTATTTATAGTGTGATTTGAGCCTTAGAGATAAGACTTCCAATGTGTCATCATCTTCATCATCAAGTCCAAATTTCTTCTCATCATTGGTTGGCCTTGTACACTTGGCAAAATAAGATAACATAATTGGTCCACCTTGGCAACATAAAGCTGGCCGAAAATTACACCTTGGAATAGTCTTAAAAATGTGAAGATAATACCCAAAGATAATAGCCATAACAGCTCTATTATCTTCTCAACTCTTTGGCAAGATAATATGCATGTGGGCATTTGACAAATTCAAAGAAAAATCATCTCCATCAACAAGTAGCCGTTGGCTACTTCAAATTGCCAAAAAATAATATCCTTAATAATCCTTTGTAAATTGAAGATAATAAGAGAGGATAATACCACCAAAATACCCTCAACTTCAAGCACAAGAGGCATGTGAAGTCTTTATTTGACTTCAAAAATTCTGATCACAACAGCCTAGTAGCAGTTGGCTACTATTTTGAAAATTCCAAATTGGCAATTTTGCCAACTAGCTCCTTTTTGGTTGGTCCGCTTGTCTCCAACTCATAAAATGAATAATGTATCACCACCACCTGATCATATAGAGATAGATCTAAAAGGATAATAGGCTTGAGTCATAGTACATACATAGATAAAATGTTGAAGAGGTTCAACATGCAAGAGTCCAAGAAAGGATTCCTGCCTATGTCTCATGGCATTCATCTTAGCAAGAATCAATGTCCTTGGACATCTGATGAGCGAGATCGAATGAATAAAATTCCTTATGCTTCTGCTATAGGATCAATCATGTATGTCATGTTATGTACTAGACCAGATGTCTCATATCCATTGAGCACAACAAGTAGATATCAAGCTGACCCCAGTGAAGGTCACTGGACAGCTGTCAAGAATATTCTTAAGTACCTCAGAAGGACTAAAGATGTATTCTTGGTTTATGGAGGTTTGGATGACGAGTTAGTTGTAAATGGTTACACAGATGCTAGTTTTCAAACCAACATAGATGATTTCAGGTCGCAGTCTGGTTTTGTATTCACATTGAATGATGGAGCTGTTAGTTGGAAGAGTTCAAAATAAAAGCACCATGACTGATTCTACAACAGAGGCTGAGTATATAGCAGCATCAAATGCAGCTAAAGAGGCAGTTTGGTTGAAGAAGTTCATCATTGAGCTAGGAGTGGTACCTAGCATTGCAAATCCTGTGGACATTTATTGTGACAACAATGGTGCCATAGCACAAGCAAAAGAGCCTAGGTCTCATCAGAGATCTAAACATATACTCAGGCGGTACCATCTCATTCGAGACATCATCAATAGAGGAGATGTCAAGATATGCAAAGTTGACACAAACGATAACATAGCGGATCCATTGACTAAGCCTCTCTCACGGGTCAAGCATGATCAGCACACTAGATCTATGGGTCTCAGATATTTGTAGGCCTAGTGCAAGTGGGAGATTGTTAGTGTATGTGCCTTAGGCCATGATTTGGATATTTATGTTATGCATTTATTATTAATAAAAGGGGTTTTATTATCATTATTGTTGGTTAGTATGTTACACAATTTTGATATATGTCCCTGATTCATTATTGTTATAGAGATAAAATAATTTATAATCAGTATGAGTATTGATTTGATAATCATGAGATGATTATGTGTATGGTGATATGAATCAATCTCATAGATACTTGTTAGAGAACAGTGTATTGGATAGACCCATCATGAGATTACTACATGGATTAGCGTCATAAGTAAATCTCATGATAGTCATGTTTTAATCCTTTGACTTGAGATTGTTATAGTTTTCAACATAAGGACTATTATATTTTGACATGATCAAACGTTATCCGTAACTGGATAACAATAAAGGTCATGATTGAATGTGATAGAAATTATGTAGAGGATATTGAACAATCAAGATAGAATTTGTCCCTCTCTTTTGAGAGAGATATCTTTGGGCACCTCGATTAGTGAGACTGTGAAATGCATGGTCGTGCTCAAATGAATTGATAGTGTGATCAATATCATGTGTTTTATCAGTCTACTTAGAGATCGAGCAATCATATGTTTGAACAATATAAGTATGACGCTAACCATGACTTATGTTCAAATTAGATATCATGTGACAAAGGGATTAATGCATGTACTATTATTAGGCTAGTTGGACTTTACTCGTATTAATTGGGTAGTTGTAATGCCTTGATAGAGGCCAATTACGACTTGTTGGTTTAATAGCAATTTAATCAACTGCCAATTAATATGGGCCTATCGGGTCACACACAAGAATGCGTATGGCTGAGATTAATAATATTAATAATATTAATATTGGATATTAATTATTATTATTATTTTCATTTTATATATATATATATCTATATATATATATGTATATATATATATATATATATGTTGTCGGATAATAATGAGAGAATCCATATCTGATATGGATTTTGAATATCCTGATAGAATCCATATCTGATATAGATTTTGATTGGCATCAACTAATCCGATTAGGACTCGATTTTTGATGTTCATATATGTGTGTATATATATCTGTGTATCTCGTCCTTAGTGGACAGATGAAAATACACACGAAAAACAGAAAACCCTAGAGCCGTTTTGGAGAAAAGCGAGTTCTCTCAGCCGCGCCGTTCAAGAGCTAGCACTCCGGGCGGAAGCATTCGTGTGGATACCAACAGAGGGTTTGTGATTTCGCATCTCTTCCACCTGCGGATTTTAATTCTTTAGAGGTAATTCTTGTGTTTCTTTCATCGATTAAACGAACAACATGGATCCTTGGTAGGAAATCGGAGATCAAGTTTTGTTTTTCCGTTGCGCGTTTTGCAGTAATCTTGTCAGATTTCCTAATTTCCACCACAATCATGATCATAAGAATCAAGATCATGGTGATGATCATGATGAAAAAATCTACAAATACATATAAGGATGAAGCCCATGAAAATGCACATCCTTAGGTCATGGTCATCAAGATTACACATCAAAATGATGGTGACGAATCATGCCTAATAATAGAGACCAAAACAGCCCCATCTTTGGATGAAAATACATAAAAATGATATGATGATCATCAAAGAAACAATTTTTTATGGTCGTGCATTACAACATAAATTATGATGCACCACAATCAAGCTAAATCATGACCATCAACATGCATAAATACTAAAAATCATGTAGAAATACGTATGCAATGATCATCATGGAAACATACAAGAAAATGATGCAAAGTGAGGTTCCTAGTACATTTTTTCAAGAAAGTGTGACATGTGACCAACAATTTTCATGAAATGAGACATGCATGCTTAATCTTCTATTTCATGTGACATGCATACACATATGAGGCCTAGACATATCGTAAACTTATCATGCATTATACTTTTACATATCAACTTGTTGAGAAATATGTTTGGATAATTTTCAAGGTCATGATTTTAAGTGGTGGATACTGAAAAATGTCACCTATAATGTTATAAATGATTAAAAGTTGAAAAAGTGAAGAAAAATGACATCGATCTATCAGGTTTTTGCACTTCGATCCCTCACATCGATCGATCCATATAAGACAGAGAAAATCCAAGACCTTACTGTGAGACATCGATCTCTAAACCTGAGACACATCGATCGATGTACACATTGAACCCTCACTTCGATCAATCGATGTAGGTCAGAGAGAAACTCTAAAACTCACTATGAGACATCAATCTCTGAAGCAGAGGCGCTTCGATCGATCGATGTCTAAGGTTTTTAGATATATTTTTCTAAAATGTGTTAAAATGGTTGTTTTCATTTTTACATAATTTATATATATGTTGTTATTATGTGTTTTTGATGATTACAAATGTCTTGTGACTAATGTGCCTTGGAAGTTTATACAACTTACCGAAATGCCAAAAGTGGTATTTTGAGTTTGTGTAGGTACTTGGCATGGTGAAAATGTTTCAAGAACACATTCATCTCTTATTTATCGTCACAAAGATTTTATTATATCTATTTCTGACCATCAGAGTCATTTCTGGAGTTTTCTCTCACCAAAGGTATTTTGGTTATTTTACTCCAGAGAGCAGTTTTGGTATTTTTACTCAAGGACTCTCTTGATTATCTTATTATCTTCATTCTGGAGTTGATTTATGATTATCTTAAAGATTATTTGGTGGTTCTCTATTTTATTTCTCTATTTGATGACATTACCGATGGCAGCGGGATATGTGACGGTATTCGATGTCACATTCTATTTTTTCTTGAACACATTCTTATATATGTTATTGGAGAGTCTTATTCATCATCTTGCAGAGATTTTAAAGGTGTTAATGGTATGGAATTCGTCACAAAAATAAGGAGAAATTGTGGAAATTTAGATATTAAATGTTGACATAATCTTGTCAACTATTATTTGTTGATTTCTCTTAATTAAATCTGAGTTCATATATACAGCCCTCCAAACGTGTATTTATAGATGGAAATGATGGTGTATTCATTTTATGACATTCTGCCAAGTGGACCAACCAAAAACAAGCTAGTTGGCAAAACTGCCAACTTGGAAATTTCAAAGTTGAACCCAGCGGTTATAAAGCTAGAGTTGGCTGATTTTTTAAGTCAAAATTCAGTCTCACATGCCCTATTATCTTACCAATGAGTTGATGGTTTCTTGGTGGTATTATCCCTTGGTATTATCTTCATTTTTCAAGCAATTCCAAGTCATTTTTCAATACATAAAAATTGGCCATGCTGAATTTTAAGGTGGACCAATCATTCTTCTTTATGTTGCCAAGTGCACAAAATGATTATGTGGCCAACCAATGATGTGAAGACAACTAACACTTGATGATGAAGATGGTGACACATTGGAGGTCTTATCTTCAAGGCCTATTTGACACTATAAATAGGAGGCAAATGTGAAGAAGAAGAATATACATTTGAAAGCAAAAACTTGTAGCTCATTGTCTTGCTATCTTCTTCTCTTCATTCTTGATTCATTCTTTGTGTAGTCAAGGTGTTCTTGTGATATTTGTTGTAGAGCTACAAGCCTCTTGTGTCTCATTTGTAAGATTGATTAGCCAAATCTATAAGGCTACATCAATAGGCGATAGAGGTGTTGCAACCAAGAGTTGCATAAAGGTGTTCAACCAAGTCTTGAATAGGGTTGGTGTTTAACCCAAGGATTAAGCTTGGTTCTTGTTGTAATTGTGTTCATATCATAGTGAAATCCAAGGAAAGGTGTTACTTGGGACTGGAGTAGGTCACATTGATCGAACCAGAATAAACCTTTGGTGTTCTTGTCTTCTTCTCTCTTTTCTGTTTTTCTGTAGGTTTTCACTGCAGATTTCAAACAACTTCTTATGTTTTGAAAATTTAGCAAAACACTTTCCAAATTCGTGCTTTTTGATAGAGTTATACTTCATACTGTTAGCTTTCATTTGCAACAAGAATCGCTTGATTTGAGCAAGGAAAAGTTAGTCTTTCAGTTGTTGCAAGATAACTGCTCCAATCTGGCTGCAATCTGATCAGTTTTGAGAAAACTTGAATTCTGTTTGAATCAAGAATTGTTTAAGGCCAGGGCCTTTTGGAAACATAAATTAGACATTATAATGAGTGTTTTGACATAAAGATCAACCTTTTTGGTTGAGTATTCAAAGAGAAACACGTTGTCAAAGTTCAGCAACGTTCTGTCTAATTCTATCCAGATTGACCATCTGAATATTTTTATTTTTTTGAAGGGACAAAAAAATCTTTTTTTATCGAATTTTTAGACATAGTCTTTTTAAGACATTGAAGTTAAGTTCTGAAAATTTTTATACTTTTTGGAGTTGTGTACACTGATTTTTGAATTTTACGAGAACGGGTACTGAATCTGAGGAGGTCTCAGATTCTGTTTTCAAAGGGGATTTTGTTAAAGGGTAGTAGTGTAATTTCCGCAAACCACTATTCACCCTCCCCTCTAGTGGTGTTTACTGCAGGTGCACGGTCCAACAATTGGTATCAGAGCTAAGGTCACGAGTTCGATTCCCATCAGGAGAAATTGTCGAGGGGGAGATTGTTGCGTGCAGCAATTGTTCCCTAGCACGCAGGCCATGTGGGTCAAGTCACAGTCGAATGTCGTGGGTGCTTATGTGTGTTGAATGCACTATAAGGCTAGGGTATGTGCATCTCCTATCACCAATTGGTTTTGGGAGAGTTGGTAACGACTGAGGTCCTGCACAACTTAGTCATAAGCATGCCTACATTCAAGTACAAGCAAAATTTCTATATGTTTATAGTGAAAACATCATTTGAACATGTACATGCATGATCCAAGTTTGTAGATGAATATAGATGACTTATTTTTGAACATGCATGAAGAAACCAAGAAGAATACTTGCCTTTTCCTTGCACTTAACTTAAAAATGGAAAAAGATTTTTTCTTTTCCCTTTTGCTTGGTACCTCATTGCCTAAGGCTAAAAAATGAGGGAAATATTGGTCATTTTTAAGGAAGATACACTAGGAAGGTTCTAAAATTCAATCTTAAGAAAAATCACCTTTGAACTCCTTGAAGATTCCTACTTTTCTAAGTTTAGAAAACTTCTCCCTTCTCCTTGGTGTGGCTCACAGCTTGAGGGCCTAAAAGAGGAGAAGTATGGCCCTTTTAGAGAAATTGATGAAGAAAAGGTGTTAAGGAAGAAGGATGGAGTCCTTACCTTAGAAGTCCTTACACTTGGAACTTGATTCTTTCACTTGATGATGGAGAGAACTCCCTCCTTTCTTGTCTTGGTGTTCTCGGCTGGAGGAGAGAAGAGGGAAGATGAGAGAATTTGTTTGAGATAGAAGTGGAGTGGAGGAATGTTTGAAGAGAGAGAGAGTTGTAATTTCGGTTGGAATGGAAATGAATGAGGGAATGGCTTGAAAGGAAGCATTTTATTCCTTTGTCTTGGCTTTGGCCGAGGTATTTGTAGTGGTTTAGTGGGGAAATAGTCATGATGTTTTTGTTTGGGAAGAGAAGTGTGTAAGTATGGAAGGCGTGCATGGAATGTTGTTGGATAAGGAAATGAGGGTGTAAGAATGAAGTGATGGAAGGGAAGAGATGAAGACAACTTGTCTTGCATGCTAGGAAGGGGTGGCAGTCAAGCGGGTGGGGGAATAAGTGTGGTATTTTGGAAGAACTTTGAGAATTAGTGGAAAGAAAATGGGTGTAATTTGTCCACTTGTAATTTTTTCAAATTGTATAAGAATATAAATGGAAGAAGAAAAAATATTCTTCCACTTATACATGGTAGGGGGCACGCTCTAGGGCATTTTTGAGGTAAAGTAGGACAAAATTTTGTCCACTTCAATTTCTATGTCCTACACCATTTCTTCTTTAATTTAATTCAAACTAAAGTTCGTATCATCTTTTATACTTCTATTTAATTATTCCTACTTATTTTAGGTTGCCTAAGTATAGTTTAAAATTTACCTAGGTATACACATACCCACAAATTACACTAAGTAACATACAAAGATATAAAACGAAATTTCCGTACGTAACGGAAGTCGGGGTGTGACAACACAGGCCCAAGAAATGGAGAATATCTAGAAAGAATTAACCTTAAAGAACTTTATGTGGATAAAAAGAAACATTTGAGGAGTCTTAGAAGATCCTTATGGTACAGATAAATTTAACTGTATCTCTTTTCATTTCTGAAGATCCATCAGATTGCATAAAACAGAATGCAAATAGAGTGGCTTTAATGCTCTTCTAGCAGTACCTCAGTTACGCAGAATCTAGAAGCAAAGCACTTTATAATACTAATGTTTAAAGGGTTGCATAAACGCAAACCAGAGTTTAAACTCACACCCATTGCACTTAGAACAATTTGGAATTGAAACAGATGTAGAGCAATGGTGTTAACCGTTCACATTAAGCATGTAGATTTAGATTTATTTGAGCAAGAGTCAGGCCAAAACGCCAAGAGATTACTAGAAATAATCCAGCACAATTGTTCTGCAACTTCACCTGCTACATATGGTACCAATACATATCTCCCATCAAGAATCATAATAGACTGAAAAAGCAAAAAAGGAATGGGATAAGGAACCAACAAGAATAAATGTTATTAAGCTATTATGACATATAAAAGGAAGGAAACTATTCTCAAAGACACAAAAATAGCACTCCTCCAAACACTGAGACAATGCAGCCAAGAAATCCCAATCTGCTAGCTGTTTGAGAGGACGACGACTTAGGTGAAGGTGAGGACGGCTTGCTAGAGGCACTACCAGCAGGAGCATCTGCAGCAGGAGTAGTTACCGGGCTCGGTGCCACAGGTGATGGTGGAGGGGGTGGTGGAATATCAGTGCCATAAATAGCTTCCGGAAGCAAAACCTTGTCCACTTGAAACACTGAAGCAGGATAACTCGAATGAACAGCACTACTAATGGTTGTATTACTCCATCCTGAGTTCACGATTACTGTACCAGACACATCAGTGAAATTCAGGGTGTACTGTCCTCCAGCAATGGTGGTTACCGGGCTACCATTTAGGTTCTTGAAGTCGGATAGCGTATAGAAACGTGGTAATCCATGGAAAAGTAACACAGAACGCAGCTGATCATGGGAAAGATTAGCCAAAGATGGCTTCTTGAGGGAGGAGAAGGCCTCATCTTTTGGGACAAATATTGTAATCCCTTCTTTAGTATTATTAGCCTCATTTTGAAAAGTGTCCAACACTTTGGTTGACTCAAGGTAGTTAAGGAAGGTTTGGAAAGGGCCAGTATAAGTCAACAAGTGCGTGAGATTCACATAGTCAGGAGCAGGAGCGGGTGCTGGAGCAGCGATCACAGATCTAGCCTTCAGTGCAGACACTGATGTGCTACACAAAATCCACATTGCAGTTAAACACATCAAAATCGTTTTGAAGTCCATCTTCTCCTGCATTCACATCACTTTTTCCTTCAAAATGATATAATAAATACAATCTCCAAAGATTATTGTCAAATCTAACTAAAAAGTCAAAGTGAAGAGAAAAATAAAGATCATAGCTACTTTTCATTCTAAATAAGTCAACAATTGCAAAAGCCAAAAGATCCAGTAAATAGGTGGGTGAACACAAAAGTCAAGTATCAAGTCGAGTTCCAAGATGTCCTTATTCACACAGATCCCACATAACTTCAAAAGCAAAAGAGAATTTTCAGCTAAATGCGGCTACGGAATTCAGCAATTCTCCTCATAAATTGCAACAATTTAGAAAAAAGATAATAATAAGCATGGATTACGCCCCACCAAAAAAAAAAACAGAGGATCTCAAAACTTTAGAGTATAGCAAACTGAAATGCAATTCAAAGGCTCCAATTCAGAAACATGAAGGAAAATGAGTAGAGCCCATTCCAATCATTACCATGAAAATGCAGCACAAGCATGAAAGTTGCACAAGAATGCAGATCTACACCCACAAACGAAAACCCAAATGTGATATAAAAAAGTGAATTACAAAAGGAAATGGGTTTTGTGGGGGCGGGGGTTGGGGGGAGGGAAGGAAAATGTGGAAGACAATGATGATGGAAAGAAGAGCAAGAGAGTGATGAGGGCGAGTAACTGACCTGGGCCGATCCGAGAAGAATGATGTGATGTTGTGAAGGTCCGAAGTAAAGGAGAGTGCAAATATAAAAGAACTCTTGGGAATGAAAACAACAATTAGGATTAGGACTCAGAGAAGCTCCGGAGTAAACAATGGGAGTAGTTTGTCTTTTCTTTGGCGTTTTTAACTTTATTAAGGAAAACGTTTCCCTCAAAAGATACAAGTCGGCAGCGATTGTGGCATCCAGGAGGATGTATTTATCTTATAGGATGAGAAATGTTCTACTCCAATTTGAAAAGCTTTTATTATCTTTTCTATGAGTTTTGTTAATGACATAAATAGTAACTATTTAATAGTCTTTTAAGTAAGAAAACATAACTTCGTACGGTCTAAACCCGTTTCGATATAAGAAATTGATGTAAGATCTACGCAACCACATGTAGCAGCAAAGATTCAAACGTGTAACTTTGAATAGAATCTACTATTCGAATAGCTATATCATGAAGACTTATCTTCTATTTTTTCGTCATTAATGATGGTAACATATTCTAATCTTATAGATATAAATCTAATTCAACTTGTTCATAACAAATATTGCATGAATCTAAATACGCACTTGTACCAGAAGTCAAAATTGTAACGACCTATTTCTCGTAATCAAGATCACAATCATGACATTTTTCGTTACGCAAAAAACTTGTTTTAATATTCTGTTTTCAGACAAGTCATAAAATTTCTCCCTTACATAACTCTGTTTTTGATTGATTTTAAGTATTATGTGATGAGGTTTTGTTGTCATAAATAACATATCATGGTCTTTATGTAATCTAATTTTACAGTTACGCATGACATGATTTTGTCCGAGCTCAATTTTAAACATGTAATAAAGTTTAATCGCTACATAAACACATCTTAGTCTCGTATAGTATGATGTTTTGCTTTAAACGTGTCATGCACGTCGTTCTTTAGACATTAGAGTTCGTTTAGGCATTAAAGTTGATTTTGACTTGTATATGTATTAGGTTACATTGACTCTTTGCTCAAATTGCTTAGCAACACATACTTTGAGGATCTCATATGTCCCTAAATGTGAAGGAAAAACTTATCAGTGTTTTGAAGAAAACAATGAAAATGACTGGAAGTGAGGAGCACGTTTGGCGTAAGGTAGCTTCAAACCAAGCATCCTAACAAACCAAGTCCAAGTATAAGGCCACGTTACAGACTCGTGCACCAAAGCATGACTTACGTCACGCCACTCAAAACTCCACTTCACCACAACGAGAACCATGTATAAAATATATTGATAATTTTATTTTAAATAATTTTTGATAAACTATATGTTTGACTAGATGTGATTTTTTTTTGAGACATACGGAGTAAATGAATTTCTTACTATTGAGCTAAAGACCGACACATTTTATTCTCCTTTATTTATTTATTTCTTGCATCTAAAATTATCATAAAACGTAATCAACCTCCGATTTCTAAGAAGATTCTAGTAACGTACTAAGGGAGTGTTTAATTGAGGGTTTCTTCATTAACGGTATTGGTTTGGAGGGTCTCCAAATCCACACATGTTGTTTGGTTGTTAAAAATGGGGGTCTGAATTTCAGATTGATATTTGAGTATTTGGTAATGGATATCGTTTTTCGATATACTAGCTCCCATTGTCTTTCATTATTGGGGAAATGAGAATATGAGCTTGACCATCTTCAACCCACTGCCGCTGCCCCCACCCACCCTCCAATGGTCAAAGGGCTCTGTCGGTCAACGTCGGCCGGCCGTCGTCGGTCGGTCGTCGGCCGGTCAAATTTTTTCTGTCAATTTTCTGGCCGTCCAACTTTGATATACACATTTCAATTCCGATACATTCCAAACACCATCAATGTCAATCATACTCATTCTCACTCCAATACCAAACAACTATGACTTTTACGCCCCAAACACATACATTGTCATATCTATTCCGATTCTGATTCCAATAGTCAAATACGAACCAAACGTCCCTAAACATTTTTTCCTTAGACACGAGAACTCGATGAATATGTTGATGTCAACCACAGTAAGCTAGGTTTTTTTGGTGTAGTGATCCAATTATCTCATGAGTCCCTCCCTTGTTTTCCTAGTTACCAGTTACCATTTAGTGATCAAAAGTATAACTAAATCATATTGCCTGTAGAAAAAAAAAACATTTTTAGCATGTTCCAAAAACCCATGGTGAAAAGTAGGATTGAATTTGCCAAAACATCCATCTACAGCATGTCTGTCTCGCACCATTAATTTGAATAAACAATCACACACATATAGAAAGATCTCATTGTTTGGCCAACATAATAATATTCTCTCTGTCTCAAAAATATTGTTACAGTTGTTCAAATAACTATTTGGTCAAACATTAATTACGATCAAATTTTTGAAGAATTTAGTACAATTTATTGAAATTATAATCAATTTCATTTATGACCAAATTATAATAATAACGTATAAAATACTTTAACAATTTAATTTAAAATAATGTTCGACGGCAATATCTTTGATAGAGAGAGAGAGTAATATTATTAGCAGAATCTTACTGATTATTCATTGTTCCCTAAATCTAATATGGCCATCCATCTAATAGTGACGTGGAGCAAGATCCAAATCAAGTGCCAGCTGCATTCAACTTAATCCCACCAGAAATTTCGTCCTATCTGCAAGTACTTACTGTTTTGTTGCCTTTGCCCTCTTTTCTTTTCTTTTTTTTTCTTTTCCTGAACAGGTATAGAATGCAAAAGGAAAGAGGTTTGGTAGTCTTTTAATGGCAGAAAATATTATTTAATAAAAGAAACACTGCAAAATTCAGCATCTACTAATTGACCATCCTTTTTCAAGAAGGACATAATTGAAATAAAATCTAATAATTAAACGTGCATGGGATACTTGATTTTGTACACTTCTCTTGTATACTATTCTATGGCTCTTTGTCTCAGCCGACTAATTACACGGTTTCAAGTATGTACTTTACAAACACAACCAATACTTGTTCTGTCTTGAAAATATTGTTTTAGTTTCTTTTAAACATAATTTTTTAAAAAAAATCAAATTTTATAAATTACTATTTTTATTCTATCCTTAATTGATTACTTGATCTAAAATAGATAAAAATTATTTTTAAGTGTTAATTGAAGAGTATAAAAATTTTGACGGTTAATATTTACTATCTTTAGAAAGTTAGCGATATTTTTAGAATAAACTAAAATAAAAAGAAGTATAATGTTTTTGAAAGAGAGAATAATTAGTTCATCGATTTGTCAAGGCAGATAAGCACGGAATATCTTCTTTCTCATTCTTTGTCCTACCTCAACTATAACAACGCGTATCCATTATATTCCAGCAACAATAAAAACTATTTCTATGGTCTGAGATGCAAATCTGACGTAAGTTTGGCCCGATCTTCCTTTCAACCTTCGTATGGAGAAGACTTGTACGTCACCCAGGGTGAGTTAACACCCAAGGACGCGTTCTTCAATAAGCAATGCTTCCCAAGAATCGGCTTATTCGTGATCTTAGATGAATTAACACCCGGGGACGTGTTCGCCCCTTGAAAAGTTTGATCCTACCTCAAAAAATGCTCAATCTTTGATATATAAGAAACTCTCCTATGAAAAAAAGGTAATGAATTCACCATTTTTTTTTATCAAAACAATGTTTCCCCTGCTTCCTTTCGGCCAAAGGCCTTTAAAAAGGATAAAAATATAGCAATCTAATGTCTAAAGGTTTCAACAATCATAAATAATGAAAAAATAAATTTAAGTTCTAAAATGGATAATGACAATCTTGTTTTTTTGTACAGTTTTATCTTGCACATGACTTTTGTCTCTTATATGGACCGAATTGTAGAGCACGAAATTTGCTTGATTTTAGTCATCGCGATCACTTGATTTGGATAATTATTGAAGGAGATATGGCTCTTTGAATTTCAGCAATCATCAAGATAAGTGTTTCAGCTACACTCAAACTTATCACGAATTCTGGGCATCGTAGACTCCGAATTGAGAAAAGTGCTAGCTATAAGAGTTGCAGATCTATCTCTTAGCTGTCACTTGGCGCTGGAATCAAGTAATTTGAATCATTCGTTGAAAAGATATAGCCAAAATACCGAGGCTATATGAAGCTGAAATCCTACTTTCAAGCATGGGTGATGCCAACGTCTCCAAGCTTTCTTGCTGATTAAGTAACCTCGAAACAAACCTGTATAAACCATATTGACACAACCTTGAACTGATGTTAGTCATACCAAGACAAAAAAGCGATAAATGGAAACACAAAATGCAAATAAAACGTGCAAGACATCATCTAGACTCAACTTAACTTAAGTCACACCTAGCTATGACACTCTAAGACACACACTAAACACTAAGGCACTTAGGGTCACATCATCCTCTCCCCCTTAAAAAGGATTCGTCCACAAATCAAGAAATATATAGAGGAAAAGGATGTCTAACATCATGCATTTCCTTACATGCTTAGGATGCAACATAAGAGGCAAAGCAAAACCATTCAACAAGAGACAGTCAACCAGATAGGGTAGTGTAAATAGAGTGTAAAAAAACACACTATCGCTCAAATTTAAAGCCAAAATCATTTTCATGCCCTCACAAGTCCTTGATCATGGGTCAAATACGTAAATCGTCCAAAGCAAGGCACAAACCAACGGAGTGCAAAGACTTAAAGGATCACGGACCATCAAGATGTGAAAAGGGAAATGAGAACACAAATCATCACAAGAATCAATGTCATCTAAGCATAGAAAAAGACACAAATCATATTTGCTTGTACTTAGACCAGAAGGCATCAAAAGGGGCATGTGTGAAATATAAGTGCAGTAGATATCAAAATGATCTTAATAGTAAAACACATTAGCAAAGTTAACACATACATCAACATGGCAATCAAAGTTAGCTTCTAATGTTTCCCTATCTAGTAAAGTATCAAACTCAGCAATGAAAGCATCATCATTAGAAACCAACTCAAGTTTAGGGTGTGTAGCAATTTCCAATTCTAAGGGGCATAAAAATGTAGATGGAATAACATGGTTAGACATTTCGATCTCAACAAATAATGCACCAACATCACAAGTATTAGGCATATGAAAATCAGAATGTAAATCAACTTGCAATGCATCAAAGAGTACGTCTAATGAGTCAGCAACATGTGCAACCATTAAAACCTGTTTTTCTCCCTTTTTTCCTTCCTTCTCCTTAGCCATGAATCTACTTTGTGGGCCTCTTGTCTAAGAGACTCCAAAAACTCTTCTCAGCTGCTCTTTCAAATGGATCATTACGCTTTTGAAGCTGCTTTTTATGATCTTTCGTCACCTCTTGTGGAGTTAATGTATTCAACCTATACAACTTGCCATTCAACTTGAAAGAATATCCATTAATAAAACCATCATACATAACATGCTTATCATATTGCCATGGTCTTCCCAAAAGTATGTGACTAGCATGCATAGGGGCAACATCAAAAAGAATCGCATTCTTGTAGCTACCAATAGAAAATGAAACAAGAACTTACTTGGTCACTCTAACGACACCAACATCATTAAGCCAAGATAACTTAAAGGGATGCGGGTGATCTATCATAGGTAAACCAAGCTTTCTAACAAAGTTCAGTACTAGCTACATTAACAGAAGATCCAGTATCAATAATCATACATATCTTACCACCAATCATGCAACGTGTGTGAAATATGTTAGTTCATTGAAGTTCATTTTCATTCATTTGCATTTGGGCATTAAGGCACAGTCTAACTACAAGAAACTCTCTACATTCACCCTCTTCCTCGTTAATGCCACAAATCTTCAACAATTTCTTCCTCAATTTCATCATGATCGGATTCAGATACATACTCATTAGTTTCCTCAAGTAACATGATCCTCTTAAGGTTAGGACAATCTCTAGAAACATGAACAATGCCTCTACAGCGAAAACTTCCTAATCCTAGAGGTCGAATTAGAAAACTTACCTTGTTGAGGGGTTGCATCGCCAATCTTTGCCTTACCTTTATCTGGGGCCGACGTAGAATGGGTCGGAATTGGTGTAGGCTGTGGGCGTGCAGCCTGTAGCCTCATCTGCCAGGTCTTCGTCCTTCTAAATTGTGTGGAAGATGAAAACTGTCAAGCCTGACCATTTCTTCGTTGTAACGATGCTTCAACTTTCTC
Organism: Eustoma russellianum; assembly: GCA_036186865.1. Lineage (NCBI taxonomy): Eukaryota > Viridiplantae > Streptophyta > Magnoliopsida > Gentianales > Gentianaceae > Eustoma > Eustoma russellianum. The sequence continues at coordinate 16,989,535 of AP025074.1, read as the reverse complement.
AACAAGATAGACCAAAGAGGTCATGTCATAATAGGGATGCAACTCCACAGTTTTGGCAATTTTGTAGTTTAAACCACGGAGAAAACGTGCCATAGTGGCTTCTTCATCTTCATCAATGTCAGCCCTCATCAAGAGTAGCTCCATCTCTTTGTAATATTCATCGACACTTCTAATGCCTTGTGCAAGATTTTGAAGCTTCTGATGCAAGTCTCTCTTATAGGACGTAGGAATGAACTTTATTCTCATGCACCTTTTAAATTCTTCCCACGTATCTATCCTTCCCTCCCCGAATTTTCATCTATCACTATTAATCTTGTCCCACCATATAAGTGCATAATCAGCAAACTCGAACACAAAAAAATTAACTGTAGACATTTCCGAAAAGTTATTACAAGAATAGATCAAGTCTACTTTTCTCTCTCACTCATAGTACGTCTTAGCATCACTCTTACCATAGAATGGAGGAATTTTCATCTTGATCCTGCTTGTCTCATCTTCTTGGTTGAATCTCTGATTATAATCGAGACGAAGTGGGATATGACCTCGGTTTTGGCCAAAGTAGACATGCTCGGGGGGTGGAGCATAACCAAACGTATCTTCATACTCAATATATGGATTCGACTCATACTCGTCATGCACATCACCTAGAGGTTGCATTGGGACATGTCGTAGGGCCGCTCTCCCTCTTCCCCTGTGTACCCGACATCCTCTAACTGGTGGAGGTGGAGCAGTATCATTTTACATTATGGGTCCACTTATATCCACAATTCTTAGTTGAGATCTGTGGAGTTGGTCTATAGTGTTCACAAGTTGGTCTTGTGTCCTCTGAAACTGATCAAGTCTATCAAACAACTCTTGTAGGGATGTCGTGTGTATGGTACCGCTCTTCTCCTCCAATGGTGGTGGATATCTCGATGTACTCTTATGTGATCCAGCCATGTACTTAGAGCCTAAAATGAAACACTAAAACAAAAAAAGAGAAAAACAAACACAAAGACGGAAGAGACAACGTTACGTTAGTAGAAAACGAAATCAATATATGTATGCCTCACCCTCTCACGTATAGTCACTCAATCTCACCACTTGTGTTTCTGACTCAAGACCTTGAGTTAGAGACAATCAAAGAGAGCAAATCAATGAGGGTCTTCAACCGCCAGTTTGTTGCCAAGTCTTCAATGGTACCAAAAGAGCACGACAACAGAGTATACACCAATATAATTGACACAAAACTTGGACACACTAAAGAATCAATAAGCAATAAGAAACCAAATGTGATGTTGAAGACTCAGCCAACGAAATGCTAAGGGATTGTCGTGGGCAATCTTTAGCTAACTTTAATCATATGCACTTAAACTCACAATATGGCTTAAATCATGCAACAATTCAGCTGTTCAAATATTGGGACAGTATGTAGGCTCAAAATATGGTTCAAAAACATTAGGAAAAGGTGGGATAGGTGATGTGTAATTTATTAACCTACTACTAGCAAGTGCACTAGGTACAATTGTAGTGTAACAGGCAAGAGGATTGTCGATCCCACGAGGACTAATTTTAAGTACCAAAATTATTTTACCGCCTTAATTTAAACCTATTCAATAAAATTTGATAAAAAAAAACTACTACTAATTAAGTTACTAAACCTTAACTTTTCCCCGTTGAAGATTTTCTTGACTAGTTTATGTTTCAGTTGAATTATTTTCTAAAGTGTAATCCACTCTTTAACCCCAAATAATTAACTAGTTTATATTTCAAACCGCTAAGGAAGAAATTCCCTATTTTAATTTTTACCCAATCCCTTGGCGTAGAAACCTAACTCGGTGTGACAAACTCTGTATCCCTACGCAAATTTTAATCCATCGAGTCGCATTTAATTTCCTTGGAATTTTCTAATTATCCACCCGTAGAAACCGAATCTATCCCTAGTCAGTTTTACTACAGGTTCGTTGCTGACACGGTCGTAATTAAAATCTTCACCTCCCGGTTCTTCGAAATTAATTATATAGTCTATCAATAGGTAGCTAGTCTATTGACGCGATAAACACACTAACAACAATTAACGATTGGGATAATAAACTAGTAAATTAAATAAATCAAAGAGGAAAAACTAATACATTACCGTCACAAAAACTAGTCAAGAAAACAGAAGTTTAGCCACAGATTAATTCCATACTATCCAACAAATCCATATATAAATGCATAAAAGAGCAGTAGAAAAAAAACCGTGTATAAAACAGCACTGTAAAGCCGTTTCGGAATATGGCCCGCTGGGCTGACGCGCGCTGAAGTTGTCTGCCTGACTCACAGCAGGGCTGATGTGGCGCACAGGGACTGGCTGGAGACCTGGCTGATCTGACGCGATGAGACAGCTGGGGCCTATTTCCACTCTTTTTCTTTTGACTCCGATGGATGGCAGAGAAGGAGGAAATGGCCTTGGGAAGCGTGCGAGGCCTTGGGGAAAACTTTCGGCTGGCCTTGGAAAATTGCCTAGGCGTGAATGTTTTTTTGGGAAATCCTTGCAGAAGCTCCAGGCTCTGCATTCCCTGCTTTTTCTTCTTCTGTATTCCAAGCTATTTATAGGCGCGAATGGCATACAGATGGAGCTGATCAGCTCCACCTTTTTCTCAACTGCTCCGTAAATCTCAGCAACTTTTATGAGATGATTTCATTCCAACAGATTTGAAGTTTATCCCTTTTGTTTTCCTGCAATATTAAAATAAATGTGTAGTGCCCAAAAATAAATAAGTATTAAATTTAGCTAAATAACATAGACTTTAACATCATTTAAGTGGTAACTCGGGTAAGCCCAGAAAATGAAGTTGATTTAGCTAACAAAATTAATATTTTCTATTTAATCACATGAACGCTTCTATTCTTCAATTTGATTATTATTATCAATTTTTAGCATCGTTTTAGTCAAATATTGCTCGATATAAATAGTAGAGTGTATAAATAATATGTATAAAATTGATTATATCAACTACCCTCCACTTAGCTTTTGATCGTCCTCGAGCAAATAAAGTGACTTTAAAGAAAATAGGCTTAATCTTTCTTCTAAAGAACATGCATCAGTGATGATTTCACATAAGTAGCCACAAAGTACAATCGAAATAACAAATTGAATAACTTTATAATTCAAATATCAACTATACTTATCCCATGTAATCGAGGTGTGTGTGTAAATAGCCAATCTCGAGCTTTCCGTAGACAATCAGTTGAAATTATGCAAATTATGGCTCATGAACATCCCATATGCTTACTTTTCTTACTCGCTCTCCACTAATGTAGATGATTCAAGTCAACGAAGATCAAGTAGGACTTTTAAGCTTGTAATGTTAGGCTAGGACTTGGTTTCACGAAGGAAAAGGGATTCAAAGAAAAATAATTTAAGAGAGCTTGCAACAAAATGGCATGCACATGAAACAGACTCTTTTTTTAGAATTCAAAAATCATCTCCATCTTTTGAGAACCAATAACCAAAATCAATTTCAAGCTTTTTACATCATCGGCCATATAATTTTTTTTCCTTTTCTTTGGCCTTTTTTTCATCTTTTTTTTTTCTTTTTCCTTTTTTCGTTATTTGAACTTTTTTCTTTTTCATCACCAATCTCTTGTAACGATATATTTGTGTACCCTTTCAACCTCATCTCATCATCGTAACCCACTATCTTTATCCCAAATGTAACGATAATGCCATATAAGCTCTCTTAAATAGGGACATATGAGGTTATACATTTTTATCAAGTAGGCTAAAATAGAAAGTTAATGAGGCGTAACAACAAAGAAAATCGAATGGGGTCTCACCATTCTTAATAATCAGGCTCAAAAAGGGTACTAGGGATAAAATGATCATAGGAATGGCTAGAAAGGCTCAAACGATCCAAAGAACGCCTATGACTGTCATCTCTAAGTCAACTTGAAATCATCTAATAATTTCGCCTCGAGAAGTAATGAAGTAAGTTCTAGAATGACACAAGATGCATGATAAGCATAATTCTTCACTATCATCCACAAATCACAAGATCATGGCTATACGTGCGCAAAATGTCTCAAATCACATGGAATAAAATATATTCAATATTGAATCAATCCATCATTCCAAAGGTATTTCTCATGTATTTTCAACTACATATGCAAAATAATTCACATCCACATATTCATAGAAGATCAAAAATTTTAAAAATAATGTACGGTTAAGCATTTTTCTTTTCAAATACATCAAAAATCAGCTTTAAAACAATCATGCATTTCTCAATAAGTCTAAACCCCGTACCCTCCGCTTAGACATTAACATTATTCTCAATGTTAAGAATAAGAAGCAAAGGAACAAGAAACTTAGCTGATTTGATGCACACGTCATCTTTCAATATTGCAATGAGCCGCACACATGTCATATGGTTCCCATCTCAGGACAACTTCTTTTTCAACGATCTTGCAACTTTTATTCCTACAAAACCAAACCACAACAAAAGCGCATAACACGGAAAAAATTGACTCTAAAATAATAACATGACTAAAGCTTGCAAGAAAAAATTGAAACATTCATTGCTCAACAGCCTCTGAATGTATTTCAATGAAAAAAAACTTGCAAACTTTTGACGCCATCAAAACAGAAAACAAAACAATAAAGATGACAAAGTAAAGAAATAGTTCTGAATTTATAGTCTACAGCTCGACTTTCAATAATCTAATCTCGATTAGGGGTAAGATCTTGAAGTGACCAAACCTCCTTTCCAAACTCTGTAGGGTCCATCTTATCGAAATAATGCTTCAACCTCTGCCCATTAACCACGAACGTTCTTTGATCATCAGCTTGAATCTCAATTGCTCCAGAGGGAAATACTTTGGTGACTATGAAAGGGCCAGACCATCTCGACCTCAACTTACCAGGAAACAACTTCAAACGAGAATTATAAAGCAAGACCTTTTGACCAATAGAGAACTCTCGATCCAATATGTTTCTATCATGCAATAACTTAGTTCTCTCTTTGTACAGAACAGCATTCTCATAAGCTTGCAACCTAAATTCCTCTACCTCATTCAATTGAAGCAATCTTTTTTCTTGAGCAGATTTCACATCAAAATTTAAGAACTTTATAGCCCAGTACGCCTTATGCTCCAATTCAACAGGTAGGTGACAAGCTTTTCCAAACACAAGCTTATAGGGTGATGTACCTATAGGAGTCTTAAATGCAGTTCTATAAGCCCATAATGAGTCATCCAACTTCATCGCCCAGTCTTTCCTATAGGCATTCACCTTCTTCTCCAAAATTCTTTTTAACTCCCTATTGGATACCTCGACTTGGCCACTCGTCTGGGGATGGTATGGGGTAGCAATCTTGTGGTGTACATTGTATTTAGCTAACAAAGCTCTTAATTCTTTATGTCTAAAGTGAGTGCCCTCGTCACTAATCAATGCCCTAGGGGTACCGAATCGTGAGAAAATATTTTTCTTTAAGAACTTCGTAACCACCTTAGTGTCATTAGTAAGAGCAGCAACCGCTTCAACCCACTTCGACACATAGTCTACAGCCACAAGAATATACTTGTTGTTATAAGATGATGGAAAAGGCCCCATAAAATCTATGCCCCAAAGGTCAAAAATTTCACATTCAATTATGTTGTTTAATGGCATCTCATGTCTCTTCGATATGTTTCCTACCCTTTGGCATCTATCACACTGCTTCACGTAATTTTGTGAATCTCTAAAAAGCGTAGGCCAATAAAAACCACATTCTAAAACTTTACTCGCAGTCCTGTAAGCACCAAAATGTCCCCCTACCTGACCATCGTGACAATGAGACAATATGTCCATCTGGTCCCACTCTGGTACACATCTCCTTATAACATTATCACTACATATCTTGAACAAATAAGGATCTTCCCAATAATAATGTTTCAGTTCATGAAAGAATCTCTTCTTTTGTTGGTGGGTGAATTTAACAGGGATGTACTTACTTGCCAGATAATTCGCAAAAGGAGCAAACCAAGGAGCTTTACCTGCTAGGGAATATGAAATGGCAGTGCTATTTGAAATAGAACCCACTATGACACTCTCTGGGAAAGTATGCAATACTGGATCATTTAGGGGATAAATCTCATCTAAAAGCAACAACTTCTCAGTGGGAAATTCTTCATTAATTTCACTCTCGGGTATATCGTTTTCCCCAATTTGTAGTCTGGACAGGTGGTCAGCTACCACATTTTCAGAACCTTTTTTATCCTTGATGGTCATGTCAAATTCCTGAAGAAGCAGAATCCATCGAATTAGTCTTGGCTTTGATTCTTTCTTACTTAGCAGATACTTAAGTGCAGAATGATCAGTGTAGACTATCACTTTAGTATCAATCAAATACGCTCTAAACTTGTCAAATGCAAAGACAATAGCTAATAGCTCTTTCTCAGTAGTTGCGTAGTTAATTTGAGCTGAATTTAATGTGCGACTTGCATAATAGATAGGACGAAAAATCTTATCTTTTCTTTGTCCTAGAACAGCCCCTACAGTAAGGTCGCTCGCATCACACATTAACTCAAAAGGTAGATTCCAATCAGGAGCAACTAAAATTGGTGCAGTTATCAATTTTTCCTTTAAAATTTCAAAAGCTTCATAACATTCACCAGAAAAGTTAAAGGGAACGTCTTTCACAAGCAAGTGTGTTAATGGTTTGGCAATTTTCGAAAAGTCTTTTATAAATCTCCTATAAAAACCAGCATTACCTAGAAATCCCCTTAACGTTTTCAAGTTAGTGGGTGGCGCTAACTTGGCAATCACATCAACTTTTGCCTTATCAACTTCCATTCCGTTATGAGATATCTTATGTCCTAACACAATTCCTTCTTGAACCATTAGATGACATTTTTCCCAATTTAGGACTAAGTTTGTATCTTCACAACGTTGTAAAACCTTAGCTAAGTTATTCAGGCAATTGTCAAAAGATGATCCAAACACAGAGAAATCGTCCATAAATATTTCCATAAATTTCTCTACCATGTCAGAAAAAATAGATAGCATGCATCGCTGGAATGTTGCTGGGGCATTACAGAGACCAAATGGCATTCTTCGATATGCAAAAGTTCCATATGGACATGTAAAAGTTGTTTTTTCTTGATCTTCAGGGGCTATAGCAATTTGAAAATAGCCTGAATAGCCATCAAAAAAACAGTAATATGCATGACCACAAAGTCTCTCAAGCATTTGGTCAATGAAAGGTAGTGGAAAATGATCCTTTCTAGTTACTTCGTTTAGTTTTCTATAATCGATACACATTCTCCAACTAGTAACTAGGCGAGTAGGAATCAATTCATTATTTTCATTTTCCACAACCGTAATCCCACCTTTTTTAGGGACGACTTGAACCGGGCTTACCGATTCACTATCTGAGATAGGAAAGATTATTCCCATGTCTAGCAATTTGATTATTTCTTTTTTTTACCACTTCTTGCATTATTGGGTTTAATCTCCTTTGAGGTTGAACTACGGATTTAAAGTCATCTTCTAATAATATTTTATGCATGCAAACAGTTGGGCTTATTCCCTTAATATCTACCATTTGCCAGCCAAACGCTTTCTTATGTTCTCTCAACACCCTAAGCAATTTCTCTTCTTCTAGCCTACTTAGGGAAGACGAAATGATTAAGGGCAACGTTTTATCCTCATTCAGAAAGATGTACTTCAAATTGGAAGGCAAAGGCTTCAATTCTAAGTCAACAGGTGGTTCCTCAATGCTTGATTTTGTTTTAGGCCCTTTCAATTCAAGTTCCAAAAAGTTGAATTTTCCGTTATACCCAAGTTGATTAGCTTCAAGAAGGCAAATTTCTTCATTCATGTCATCATTATTCTTGTCAGATACAATACAATTTTCAATAGGATCATCAGATGCATTATCTCGCCAGAAATTAGCTACTACAGTATTCATTACATCAATAGAATAACATGATTTCTTTTCATTTGGATATTTCATTGCTTCAAATACATTAAAAGTTACATATTCATCCCCTACTCTCAGCATTAGTTCACCTTTTTGGACATCTATCAAAGTTCTTCCAGTGGCTAAGAATGGTCGACCAAGTATTAGGGGCATATCATTATCTTCTTCCATATCCAAGACAACAAAGTCAACAGGAAAAATAAATTTATCAACTTTAACCAACACATCTTCAATGATTCCCCTAGGATATTTAATTGATCGATCAGCCAATTGAAGAGTGATATTGATTGCTTTTACTTCACCTAGTCTTAACTTTTTGAAGATAGAGTAAGGCATCAAATTTATGCTAGCTCCTAAATCACAGAGTACATTATTGAAACGGAAATCGCCTATATAACAAGGAATTTTAAAGCTTCCAGGATCTTTAAGTTTTTGAGGCAATTTGTTTTGTAGGACGGCTGAGCATTCTTCATTCAAAAGTATCTTCTCACATTCTTGCAATTTCTTCTTACTTGATAGAATGTCCTTTAAGAATTTGGCGTATTTAGGCATTTGTGATATCACCTCAACAAATGGTAAATTCACCTCTAATTTCTTAAAAATTTCCAAGAATTTGCGTTATTTCCCCATGCATTATTGTAGGTATTAGGATAATTATTGTTAAATCTTTGATTTTGACCTACAAAATTTACTTCGTTGTTTGGGTAAAAATTTTCACTTGTGCTTGCTATTTGATTTTGCGGGCACTGATTTAACATATGATTACCACCACAATTTTCACAAGTTATTTTGCCTCCAATGCCTAAACTTTTACTGATCAAAGAGAGTTGTGCTAGAATTGCAGAGTTAGTATCTAGTTCGAGTACAGAACCTTTTCTAGGGTTACCTCTCTCATTTGGCCATTGACATCCAGTTGCAGCCATCTCCTCGAACAGATCCCAAGCATCATCAGGTGGCTTTCTCATTATACTACCCCCACTTGCTGCATCTACCATTGCCTTAGTTCCATTTTCCATACCATTATAGAATATTTGGACTTGCATCCACTTTGGTAGTTCATGGTGTGGGCACCGTCTTAAGTAATCCTTAAATCTTTCCCAAGCTTCATATAATGATTCTCCACTATCTTGAACAAAATTCGTTATATCGTTTCTAAATTTCATGGTTTTAGATGGTGGAAAATATTTAGTTAAAAAACTCGAAGCTAATTGGTCCCATGTAGTTATAGACCCTGAAGGGAGAGAATTTAATCATGCTTTAGCTTTATCTTTTAGGGTAAATGGGAAGAGTCTTAGCCTTATAGCATCATCACCTACCCCATTTTGTTTGAAGGTGTCACATATTTCTAAAAAATTAGAAATATGGGCATTAGGATCTTCGCTCGATAGACCATAAAATTGAACAAATTGTTGAATCATTTGTATTATTGCTGGTTTAATTTCAAAATTGTTAGCAGCTATAGTGGGTCTACGTATGGCTGGGGCAGCTCCCTCTACCCTAGGGGTTGCATAATCTCTAAGGCATCTTTGGGCTTCTTGGTTATTATCTGCCATGTCAATTGTTTCAATTTCTAAATCTTGTTGGATTTCTTGGATATTAACTCTTTGCGAGTTAATTTTTGCTTGCCTTACTATTTTTCGATTATGTTTAGTAGTGCCCTCAATATTAGGATCGTATAGTAAAGGCTCGTGGGACTACGGGTCATAAACTATTAAACTAAATAATAAAAGTAAAGCAATACAGAAATCACAGAAAAATAAATCCGAAAGCAAAAAGAAACAAAAAAAACAGAAACTAACAGTATAATAACGTAGATAATAAGAAACAGAGAAAATGGAAGAAAAAAACAAACGAAAAAAAATCTAAAGAATAAAATAATTATATAAACAGTACAGTGTATATTTCCAAGAAGTGTTCCGCCGACACTTCGTTCTTTTTTTTAAAATATATTTTTATATATAAAGAATATTTTGGTCTAATCTAAAGGCTGTATATAATTATATGATATTAAACCCTAGTCCCCGGCAACGGCGCCAAAAACTTGATGTGTAATTTATTAACCTACTACTAGCAAGTGCACTAGGTACAATTGTAGTGTAACAGGCAAGAGGATTGTCGATCCCACGAGGACTAATTTTAAGTACCAAAATTATTTTACCGCCTTAATTTAAACCTATTCAATAAAATTTGATAAAAAAAACTACTATTAATTAAGTTACTAAACCTTAACTTTTCCCCGTTGAAGATTTTCTTGACTAGTTTATGTTTCAGTTGAATTATTTTCTAAAGTGTAATCCACTCTTTAACCCCAAATAATTAACTAGTTTATATTTCAAACCGCTAAGGAAGAAATTCCCTATTTTAATTTTTACCCAATCCCTTGGCGTAGAAACCTAACTCGGTGTGACAAACTCCGTATCCCTACGCAAATTTTAATCCATCGAGTCGCATTTAATTTCCTTGGAATTTTCTAATTATCCACCCGTAGAAACCGAATCTATCCCTAGTCAGTTTTACTACAGGTTCGTTGCTGACACGGTCGTAATTAAAATCTTCACCTCCCGGTTCTTCGAAATTAATTATATAGTCTATCAATAGGTAGCTAGTCTATTGACGCGATAAACACACCAACAACAATTAACGATTGGGATAATAAACTAGTAAATTAAATAAATCAAAGAGGGAAAACTAATACATTACCGTCACAAAAACTAGTCAAGAAAACAGAAGTTTAGCCACAGATTAATTCCATACTATCCAACAAATCCATGTATAAATGCATAAAAGAGCAGTAGAAAAAGAAACCGTGTATAAAACAGCACTGTAAAGCCGTTTCAGAATATGGCCCGCTGGGCTGACGCGCGCTGAAGTTGTCTGCCTGACTCACAGCTGCGCTGATGTGGCGCACAGGGACTGGCTGGAGACCTGGCTGATCTGACGCGATGAGACAGCTGGGGCTGATTTCCACTCTTTTTCTTTTGACTCCGATGGATGGCAGAGAAGGAGGAAATGGCCTTGGGAAGCGTGCGAGGCCTTGGGGAAAACTTTCGGCTGGCCTTGGAAAATTGCCTAGGCGTGAATGTTTTTTTGGGAAATCCTTGCAGAAGCTCCAGGTTCTGCATTCCCTGCTTTTTCTTCTTCTGTATTCCAAGCTATTTATAGGCGCGAATGGCATACAGATGGAGCTGATCAGCTCCACCTTTTTCTCAACTGCTCCGTTGATAATAGTAAATCTCAGCAACTTTTATGAGATGATTTCATTCCAACAGATTTGAAGTTTATCCCTTTTGTTTTCCTGCAATATTAAAATAAATGTGTAGTGCCCAAAAATAAATAAGTATTAAATTTAGCTAAATAACATAGACTTTAACATCATTTAAGTGGTAACTCGGGTAAGCCCAGAAAATGAAGTTGATTTAGCTAACAAAATTAATATTTTCTATTTAATCACATGAACGCTTTTCTTCAATTTGATTATTATTATCAATTTTTAGCATCGTTTTAGTCAAATATTGCTCGATATAAATAGTAGAGTGTATAAATAATATGTATAAAATTGATTATATCAATAGGGTACATCTCAAATAAACAAGCAAGCTGCTTAAAATCTCCGCAAATTGAATATAAAAAGCTTTTCCAATTACCCTTTTCTTTTCACTGTTTTTTTCCACTTTTCTTTCTTTCCTTGCTGAGATTGACGTGAACTAACCTCAGTTTCCAGAATTTTTTTTGAACTAGGGACAAAATGGTATTTTCACGCTGTTTTGGTCAAACTTTTGACCAGCAACCTTTTCAATTATGTGAGCTGTGGCGGCTGATTGGGGCTGATTTGGGGTTTGAACAAAAATTAGGGTTTTCCAATTAGGCATTTTTTTTTGAACGAATTGGGTTTTTTTTTTTATTCTGGTCTTTTTTGGGTAAATTGACTTCGGGTTATTGTTTATGGGTCAGTTTAGGTTGTATGAGATCTGATTTGGGTGGTGGTACGGTTGGATTTGAGCTAATTTGGCCGTGGGATGAAATTAGGGTTTGCTGGCAAAATTAGGGTTTTCTAATTGGGGATTTCTAAAAATTAACACTTGAACAATGAAATTGACGTATGAAATCAGTCACAAAACTAAATTCAAGAAACACAAGATCACAATTAACTAAAAGCTTCGGTAGCAACAAGAATTGACACGCAAAATAGGTAGCTTTTTAGGCTATGGACTAGAATATATATAAAAGTTGAATAATTCTACGAAAAAAACAACGAACTTAAATCCAAGTTCTTTTTGATTTTTTTTTATAATCTTTTTTATGCTAAAATCTGAGAATCATTAATTTGGAAACCAATTTTAAGAACCACAAGTTTCTGAGAATCATTATCAACAGAATCCAAGTTTTTTTTTTTTAATAGGATAATAAGTTTCCTCTTGTCAAATCCTTTGATAACGCAGGCTCCAAAGAATGCCCATTTCAGCTCACAATTTGATTTATGTAACTGGGTTTAGGAAATTTTCCCATCTTCCACGATTCCAACTTTCAAAACAGGTCATAGGATGAAAAGACCGAAATGAAATTAGACCGAAATAATTTTTTTTTTGGTTTGAGATTTGAACAGTACCGAAATAGGATATGAGTGATACCAAATTGATGAGAATCTGACATGAGTTTGGCCCGATCTTCCTTTCAACCTTCGTGTGGAGAAGACTTGTACGTCACCTTGGGTGAGTTAGCACCTAAGAACGTGTTCTTCAATGAGCAATGCTTCCCAACAATCGATTTATCGTGATCTTAGGTGAATTAACACCTAGGGACGTGTTCACCTCTTGAAAAGTTTGATCCTCCCTCAAAGAATGCTCAATCTTTGATATGGATCTAACATTGGATTAAAACTAAAGAAAATAAGAAACTCTTTTTTGAAGAAAAGTGATGAATTCACTAATTTTTTAATCAATGTCTCCCCTGCTTCCTTTCATCCAAATCCCTTTAAAAAGGATAAAAATATAGCAATCCTAATGTCTAAAGGTTTCAACAATCAGAAATAATAAGAAAAAGAAAGATATGTTCTAAAATGGATAATGACAATCTTGTTTTCTTGTATAATTTTATTTTGCACACAACTTTTGTCTCTGATATGGACCAAATTAACTCTTGATCTCTTCTTAAAAGTTGCAGAGCACGAAATTTTCTTGATTTTAGCCACCAAAATCACTTGATTTGGATAATTATTGAAGGAGATATGGCTGTTTGAATTTCAGCAGTCAGCAAGATAAGTGTTTCAGCTACACTCAACCTTATCACAAATTCTGGGTATTGTAGACTCCGAATTTGAGAAAAGTGCTAGCCATAAGAGTTGTAGATCTATCTCTTAGCTGTCACTTGGCGCTGGAATCAAGTAATTTGAATCATTCGTTGAAAAGATATAGCCAAAATACCGAAACTATATGAAGCTGAAATCCTACTTTCAAGCATGGGTGATGCCAACGTCTCCAAGCTTTCTTGTTGATTAAGTAACCTCGAAACAAACCTGTATAAACCATATTGACACAACCTTGAACTGATGTTAGCCATACCAAGACAAAAAAACGCGATAAACGGAAACACAAAATGCACATAAAACATGCAAGGCACCATCTAGACTCAACTTAACTTAAGTCGCACACCTAGCTATGACACTCTAAGACGCACACTAAACATTAAGGCACTTAGGGTCGCATCAGTCAGGGTATGATGAGAGCCAAGCAAACAATATCTTCATCCCATAGGATAGAGAGTTTTCTTCCAGCGAGACCCTCAGCTCTATATGTACATGCATAGATGACACAATAATAGAGATATGATATGCTAGTATGTTAGTGAATGAATTTAGTAAATAAAAATAGAAAACTTCTGATATTAAGATAGTCATAGCCGTGTATATGCACAAATAATGAAAGACATGCACAAAATGTTTTACTTATCTATAAATCAATGAGCACTCTGTCAATTAAAAAGAAAAACTCCTATTTTCTACATACATAATAGCAATATTCTAGATGTCTCAGTAATAAAAATAACATAAATTCTTTCGATATATACAATTTAAAAAAAAAAGATGGAAGATTATAACCAACAGAGAAGCATATTACGACCTGATAGCAGCAAGACATGTAGAAGTTGCTTGTGCAATCCGTTGCATGCTTATTCACCATTTTTATTTTATCGAATGAATGAGTAACTAATGGGTTAAACACATGGATTATTTGGTTCATATTCTGATTATTTAGGTAGGATCCATTAGTTTGGATTAAAAACTTAATGTCATTTTTTGTCCGATCTAATAGAGTGAATTTTACGTACAGTTATAACATTCAGTTTCACTTCATTATTATTTTCTAAGGCAAAAACTTATTACCATTATGATTACTGTCAATTATCACGTTTAATTAATTGTTCGTCTCAAACAAAGATATAAGTGTAAAATCAGATTATACTTGCATATATCTTAAGTTCAGATATGTTTGAACTCCAACATGAATACGTCTGAAATTTACTTATTAAGTATTGTAGACTAAGTCGAGTTTGAATAAAACTCTATCGACTCACAAACTAGTGTAGTTTCACCTCTAAACCTACTGGAGCTTCGGCCGGACATGCACATTCGAGATCTTAAAGAATCATAGCCCATTTGCTAAATGAACGAGGTAACCTACAGGAAAAATTGAGAATATAAAATGAATAAACAGTACCGTCTTTTCCATGGGATCCTACCGGACTAAGCTGTGGAGGCTCTGCATTTCCATGCCATCCAACAGCCCTGCTTTTCTTCACAAGTTATCTGGGTCGGAAAAAAAGAAGTCTGAAAGGTTGAATGAATGTTATGTTACTAAACTTTCCAGAAAAGATTCAGTTTGATGCTTTTCATATTCTTATGATGAGTTCCATCCATCTATTCAATCACATTTCATTTTTCTTTTTTTCAGCTTTAGAGCAGAGTTCTTCCTTACATTCTTCATGTTTCGAGAAAAGCAACCGGCGTTACAGAAGCACCTGGACACTGCACGGTCTGTCTGGGAGAGGACGTGCCATTAAGATCAATACTGACCAAATTTATTAACAAAGGACCTCTTCAACGTAAGCAAAGGATTTAAAATTCAACTTTCCAGCCAAACACCAATCTCCAAAGAAGAAGAACAACTGTTAGCCATACTGAAAATCAAAATTGACGAACTATTGGTAATTTCTCTTTCGGACTGTCGAATCTTTTACTGAATTCCTCTTTTCTTAAGACCAAAATAAATGATCTTTGAAATTTTGGTTTTTATCCACGGGCAGTCATTTATCCGGTCAAAGAACAGGATTAATGGGTCATCAGTTGAATCGATAGGTTTCTATATTAATATAATAACTTATATTTTGAGAGGGTGAGAGTATTTACTAAATAATGGTTTAATTTATAAATCAACAGGTCTAATCAACGGCTTATCAGTCTAGGTTATCAGGCCAACTAGTTGAACGGCTTGGTCAATCTGAACCAAATCACTTACATCCTTAACCGATCAATAGGAAAGCGACTCGTTTCATGAACCTAGTCACCACATCAACTGGTTTGATCACTGATATGGTTTACATAAATACGGTTTCTCCAATATATGATATAATCCACATTTAGAATTACTATTAATTATAAAAAAAACATATTAAATGATCTTCTAAGAATAGATTGGATAATCTAAAAATGACTTTAATTCAAGACGAATGAAGCAATTCCAAAAGTAGAATAGATAGGCTGAATGGATAAGTTTTATATAAGGAACCGGATTAACAGGTTACCACTTGAGTGGATAGATTATATTAATAAAGTAATATAATTATTTAATAAAACCGGCTGAATCGATAGGTCAATAGGTGTCTAGGTTATCGTGCCAACTGGTTGAATCGCCAGGTCCAACAGGGATTCGGATCGCCTGACACCTTGGGGGCGGTAACAAAGGACCTGCTGCCACGTGGCAACAAGGGGTGGTGAGGCTGGATGCGGGTGACCCCCATCCAGCCTCACCACCCTCTGCTGCCACTTGTCGGACGGTCGCGTGAGAAGTGAGGTGTTTGGCGGTCAGGGGATCCGTTCCCGTCCAACAGGGACAAAATACATATCCTTAACTGGTTCAATAGGCAACCCAACCAGTTTCATCACCTTGTCAACATGACAACTGGTTGAACCAATCTAGTACTGTCTTTATATGATTTTTGACCATTAAATTTAGGCAACTTCAAACTAAGAAAAATAGACTTCGTTTCCTAATTATAATTCATAATTTTGTGATCATAATCGATGATAATATTTTGACTTTTGACTAAAAGTACGTTTAATTTCATTTTATCATGAATCATTTGACTAAATGCTTTTGATCTGTTCCTCTTTTCTTAATTAAATTTTATTCGATTTTATTCTCAAAACTAAAGGAGTACCTTAAAAGTCCTTGAAGACTTACTAATCTACAACAGATGCATATTACCATGCCAGAGTTCAAAAGCACAAAAGCTTTATGTTCACAAACCATATGCCTTCCATGAAGAACAGACAAGCAGAGCCAGTTAACATTGTCCTTTAAAATGCTAGTAATGTTAGACACAACATCATGAAGAAGGATACTGCAAAGAAATCCCAGCATTTACAACATCAACATTCATCTCTTATTTCAACTAGCTCGACTCGACTGTGCAGATCCATTACTGTATCCAGATTGCACAATTTCTCATCGGATACATATTCATATTGAGTAACATATTCACATGCAACCTTTATATCAAATAGATTTACTTACAACACCATATATCGCCATTGACCTCTCCACGTCGCACAACCTACATATTCAGATCTATACAAGATCTAAATGGTGACAGGCAAATTTTATATGGAAAGATTACAAGGAGCACCTGTTCAAGAGATTTGCATTCTGTAGTATTTTCAGCCTCCCCTAGTTAAAATCTGCAGTTTGTGGTCCATATAAGCGGTTCATGTATGATACATCCTTGGAGATATCGAGCCAAACATGAAGCCTGCTAAGCATCAGAGTCCTCCAGGGAGGTTTTCACAAGCCACAACAGACCTGGATCATTCCTCTTTAAGACCAAGTAAGCTTCTGACTTCCCCTGTTCGTCAACAACTGTCTCATCGCTGAATCCTATTACATGTAAGATCTCCATTGCACCTGTCATAACAGAAACCAGTCAAAATCGTTATGTCTGGCAAGTACCTATATCAGCAGTCAAAGTGCTCGTCACCAAGCAGTTATTACCAAGTCTTAGAATCATGGCACCCAGTTATTTAACAGGACTTATAAATTTATAAATTTCATGAATTTGCCATTCCACAGTTTTGGTTTTCCAGGAGAGTGCCACTCTAAACATATCAAGCATTGTACCAAATATCAGCAAATTCATGCAGCATTTACGGGTGAACTAGACTTGTTTGTATATGTATGTGAAAGAATCATATTTAGCACAGAACTAGAGAGGAAAACCTACTTAATCAACAACTCAAAGTTCTATTCCTCTTGTGTTTGTATATATTGCTTTCGGAAGAAATCCTAAAAAGGACAGAGTATATCCAGAAACAAAGATTTTACTAGCTTTTTAGCCAGTGTGGGGCACGGGGAAGCATAGAATTGATGTAAGTTGGAAAATTGTAGGTCAGTAAAGACTGCAACTTCACATGCAGGACAAAACAAAACTGCAGACGACATCAGATGCCAAAACTTCAGATTTACCATTTAACACATGGTCATGCAATGAAATTGTTAATGGCTCTTTTTACAAATAGAGGTTCTAGTTCAAGCTACATACATAAGGTTTGTCACAATCACGTCTAACGAAAAATAAGCCGGTAAGAATTAAGAATAAAATAAAGATCCATACCTCTATGACTCGTAATATTTCTCTGAACAATGGGATTTGCCTGCAGGAAACCATCCAACAGTTAGAAAGAGGGAGATTAACTAGGAATAGTGCATGAAAGAAAAGCAGCGCCAAATATTTATACAAAGAACAGGTGAACACAACCTTCCGTAGTCTACGAAATTTGATTTCCTCAGGGTGTTCAATCACATTTCTGAAAGCAGTAAAAAAGCAATAAATTATTCCATCAAAGTCTGAATCAACTGAATAAATAAAAATATGGAAACCAGAAAAGTAACAAATTACCTGATTATCTTAGTTATTGTTTGTAGGACTGAGGTAGTTTCTGAAAAAGTTAGTTCAGATCTCAATATCTCTCTGGCATTCTGCAACCGACCACAAATAGCGGAGACAGGGTCTTGGATTCTCTGAAGCTCCTTGTCATCTGGATCAGGCTTATATGTCTTTACCACAGACATTCTCTCTGCATTTTTTGAATTCTCATCAGGATTAGGTTCAGACTGCATATCTGCATTGGCCATCATCTCACTCGTAACAGGTCTCAGGACATCAGGAGACGCCATATTTTCCTTTTGTAATCCATATTCATCATGCTCAGTCACCGGATAAATAACCTTAGGCTCATTTTGATTTTCGTTGCTATCTGATTCTCCTAAACAATGTTTGTCCACCATAATATGGTCCTCCATTAACCCAAAGAAGTTTCTGGGAACAGGCTCTTCAATCTTGGGTTTGTCGTCTGAATCATCATGATGTTGCTCAATTGGTTCGCCAGAGTGCAAATATTGTCCAGGTTCCTTGGATTTTGCATCCTCAACATCACTAAGAGATTCAGGTGTCACCACATTCTGACCTAAGTCAAGCAGATTACTTAGTTTCTGTGTCGTGCGCACATCTATATTTTCCTTGAAGGCGATTTCACCAGCGTCCACAGGATTGGACTCCTCGTAGGTGGTATGCTTCGATTCATTAGGATCAAGTTCTTCACGTATGTTAGGCATTCTCAATGAGTTGATGGAGGCATCAGTAAAACGGCTATAAGCGGCAGCCACTGAAGACGCACGGGCACTGGACAAAGCAGATGCTTGGCCACCAAGCCTTTGTGATGAGCTCAAGCTGTCAGTGGCCTCCTCTTCCAAGTATTGAGGATGGCCAACTCCACTCAATGTGTGACCCTTTGTTTTGGTCCAATCCAAAGCAGCAGCTTCTTTGTTTAACTGCCAAGACCAGATTCATATTGAAAAACATCACGCAAGATGAAGAACATAATTACATAGGGAGTTAAATGTGGAAGCAGGGAAGAAAATAAGTATAATACAAGTCCAACATATGAAAACCAGAAATCTTGGGAGGGTTAGGCAGATCAGATTAATAACCTGACTATCCAAAGCATAGAAATTTGCATCATGTTCAGAATATACCATGTGTGCCTGAACAAGACAAAAATATGATAAGTTTTTTAAGCTCTGGTGCAAAAGGGGAAAAAAAACAAACGGCATCATCATTCCACACCATCTGCGCATATCAGATGCATGGCCGGAATATTTAAAATTCTCTTACAAGTGCAGAAGGAAAATAGAAAAAAAAGTTACAAGTTCATGCAAAAGAGTCTTTTTGATACTCTCGTATTTCCGGAAACCATTGAGGTCATCAGTTCGAAGTCGAAGTGAAATCTCTTCTCCATGATTCTGCAAAGAAAATAAGAACCCAAATTTAGATGGAAAAAAGTAGATCATAGAAGAAGAAGAAGAATTAGCTAAAACCAGAAGTCATGAAGCTCGAAAGTAATGCATGATGTCTATTCTACTGAAAGATGAAGATCCATAGTCCAAATCTACAAGAGTCTGAATTACCTTGTTGAATCCAAGGATGCACTTAGGGCTCACACCAACATAACCAACTGGAGCCATCTCTGTCATAATTCCAACCCGCCAGCGATGCTTCAATGAAGTGAACCGAATAAAAAAAGAGAGCAAACATTAGTATTTAAAGGCCAAAAAAAAGGAAGAATAAAGGACACAGGTAAAACAAATGCTAGCCACACCTTATTCATTATAGCGACAATTCCAGGGTCTGCAGCCAGCCTATGCATTAGCTTTAAAGCCTCTGAAGCTGGAGGACTCAACTGCAAGCATGCAAAAAGAAAAATGTACCACAGGAAGTATTTTTTTAGTCCCTTTATCATCTTTGTCCAAACTAATCTTCTCAGATCCAACAATTGCACACTGTATCAAGGCAGATTATTACTGGCTTATGAGACTTCTTTGTTATAACCATGACCATAGTTCCAGGTCATTACAATTCACTAGAATGGGTACTACGTCTGGTCTTAAACATCTCTACATATACTGGAGAAAGTCTAAAAACAAACACAGAGTCACCAGTACTCTGAAAAACTCAAATCCTAAAATACGCGAAGTTCATGTTTTTCTTGCCCCTCCCTATTGTACTTTCTCCTCAACTCATTAGAAATAGTAGTTTCTGGAGGTGTTTAGACCGCATACACGGAAACAATAAAGGTAACAATAAATTGATATTTCACCAGTAGTAATCAATATTCTCATCTGCCTCCCAAGTTCTTCATACATGAAAAGGGAGAAAAAATAGGGAACTGGCAGGGAAAGAGACCTCGAACAATATGCACTATATATGTACCAAAAAGGTAGTTCTAATCGATATTTCACCAGTAGTAATCAATACTCTCATCCTTTTCCCTCCTTCGTACATTTTATACAAAAAAGGATGAAGAGGGAAGAACTATTTGGGGAGAGATCTACAATTCTATGCATAACCTACAAACCCTAAACAACACCCAATTCTCCCCCTTCAACAACCCCCCCACCCCCCGCCCCAAACCCAGAAAAAAAGAAAGATGCAAAATTAAGGAGGAAAGGAAGCATGAAATTTGAAAGTTAGGCATGCTATATGTCAAAATTTTAATTGAGAAAGGCGCCATCACTTTCTATGTATTGCAAGCAGTAAGCAAATCGACAAGGAAAACCTACAGAGACAACATACCTCTATTCCAGGAAGATGGAGAGTGCAAAACTCAGAAAAAAGGTAAGCTCCTTTGGGCAGTTTTGGCCAAGAATCTTTTCCATGTGTCATTCTCCTCCTCATTCTCTTTTCTTCCTCATCAAATCCAGCTATACGTAAGTCTGCCTTAGAATTTTGTCGAACTTCATCCACCTCATTTTCAAGTACTCCCATCATTCTAATAGATTTTCCCTGCAGCCAGCCAAACGCAAAAAGGGATTTCAGAACCACACCATGGTGACAGCTTCTGCAATCCATGCATTTGTTTTGGCATAAGAACCATACATGTGCAAGATATCAACAACATCAAGATCTTAGAGCATAAGGCTACTACCATTGCACTTGACTAACTTCTAAGATCTATGAGATCAGTTTTTACCCACTTAACTACTTAGCCAGCAAATGTACACAGGGCACCATATGTGTCAACAGGAACAGCTTCTCTTCCAGAAAGAGCAACCAAAACACATTAATTTTTTCTTTGGTCACTTTCTTTCAGACACATATAAAGGAAATCTTATTCTCAGTAACGTAGGAGGAATATTTAAATAGTCTTAGCATGTGATGACACCCAAACTTCAGTTTTCCCTTAACATTCAAACACAGATATTTTTAAAAAGACCAACAAAAGATTTTCGCTTATAGAATAAATACATATACCTTGTGACCATTGTATATTGGAGGAAAAAAAGGTGAACTATTTGATAAGATGTGAAGTCAACATTTTCAAACCCATTCAAATATACTTTACATGACTTTGATAATTCAATCACATTCGATAAATAGATGAAAACATTGCCTTTCAGACCTCATCAATGGAAGCAGTTTCCAAAGAAACATGAGAGTGCTCCTCTGAGAAAGGATATATCAACTGGGAACTCTTATGCATTGGAACAATGAGCCTCAGAGTCTCAGTTTTGACTCTGGTGAGTGCTTGCAATTTCTCCCCAAGTGCCCTTAAATTATCACATGAATTCATCTTCAAACTGAAGATGTTCCCTCTCCATGTAACTGACAACTGTCTGACCTCTTGCTGCATCTTTATGACACAGATTATATGTGGAGATGGCAGTCACGAGCCCTACAAAGATCTAAATATCTTTAGATTGAATTTTGGGAAGCCGGGGGGGGGGGGGAGATGATTTAATTCATAACTAAATGAATGCACTTGAAGGCAAAAAAATCACCACCGATGGGCCAAGGAACCCCAGAGAGAGAGAGAGAGAGCTGGGGGTTCAAATTTCAATTTGCATTCATATCATGTCATGCAACGGCCATAGTGCAGAGAGACACCAAGAAAACAGGGCAGGAGGGGGGGGGGGGGGGGGGGGAGGAACAAGAGAAAGAATCAGACACTAGCTAGACAAAAATGGATTGTGCAACACAGGAAGACCAATAATATGGAAAAAAGAAGGGGAAAAAAAGAAAATGTACCAACAGTATGAGCTTAATCAAAAGATGCATTCTGCAGGAGAAAGCAGAGCAGGAGGAAATGTTCCATCATCTCAAATGTAAGACTGAACGGAATTTTTACGCCTCAACTCCATCAAGAATAACATAAAATTGTCTGCACGTTAAAAGCCCTTAAACTGCTATAGGAAGAGAAGAAATGACATACCAAATTTCCTCTTGTCAAATCCATCGGTAAAGCAGACTCCAAAGACTGCCCATTTCAGCTCATTGATTTATCTTGTTGAAATGGCTAAGTTATTGTAAACATTGTGTGAGTAATAAGACAGGATACTATGTAAAGTAGGAAAGAATATAATTGACTTTATTTCCATAGTTAAAAGACACTAAATCAGAATTCCTCACTTATAGGGATTAGACATTACTAGAAGGAGGCCATACTTGCATTATAAATACTACATTACTCCTTGAATGAAAGCAACCCTTTTAATACTCCAAACTTACATTGTATCAAAGCACCGGGCAAATTCATGCCTATCAGCATGTATTCTGATGAGAGTAGAACTTCTAAACTTGTGGTGAACAATCTCAAACCACCAGTCCTAAAGGAGATGCCTCTCATCTATCCTTCCAACTAACCATCCACAAGTTAAATGAAAAAACATTACCTTGAGAAGGCATAATCTGAGAAAACTCTCTTGTCAAGGCATGGTTGATCAACTCGATGGAACCCTCAGTGGGAAAGCCATACATTTTTCTTCCAACTGCTAATTGTGCATGAGATAACATTGGACATACCTACTCAAATCTTGAGAACTTCTCACATATCTATGAGATAAAAACCAAACTTTGGCAAGGCAGGTAAGGAAGAGAAAAGTTACAGAATACTACAATAAGATGGTCTCAATATGGCAAGAGTTTGGATCAGTGCTATAATGATGAGTGGGACTGTCCTACTCACAATGTCAAATTCATGAAGAAAGATGAAAGTGATAGAGTATATCTATTCCTAGCAGGTCTGGGAAAAAAAACCTTCGATAAGGTAAGGTCCAGACTTTTGGGGAGGACACCCCTTCCCACTTGAAGAGAAGCTTTTTCAGAAATTAGAAGAGAAGAGACAAGGAGGAAAGTGATGACGAGCTCTGCGATGAAAGGCCCTATTGTGGCTGAGAACTCATCTTTTGTAGTTGATAGAAGTGCAGAAGGGGATAACAGGAGGAAGAGACTCTAGTGTGATCATTGCAAGAAACTTTAGCATACCAAAAAGACCTATCGGAAACTCCATGGCAAACCAATCAATTGGAAGTAGAAAAGGCAAGGGGAGAGTAGGGCTACTCTGCACAAACTACTGGAGAGGGTCAATAGGACAGTCCGGAACAACTCTTCCTCAGAAAGGACCTTATACATAGTGATGTGTAAGGACCTTCTCCGAATTCCCACACTATTTGGAAAAAGATGGTTTGTTAGCTGTATAGATGATTACACACGATTAACTTGGGTATACTTACTCAAAGACAAGGTTGAAGTCAAAGATTGTTTATAATATTTCATAAAATGGTTCAAACACAATTTTAACAAAACATAAAAATTATAAGAACATATAATGAGAGAGAATAATATAACACAATCCTTAGAGATTTCTTTCTAAAAAATGGTATTGTACATCAGAGTTCTTACTCTACACTATAGCGGAATGGTGTAGCATAAAGGATAATTAGACATCTGCTAGAAGTTATCAGGGCTCTCCTATTCATGAATTATGTTTCTAAGTATCTACGAACAGAAGTCTTGTTAAATGCCAATAGGTAATGGGAGAGAACAATATAACACAATCCTTACAGATTTCTTTCTAAAAAATGGTATGGTACATCAGAGTTCTTGCTCTACACTATAGCAGAATGGTGTAGTAGAAAGAAAAATTACACATCTGCCAGAAGTTATCAGGGCTCACCTATTCATGAATTATGTTTCTAAGTATCTACCAACAGAAGTCTTGTTAAATGCCACCTACCTTATTTACCATATGCCTTTGAAAGTCCTTAACTATAAAACCCCATTAGTTGTTCTCATAAACACTTTTTCCATTACAAAACTCATTGCAGAAATTCCTCTAAAAGTGTTTAGATGCAGTGCCTTTGTCCATATTCATGATCCACACAGAGGCAAGCTAGACGCCGGGGCAAAAAGGTGTGTCTTTGTTGGATATGCTCCTAATAAACATGGTTATAGCCTATACGGACGTTACATTTTTTGAGTCAACGCCATATTTTAAGCCTAATCTTAGAGGGAGCACATAAGTGAAGATTATAAAAGTAATCTGGAGCTGGAAATGAATGCAAATCCTGGCTTAATAGACTTTGAAAATAATAATCTAGAGTTCTTAATTAACACAAATTTGGAAGATATACACACTATCAAGAAAAGGATGAATTGAAACTAAAGACAACTCACAATGTTGAACTTGAAGGTAATGTAAAGGAGTATTATTATGTATAAGAGGAGGAACCAGGCTTTTCGACATGAGACTCAAGCCCCTAAACCACTGCTGAGTCTGAACCTAAACCTATGTCTGCTCAGCCAAAAGTCCAGGTAATAATTCTGAGGCACCTTTTTCAAATCTTGATCTACCTATAGCTCAAGAAAAGGGAGTAAGAAATGTGTGAAATATTCCTTATCCAACTATGTGTCAAATAAAACTTTGTCTTCAGCGTTTTCTTCTTTCACTTCTCACTTGTCCAATGTAGCAACTCCTAAGAATATACAAGAAGTCATTGCTGGCCCCACAATAGAGAGGACCTGTCCTTGAGGAACTGAGGTCACTTGAGAAAAATGACACTTGGGAATTGACAAAGTTTCCAAATGGGAAGAAGACAATTAGATGCAAGTAGGTATTCACAGTGAAGTATAAAGTTGATGGGACATTACAAAGGTATAAGACACGACTAGTAGTTAAAGGATTCACACATACCTATGGAATAGACTACCTAGAGACTTTGCACCAATGGTCAAATTAAACACCACCAGAATATTTTTATCGCTGGTTGTTAACATGGATTGTTCCCTTCATCAATTGGATGTAAAGAATACTTTTGAATGGCGGTCCAGAATAAGAAGTTTATACGAATCCACCTCCTGTGTTTGAAGATAGATTCAGAACTCAGGTATGCAGATTGAGAAAATCCTTATATGGTCTAAAACAATCGCCTAAGGCCTGGTTTGAACGTTTTACACAATTTAGCAAATAACAAGGATATGTACAAGGAAGAGTAGATCACACGATGTTCATGGAACACTCAGCTCAACGAAGGTTAGCAATTTCGACTGTTTATGTAAACGATATCATCTTAACATGAAATGAAGAAAAGGAGATAAACATGTTAGGAGCTGACATATCAAAAGAGTTTGAAATAAATAACTTAGGAAAAATGAAATATTTTCTAGGCATGGAGGTAGCAAGATCAAAGAGAGGAGTGTTCTCCCAACAAAAATACATCCTGGACCTTCTCAGGAAAACAGGTATGAGTGGGTGTAAACAGTAGACTCCTCAGTTGATCCAAACAAAAAGTTTGAGTACAAGCAGAATAAACCAGTGGATGTGAGGCAATATCAGAGACTGATGGGGAAGCTCATTCATTTGTTTCACGATAAGTCTGATATACCATTTGTTGTGGGTTTAGTAAGTCAATTCATGCACTATTTCTTTAGGAAAAACACTTGGAAGCTGCTTACGGAACCTAGAAGTACATTAATGGTTCACCAGGTAAAGAATTGTTTTTTTGAAAAAATAGAAAGGGGATTGAGTCTTACACAAATGCATACTAGCTCGATCAGTTATAGACAGAAGATCAAAAACATGCTATTACACATTTGTACGGGGAAATCTAGTCACTTGAAGGAGTAAGAAGCAACGTGTGATAGCTTAAAGTATTGCTGAAGCTGAGTACATATTTATGGCTCATGGGATATGTGAGATGATGTGGTTAAGGAGAATCCTGGATAAACTGAGAGTACCTCCAAATGAGCCTTTGAAACTTCATTGTGATAGCTATACAGTTATCAATACAGTTCATAATCTTGTTCAACATGACAGAACCAAACACATTACAATTGATAGACACTTTATCAAGGAAAAGCTTGGTAGTGGATTAGTTTGCATTCCATTTTGAAGAAATTCTCAACAAGTTGGGCATGATTAATATCTGTGCATCAACTTGAGCGGGATTGTTGAAATGGCTAAGTTATTGTAAAGATTGTGTGAATAATTTGATAGGATACTATGTAAAGTAGAAAAGATTATATTTGATTGTATTTCCTTAGTTAGAAGATACTAAATCAGACTCCCTCAATTATAGGGATTAGGCATTACTAGAATGAGGCCATATTTGTACTATAAATACTGCATTACTCCTTGAATGAAAGCAACCCTTTTAGTGCTCCAAACTTACATATTAACTAGGTTTTGGGATATTTTCATATCTTCCAGGAGTTCAAACTTTCTAAACAAGTCATAGAATGAAAAGGCTTTGGAGAAAATGACCGATCTGGAACTGTGTTCCATGTATTTCTTTGTTTGATGGTGGAAATTTCTTCACTTCTAACAAAATATTACGCTGAAAATCACTAAGTCACTAAAACAATATCTAAAAACGAAAGTTCTAATACAGGAGTGTGAAGAATAGACAGTGATTAGAGTTTTTGTGGAATGTAGATATCCTAAAATGAAGCTAGCATGAGTCAGAAAAACATATGCCTAGGAAATATATGCATGGCCATTTCTTTCTCCAGCGAGGTCAAAAATCGTGGCTTTTCGAACCTAATTAGATAGATTTAACCAACTCAACTTACCGTAAAGAACTTACATCTTTCATAAATGTATCAAGGGATTTCAAATTTAATTCCCCATCAGTGGTGCACCAATTAAACACAACATCACAAAAAATTGAAGTTCGAATGGATCTAGTCTACGGCATAATCTACCACCGTTTTGATTCCTATCACTCAATAGAGACCAAAAAATGAAGAAGATATTTTAGTCACAAAACATTTGCAGGCAAGGCTTCTGAAACTCTCAAGACTCTAGACTGACTTGCAATATGCACTATGTAAATCATGAACAAAAACAATTTGCCAAAAAAATAGTTAATCAGGCAGGTCAGTTATTTCATCTGTTTTCTTCACTCAAGCTGGGCACAAGGAATGGAATGCTAGTCATGACATAATCAATGAGGCATGCACAGCTATCTCTTCCACCAGTATTCCCTGAGCTCTGATGATAGAAATAACTAAAACCCTTTCCCTTTTCCACTTCCCTTTTTCAATCAAATTATTGCCCAAATTCTCTTGTAATTGACGTAAATTTGGACAACACCCAAAGTTATTAGACACTAGAATTCTAGAAATGCTTGAGAACCTAGATCAGTAAAGTAAACTGATTTAAACAAGTTGACTAGTTTACTAAAGAAAACATGTAGGAGCGCAAGATAATCTCTTTGCGTCTTGTCTCATTATACTAGTCAAAATAAGCGAGCTCCGAGGCAACAAAGCAAACCACAGAGTAAAAAATAGAAAGTTCTATTCTTTGCAAGTTCAAATTAACATTATCCTACAATGCTCTGGATACATTTCTAAACCGTTTCCATAGCTTTGTACTTTTGCCATGATGGTGGAGTCATCAAGGGGAAAATTCCATGCTTGTAAATACAAAGATCCATGTCCAGCACGAAATTTCTGCAAGAGTTTCCTATATGGCTTTCAAAGACTCGATGTTTGGCTCATAAATCAATAAGCAGAATAATGACCGGAAGTAATGCCTAAAAATGTCGAACCCCAAGCTTTTATTCTTTTGCAGCAAATCGACAAAAGTGCAACCAAACCCCAGAATTATCAGCCTCAAAGAATTTAGCAAAACACAGATCATTTGAAATTTTGACGGAAATGAAATAATCTGGAGGACTATAAGTTAGTCATATAATTTCCTCTTGTTACCCATTTCAATGATTAGCTGCTAAAAGATTTCCATAGCTTTGGCTCCTTATCGCAGCTATTGAAAAGTCGGAAATTCTAGCCGTAAGCTATTCCCAGATACAATAGGCTATACCAATCACAAGAAGAACAAAGAGGATACACCCAGTTCCGAGTCCAAGACTTGCCAATGCTTTAAACAGCAAACTGAAACATCATTTAAATGGTTTCAACGTTCATTAATAATCATTATACCTCACGTCCTCTAATTCTTTTGAGCATAACGTCCATCTCTGGATGACTGAAAACAACCAAAAGAAAGTTTAAAAAAAAAAAGCTCCTTTCAAGTTTTTCAACTAACTGAAGACACCAAAAGTCATTGCCCTCGGTATAGAAGGAACAAAAATTCAAACTGATTGCGAATTTTTCAACTGATTTGCCACAATTAACAAAAATTCGAACTGATCACACAGACAACAACAAGAACAAGACTTGAATCTAAAAATTGAGTACTTCAAAAAAAGTATGATGAAAACAAAGAAGAAATTCAGCTGGCGTTGAGATTAATTGTAATTGAACCAGAAAATCTTGATTAAGCAGTATAGCGTAAAAACATAATTTTAAAATGTAACAAAAAAAATTACAGATGTACCTTTTGATTTTCCAATGAATCAATCCAGAAAGAAAATTATGAACAGCCTCTTCACCGAGATAAATCTCCTTGCAGGTAAAAGTTGATTATTATTTATAGTACAGTTGGGCACCGGAACCCGGCTTCTGGTTCATTATTATTTATAGTACTCTCAAATGGAACCAGCGTCTGTCCTCGTCTTACAAATGCTTGCGTAGGTGCTGGCGCCAGCCGACCATCAATATCTCCATAACATTTTTGTTTTTATATTTTATGTTGTGACATCTTCTTTGTTTGGTTTTCTTTGTTTTACCATTTCTTTGTTATGAATATTTATTTAATGACCAAAAATTATATTAGTTTTTGAACAATATTGAACAAAATAAATGAACTGACTCAACAATCTGCATCAGCAATGATTTACCACGTGATGACACTCATATGCCTATTTCAGTAGCATGTATCAGCAAGAACATAGATGATGGACACTAATCGTGGCTGTCTAGCGACCCGAACAGTTAGTGTCCAGCTAGGGCTGTCTAGCGACCTGAACAGTTCGCGAACCGTTCGGGGTCGCTTTGTATTCGGTCCGCGTTCGTATTCGTTTTGTCATTAAACGAGCTGAGTTCGAGCTTCATTTAGTATTTGTTAAATAAACGAACGAATCCGAGCCTGTTCACGAATATTCAGATCCGGCTCGTTTAAAAGGGTATATAAACCCAAACCCTAAATTACTTCCCACTTTCCCTCATCGTCATCTCTCTCACGAGCACAGCCTCCCGTTTGCTTTGTGTCTCCTCAGCATATTCCCCAGCCCCGCAGCCAGTCCCCCATCCCGTTCTTCACTTCTTCTCCAGTCTGTCACCTCCATCTTACCTTCTATTCTTCTATTCTTCTTTATTCAACTCGGAGTTCACTGTTCCAGAGACATAGTCTCACCTTCTTCGTCTTCACCTTCTTCGTTTTCACTTTAAGGTATGTAATTTCTAAGAGTTTTGTTGTTTCATATTTGTCAACAATTTGCTTAAGAGGTAATAGTTTTGCTTCCTTCCGTCTTTCAGGTTTTGGATTTCTCAGCATATCTTTGGACCTTGACCTTAGTGTTCAACGTGTTGCTTAAGAGGTAATTCATCAGCTTTGTTCACCTACTACACGGATGTGTTCTTTACGGCAAATATTTCCCTTCTATTTTGTGCTTATGCATTGACATTCATTGAACCAAAGGGTTGAACTCATGGATTCATTCAATTACAAGAAACAGTTCTCTTTTCTTTTGTGATGGTTACGGAATGCCCTTTTGGTTGTTTATGTCTCGATTTCAATTTTCAATTTCATTTCTGCAATATAAATAAAAAACTCATAATAACTCCTTTGCAAAAAGGGGTAATCGTTCTTCTCTGCAGTTTGAATGAGATGTGGCGACAGACTGCAGTATTCTTTCTGGTGTTGATTAGTAAGCAGATTCAGATCACTTTGTCTTCTTACTTAAAAAAAAAAAACTCCTTTGCAATAATATCAAATTCATTTGTAAATGAAAGTGCTCATTTGCATATGCTTGTGAGAAGTCTCGCATGTGTAACGGAAAAGAATTATGATGTACTATCAAATTCATTATGCTGTAACGAAAAAGAATTATATGTAACGGAAAAAAATTCCTTTGCAATAATATCAAATTCATTTGTAAATGAAACGTGCTCATTTGCATATGCTTATTTTTAGAATTATGTTGGCATTTTTCTTTGGCAGTATTTATTTATTTCAGAAATTGTATACGAAGCATTTACGATAGGCACAAAAACGAGGGCATGCCAATTGATTTTAGAAATTTCTGCCATTGATTTTTGTGGTGGAAGTCATTCTTTGTTATAATTTTTATATGATGTTGGCTTTGACGTTTAGTTTTTTATTTTGTTTCCGACGTGAGAAATCATTCGACGAGTATATGTTTGGATAAGAGTATTCATCTCAAAGTTTACCTAGGATGAATATTGCAGGTGGCCATGATCCGCTTATGGAAGAAATTAATAATTTTCCGGAGGGCAAGGAATCAAATAAGGATGAGGCCTAAATAAAAGAGAAGGAAGAAGACTCCTAAAGTGTGGGGGGGACATGGTGGAGGTGATAATTGATGGGGTAGGTAGAGTTCAATACAAGCATTGGAAAGAAACCATGAAAAATATGTCCGGTGGCACTACCTCGCATTATAAACGCAATTTCGATACTTGTGCTCAAAGAAGACTTTGTTTAGGGGAGCAAGGGAGATTGAAACAACAGTTTTTATCCGTTACTGAAGGATCACGTACAGAGGATATTGCATCGGTAAGATCTTTTAAATACGATCATGCTAAGGTTCGTGAAGTCGCATCTCATATGATTCTTGTTCATGAGTATCCTTTTAAGATGATGGAGCATGCTATGTTAAAAATTCTGCAAGACGATTTCTCCTTTTTATGAAAAAATAAGTAGGCACACAGTTACGAGTGATTGTTGGGTGACCTATGAGCTGGAGAAGAAGAAGCTCATGTGTTGTTTAAAGGATGTTAGTAAAATCAACATCACAACTAATTTATGGAAATCTGGACAAAAGACACAGTATATGGCTGTGACTGGGCATTTTGTTGATTCTAATTGGAATCTTCAACCATATACTGTGTCTTTTGTCCAGATTTCCATAAATCAGTTGTGATGTTGATTTTACTAACATTCTTTAAACAACACATGAGCTTCTTCTTCTCCAGCTCATAGGTCATCCAACAATCACTCGTAACTGTGTGCCTACTTATTTTTTTATAAAAAGGAGAAATCTTCTTGCAGAATTTATTAAACATAGCATGCTTGATCATCTTAAAAGGATACTCATGAACAAGAATCATATGAGACGCGACTTCACGAGCCTTAGCATGATCGTATTTAAAAGAGCTTACCGATGTAGTATCCTCTGTACCTGATCATTCAGTAACAGATAAAAATTGTTGTTTCATTCTCCCTTGCTCCCCTAAATCAAGTCTTCTTTGAGTACAAGTATCCAAATTGCATTTATAATGCGAGGTAGTGCCACCGGGAATCTTTTTTATGGTTTCTTTCAATGCTTGTATTGAACTCTAGCTACCCCAGCAATTGTCACCTCCACCATGTCCTCCCACACCTTCTTCCTTCTCTTCTTTTGGTAGGCCTCATCCTTATTTGCTTCCTCGCCCTCCAGAAAATCATCAATTTCTTCCATAAGCGGATCATGGTCACCTTCAAAATCCATCCTAGGTAGACTTTGAGATGAATACTCTTGTCCAGACGCATACTCGTTGAATGATTTCTCGCGTCGGAAACAAAACAAAAAACTAAACATCAAAGCCAACATCATATAAAAGTTATAACAAAGAATGACTTCCTCCACAGAAATCAATGGCAGAAATTTCTGAAATCAATTGGCATGCCCTCGTTTTTGTGCCTATCGTAAATGCATCGTATACAATTTCTGAATGAATAAATACTGCCAAAGAAAAATGCCAGCATAATTCTGAAAATAAGCATATGCAAATGAGCACGTTTCATTTACAAATGAATTTGCTATTATCGCAAAGGAGTTTTTTTTTTCCGTCACACATATTCTTTTCTGTTACAACATAATGAATTATAGTACAACATAATTCTTTTCCGTTACACATGCGAGACTTCTCACAAGCATATGCAAATGAGCACTTTCATTTACAAATGAATTTGATATTATTGCAAAGGAGTTTTTTTTTTTAAGTAAGAAGACAAAGTGATCTGAATCTGCTTATTAATCAACACCAGAAAGATTACTGCAGTCTGCCACCACATCTTGTTCAGACTGCAGAGAAGAACGATTACCCTTTTTGCAAATGAGTTATTATCAGTTTTTTATTTATATTGCAGAAATGAAATTGAAAATTGAAATCGAGAAATAAACAACCAAAAGGGCAATTTTTTGTTTCCGTAACCATCACAAAAGAAAAGAGAACTGTTTCTTGTAATTGAATGAATCCATGAGTTCAACCCTTTGGTTCAATGAATGTCAATGCACAAGTGTTGAGAAATATGTTTGGATAATTTTCAGGGTCATGATTTTAAGTTATGGATACTTAAATATGTCACATGCGCTGTTATAAAGTTGAAAAAGTTAAGAAAAATGGCATTGATATCTCAAGTTGTTGCACTTCGATCGATCGATGTATTTCAATCTCTCACATCGATCGATCTATGCAAGGCAGAGAAAGTTCAAGACCTTCTGTCAGACATCGATCTCTAAACCTGAGACACATCGATCGATCGATGTATACATCGAACCCTCACTTCGATCGACCGATGTAGGTCAAAGACAAACTCTGAAATTCACTGTCAGACATCGATCTCTGAAGTTGAGGCACTTCGATCGATCGATGTCTAGGGTTTTTAGAAATATTTTTCTAAAATGTGATAAAGTGGTTGTTTTCATTTGTACATGATTTATATATGTTCATTATGTTGATATTATGTGGTTTTGATAATTATAAATGCATTGTGACTAATGTGCCTTAGAAGTTTCTACAACTTACCAAAAAGGACAAAATTGGTATTTTGAGTTTTGTAGGAACATGATATGGTGGAAATATTTATCTCATGATATTTATCATGACGAAGATGTTATTATATCTATTTCTTACCATCCGGGTCATTTTTAGAGTTTTTTCTCACCAGAGGCATTTTGGTCATTTTACTCCAGAGGGTAGTTTCTGTATTTTTACTCAAGGAATTTCTTGAGTATATTATTATATTCATTATGGAGTTGATTTATAATTATCTTGAAGATTATTTGGTGGTTTTCTATTATTTCTCTCAATTGATGATATTATCGACAATAGCGGATATGTGACGAGTTGTGATGTCACATTCTATTTTTTCTTGAAGACCATCTTCTATATGTTATTGGAGGATATTAATCATCGTTTTACAGAGAATTTAAAGGTGTTAAAGGTGTGGAAATGATCACAAAGAAATAGTGGGAATTTTGGTGTTATATGTTGACATAATCTTGTCAACTATTATTTGTTGATTTCTTCTTCAAAAATCTGAGCTGATATATATATATATGTGTTGAAAAACATGTATATTCAGGTGGATATGATGATGTACTCATTTTATGGCTTGGTGACAAGTGGACCAATCAAAAAAAAGCTAGTTGGCAAAAATTGGCAACTTGGAAAATTTGAAAGTGTAGCCAATGGCTACAAGCTGTTTTGGAGCAGATTTTTTGAGTCAAAATGCAGCTCCCACATGCCTATTCTCATGGCAAAAATTTGAGGAGATAGTGGAGTAGTAATGCTCTTTTATCCTACTACATTATCTTCATATTTCAAGTAATTTCCAAGTCATTTTTCAAGGTGGAAAAATCGGTCATACAAGTGTTCAAGGTGGACCAATTGTTTTGTTTTATTTTACCAAGTGTACAAGGCCAACAAATGATGTGAAGAAACTTAAGCATTGATGATGAAGATGGTGACATATTGGAGTTCTTCTCTTCAAGATCCATTTCACACAATAAATAGGAGGCAAAGGTGAAGAAGAAGAACAAACACTTGAAAGCAATAGTTGAATTGTATTGCTATCTTCTTCTCCTCATTCTTGCTTCATTCTTTGTATCCAAGGTGTTCTTGTGATATTTGTTATAGAGATACAAGCCTCTTGTGTCTCATTTGTAAGATTGATTAGCCAAATCTATAAGGCTTCATCAATAGGTGATAGAGGTGTTGCAACCAAGAGTTGCATAGAGGTGTTCATCCAAGTCTTGAATAGAGTTGGTGTTTAACCCAAGGATCAAGTTTGGTTCTTGTTGTAATTTGGTTCATACCATAGTGAAATTCAAGGAAAGGTGTTCCTTGGGACTAGAGTAGGTCACATTGACCGAACCAGGATAAATCCTTGGTGTTCTTGTCTTTTTTACATTTTTCTGTTTTCTGCCTGTTTTCTCACTGCAGATTTCACACAATTTCTCATGTTTTGAGAAAATAGCTAAACACTTTCCAAATTTGTGATTTTTGGTGGACTTATACTTCAGACTGTTAGCTTTCATGTGCAACAAGAATCACTTGATTTAAGCAAGGGAAAGTTGGTTTTTCAATCGTTGCAAGATAACTGCTCCAATCTGGCTGCAATCTGACCCATTTTGAGAAAACTTGAATTATGTTTTAACCAATAGTTGTTTAAGGTCAGTGCCTTTTGGAAATATAAACTAGACATCCTAAGGGATGTTTTGACATAAAGATCAACCTTTTTGGTTAAGTATTCAAAGAGAAACACGTTTTCCAATTTCAGCAACATTCTGTCCAATTCTGTCCAGATTGACCATCTGAATCTTTTTATTTGTTTGAAGGGACAAACAATCTTATTTTTATCTAATTTTTGGACATAGTCTTTTCAAGACATTGAAGTTAAGTTATGAAAATTTTCATAATTGTTGGAGTTGTGTACAAGGATTGTTGAATTTTTCAAAAATGGGTTCTGAATCTAGGGTAGTCTCAGATTCTATTTTCAAATGGGATTTTAATCAAGGGTGGTAGTGTGATTTCCGTTAACCACTATTCACCTCTCTCTAGTGGTGTTTATTGCAGGTGCACGGTCCAACAATTGGTATCAGAGCGAGGTCTACACCATTCAAAGAAGCAAGATCAACACCATACGAACAACACAAGGTCAAGAAACAACAATTCAAAGTAGCCTGCTAATCTAAAATTAAAGGTACATACAATGGCCATAGTTTCTCACAAAGGTCAGTTGGAAGGTATGTCTGCACAACGTCCTCCTCTTTTCAATTGAAATAATTTCGTTCATCGAAAACTTAGAATGAGGCTATTCTTAATGGCTATAGACATCGATTTATGGTCTATAGTTGAAGATGGGTCGTACATTCCAATGAAAATTGTACAAGTTAGTGGAGTCATACAAGAATTTGAAAAATATAAAAGTGAATGGTCCTCTGAAAATAAAAAGAAAATATCCATGAATGCTAAGGCTATGCAATTACTGTCAAACAGACTAACGACTTATGAAGCAGGATATGTGTCAAATTGCACAAGTGCACACGACATGTGGAAATCATTAGAATTAAAGCATGAAGGTACTAGCGGTGTAAAAGAGTCGAAAGTAAACATGCTTATGTCGGAGCTTGAAACTTTCAAAATGTTGCCGAACGAATCCATAACATCTATGGATTTGAGGATTACCAACATTTTCAATGACCTTGAAGCTTTAGGAAAATCATTTACCAACAACGAGAAGGTTCAAAAGATGCTGTGAAGCCTTCCTGCTGAATAGGATCCTAAGGTCACGGCGATTGAAGAAACGAAATCAATCACAAAAATAGATGAATTGATAGGCTCACTAAGAGTATACGAGGTAAAACTAAACCAACGGAAATCCGAGTCATCTAAATCATCCGGTAAGTCTATAGCTTTCAAATCAACTGAATCACATACAAATAATGATGATAGTAATAGTGATAATGAATTATATGGTGACTTAATATTAATAGCTAAAATTAGACGGCCTAATAGGAATACACAACGATCTTCTTCTTCTTCTCAACCTAAGAAAAATAATTCTAATTACAACAAATGGTATAATAAAGAGTTAAAATGTTATGAATATGGTCAAAGAGGACACATCTCTTATGATTGTCCGTCAAAGAAAAATGCCAACAATAATAATAATAACAAACAAGATAAGGAGACGCAAAACTCAAAGGCAAAGGAGACCAAGCCAAGGAAAGTCAAACGAGCAATGAAGGTGAGCACATAGAGCAACTTGTCCGACTCAGAATCTGACACTGAGGAAGCTCAAGTCTGCTTCGTACCCAACGAGGTAAGTTCTTCATCTGATGAAGATTCTGATAATGAAATATCATTTGATGAGATGTATGAAGAATTTTTAAGGATGCATGCTCACTGTAAAAGGCTCTCTAAAGAAAAGAAGAAACTGATTGAAGAAAATGACAAGTTGAAGACGTTCAACTTGGAATTTTCCGATCAATTAGAATCTTTTAAACAAGAGTTTGTTAATACTCTTGATTCTTTAGAGATTAAAATTGAATCATATGTTGGACCTTCCACCTACAATAAACACCACTAGAGGGGGGTGAATAGTGGTTAGCGGAAATTACACTACATTTGTAAAAATACCTTTTGAAAACAGAATCTGAAACTGTCTCAGATTCAGAACCCGTTTTTGAAAAATTCAAAAATACTTGTACAAACCTCCAAAAATTATGAAACTTTCCAGAATTTAACTTCAGTAAGTTAACAAGACTCTGTCCAAAAATCAGACAAAAATAAGATCGTTGGCCCTTCAAACAAATAAAAAGATTCCTATGGTCAATCTGGACATAATTGGACAGAATGTTGCTGATTTTGAAAATAGTGTTTCTCTTTGAATACTCAACCAAACAGGTTGATCTTTATGTCAAAACACTCCTTAGAATGTGTAGATGAAGTTTCCAAAAGGCCCTGACCTTAAACAATTCTTGATAAATACAAAATTTAAGTTTTCTCAAAACTGGTCAGATTGTAGTCAGATTGGAGCAGTTATCTTGCAAAGACTGAAAGATTAACTTTCCCTTGCTCAAATCAAGTGATTATTGTTGCAAATGAAAGCTAACAGTCTTAAGTATAACTCCACCAAAAATCACGAATTTTGAAAATGTTTAGCTATTTTTTCAAGACGTAAGAATTTGTGTGAAATCTGCAGTAAAAACGGACAGAAAACAGAAATGAAGAAACAAGACAAGAACACCGAGGATTTATCCTGGTTCGGTTAATGTGACCTACTCCAGTCCCAAGGAACACCTTTCCTTGGATATCACTATGCAAAGAAACACCTTATAACAAAAACCAAACTTGATCCTTGGGTTATACACCAACCCTACTCAAGACTTGGATAATCACCTTCTAAGCAACACTTAGTTGCAACACCTCTACAACCTATTGATATAGCCTTATAGAAATGGCTAATCAATATTACAAATGAAGCTCAAGAGGCTTGTAGCACAATAAAAACAACAAGAACACCTTTGCTACAAAGAATGGAACAAGAACAACAACAAGAAGAAGATGATAGCTAGACAATTAAACAAATGCTTGTGAGCTTCAAGTGTGTTTCATCTTCTTCACCATTGCCTCTATTTATGGTGTGATTTGAGCCTTGGAGATAAGAACTCCAATGTGTCACCATCTTCATCATCAAGTCCAAATGTCTTCTCATCATTGATTGGCCTTTGTGCACTTGGCAAAATATGACAACATAATTGGTTTACCTTGGATAATCATATTGGCCAAAAATATAAGCTTCAAAAATGACTTGGAATTTGCTTGATTTATCCTTAGCAAATTA
Organism: Eustoma russellianum; assembly: GCA_036186865.1. Classification (NCBI taxonomy): domain Eukaryota; kingdom Viridiplantae; phylum Streptophyta; class Magnoliopsida; order Gentianales; family Gentianaceae; genus Eustoma; species Eustoma russellianum. Next base: position 16,951,312 of record AP025074.1, on the reverse strand, counting down.
GAGATAATTCTCTCAACTTCTTGGCAAGATAATAGGCATGTGGGCATTTACAATTTCAAACTCAAAAATTCAGCTCCAAGAAGACAATGTAGCCGTTGGCTACAACCTTGTTTTTCCAAAAATAATTTTGATTTTCCTTGATGAAATAAGAAAGGATAATACCACCAAAATAACCTCAACTCTTTGCACAAGAATAGGACATGTTAATTCATCACTTGACTTCAAAAAATCTACTGAAAAAACCTTGTAGCCGTTGGCTACATTTAAATATTTCCAAGTTGGCAATTTTTGCCAACTAGCTCCTTTTTGATTTGTCCACTTGTCACCAGGCCATAAAATGAATACCACATCATATCCACCAGATTAATCATGTTTTTGGACATATATATATGTGTAGCAACTCAGATTTTTTGAAGAAGAAATTAATAGATAATAGTTGACAAGATTATGTCAACGTGTAACACCGAAATTTCCAATATTTCTTCTTATATGTCGTGATCATTTCCACACCTTTAACACCTTTGATACCTCTGAATAATGATGATAAATATGATCTTACAACACATATAAGAGAGTCTTCAAGAAAAAATAGAATGTGACATCTCAAATCGTCACATATCCCGCTATAGTCAATAATATCATCATGTGAGAGAATAAGATAAAGAATCACCATATTATCTTCAAGTTAATAATAAATCAGCTCCAGAATGAAGATAATAATATGCTCAAGAGATTCCTTGAGTGAAAATACCAAAAATAATCTTGGGGGTGAAATGACCAAAATGCCCCTGGTATATGAAAACTCCAGAAATGACCCGGATGGTCAGAAATAATTATGATATCACATTTGTCATGATAAATAGTATAAGAATACATCCTTGAAATATTTTCACCATGTGACGTTCCTACAAAACTCAAAATACCAATTTTGCCCTTACTGGTAAGTTGTAGAAACTTCCAACGCACGTTAGTCACAATACATTTAAAATCATCAAAATCACATAAGATTCACATAATGAGCATGTATAAATCATATACCAATGAAAACAACCATTTTATCACATTTTAGAAAATTATTACTAAAAACCCTAGACATCGATCGATCGAAGTGCCTCAGCTTCAGAGATCAATGTCTCACAAAAAGGTTCAGGTTTTGTCTCTGACCTACATCGATCGATCGAAGTGAGGGTTCGATGTACATCGATCGATCGATTTATCTCAGGTTTAGAGATCGATGTCTCACCGTAAGGTCTTGAACTTTCACTGCCTTACATGGATCGATCGATGTGAGAGATCTATGTACATAGATCGATCGATGTGCACCTGCCTGAGAGATCGATGTCAACTTTTTCAACTTTTAATCACATATAACATCATGTGTGACATTTTTAAGCATTCACCACTTAAAATCATGTCTTTGAAAATTATCCAAACATATTTCTCAACATTCTCCCCCTTTTAGATGATTTTCAAAATAACCTAACATGATTTTAATGTCACAACCTTACCAATTGTTTTCAAACTTTGTTTTTAACAAACTTTTAAAAAGTACGATCCCCCTCAACTTACACTATCCCCTTTAACCTATACTCAACTTATACAAATTGAAACTTAGCATATGACTTACCAACTAAAATCATGTTCTTATTCTATCTCCCCCTTTATTTTGCAAATCATGCAAAAAACAGAACTACGTAATGGTATCGTAAGTCATCATACCTAACTTGGCTCGTAAGTTTTCATAAGTGGCTTGATTAAGGGGTTTGGTAAAGATGTCAGCTATCTGATGATCAGTTCTTATATGGTTTATAACTATATCCTCATTTTGAACATGATCTCGAAGGAAGTGGTATCGCACCTCAATGTGTTTGGCCTTAGAATGAAGCACCGGATTCCGAGAAAGATTGATTGCACTTGTGCTAT
>AP025074.1:16892769-16949379 GCA_036186865.1 Eustoma russellianum | reverse complement strand
CCGAGAAAGATTGATTGCACTTGTGCTATCGCAGAAAATTGGAATCTTATTCATTTTAATGCCAAAATCACTAAGTTGCGGTTTAAGCCAAAGTATTTGGGTAGTACATAAACTCAAAGCAATATACTCGGCTTCAGTGGTAGAAAGAGCTACACTAGTTTGCTTTTTTGAAAACCAAGAGATCAAGTTGGTTCCTATGAATTGACATGTACCGGTAGTGGATTTTCTATCTAACTTGCAACCACCATAATCAGCATCACTATATGCGTACAATTCCAACTCATCGTTTCTATCATACCAGAGTCCTAAGTGAGGTGTATGCTTAAGATATCTAAAGATCTTTTTCACTGCATTGTAATGTGATACCTTAGGACAAGATTGAAACATAGCACACATGCACACACTAAACATAATATCAGGTCTTGATGCAGTTAAGTATAACAATGAGCCAATCATAGACCTATAAAGTGTGTCATCAAAAGGTTTACCATTTTCATCCTTATCTAGTTTGGTGCTAACACTCATGGGTGTAGGTGTTGGTTTCAATTGTTCAAAGACAAACTTCGTAATCATATCATTGACATACTTAAGTTGGCTAATTTGAATTCCTTGAGGGGTTTGTTTGATTTGAAGTCCTAAGAAATAATTAAACTCTCCTACCATTGACATTTCAAATTCTGACTTCATGCATTCTTCGAAGTCTTTTACTAAGGTAGGGTTAGTTGAACCAAAGATAATATCGTCTACATATATTTAAACTATTAACAAATCATTATCTTTTCTTCTTAGGAACAATCTGTTGTCTATGGTTCCCCTTTGATAATTATTTGCAATAAGAAAGTTTACAAATCTATCATGCCAAGCTCTTGGAGCTTGTTTTAAACCATATAAAGCTTTCTTAAGCTTGTACACATGGTTAGGATTCTTTGGATCTTCGAATCCAGGGAGTTGTTTGACAAACACCTCTTCTTGGATGTATCCATTCAAGAAAGCACTCTTGACATCCATTTGGAAGAGTTTAATATTACTTAGACTTGCAATAGCAAGTAACAATCTAATTGCTTCTAGTCAGTCGTACAACGGGTGCAAAGGTTTCTTCATAATCTATTCCTTCTTGTTGATTAAACCTTGTGCGACTAGTCTAGCCTTATTTCTTGTAATTTTTCCTTGTTCATCCATTTTATTCCTAAACACCCATTTCGTTCCTATTATAGACTTATTTTTGGGTTTAGGTACTAAGTCCCACACATTGTTCCTTGTGAATTGATTTAATTCCTCATGCATAGCATCTATCCAAGATATATCAGGTAAGGCATTCCTCTAATTAAATTCTTCTTAGATAATTTCTTAATGGTTGAAATTCCTATATGGCCTAATCTTCTATGCCATAAATTTACATCTAAGTCATGTGATATTAGACACTTAACCTTAGCATCTAACATGTTATTTAAGGTAAGAGTATAAATATTTCCATCTCTATTTCCTTTTAAAATCGTTTCTCCTTTTTCATTTATTATATCACAAGAATTGGGAAGAAAAGAGACATTATAACCACAATCTATAAGTTGAGAAATACTAAGTAAATTATAAGAGAGATTGCTTACTAACAACACATTTCGTATTTGAAATGTGTTAGGGTCCCCAATTGTTCCTTTTCCAACAACTTGTCCTTTGTTGTTGTCACGAATGTTACTTTTCCTCCATTCTTGATATATTCCAATTCGATGAATAGTTTGGGGTTGCCCGTCATATGCCTCGAACACCCACTATCTAAAAACAATTTGGTTTTCAGATTCTTTGACTTTGCCTCCTTCTTGCATTCCTTGCGTTTTTCCTACAATGGAGACAAAGTTTTAGGTACCCTTTATTTGGGTCCTTGAATGTTAAGGGCACTATTCTTGTTTAGATATCCCTTAGGTATCCAAACTTGAACATACCTTTTAGACAAATTTTTAGCATGATTATAATTTGGAAAATAAGAAGGATTAGCATATAGATGATCATTCCATATAAGTGAAGATGCATTGTTATACATGTTACGCCATAGTTGATAATCATTATATGATGGCCGATTTCTATAATGTGTATAAGGCATGCGATTTTGTTTCTTGAATGGCGTTGTATAAGTGTGTTCATATGCATTTCTATACTTAGGTTCATAATAAGTTGGATATATTTTATCCTTTCTAGTTGTATTCTTATATATATATATATATGCATAATTTCTAGGTTGTATAGATGCAAAATTTGGCCTAGATGTTGTTGGACCGTGCACCTGCAATAAACACCACTAGAGGGGGGGTGAATAGTGGTTAGCGGAAATTACACTACAACCCTTTGTTAAAATCCCCTTTGAAAACAAAATCTGAGACCACCTCAGATTCAGAACCCGTTTTTAAAAAATTCACAAATAAATGTACACAACTCCAAAAATAGTGAAACTTTCTAGAATTGAATTCAATGTGTTAGAAAGACTCTGTCCAAAAATCAAATACAAATAAGATCGTTTGACCCTTCAAACAAATAAAAAGATTCAGATGGTCAAACAGGACAGAATTGGACAGAATGTTGCTGATTTTGCAAAACGTGTTTCTCTTTGAATACTTGACCAAAAAGATTGATCTTTATATCAAAACACTCCTTAGAAAGTCTAGTTGATGTTTCCAAAAGACCCTGACCTCAAACAATTCTGGATAAATACAGAATTTAAGTTTTCTCAAAACTGGTCAGATTGCAGCCAGATTGGAGCAGTTATCTTGAAAAGACTGAAAGACTAACTTTCCATTGTTCAAATCAAGTGATTCTTGTTGAAAATGAAAGATAACAGTCTGAAGAATAACTCCACCAAAAATAACGAATTTTGAAAATGTTTAGCTATTTTTTCAAATTTTGAGAAGAAGTGTGAAATCTGCAGTTAGAAACGGGCAAAAACAAAAATAAAGAAACAAGAGAAGAACACCGAGGATTTATCCTGGTTCGGTCAATGTGACCTACCCCAGTCCCAAGGAACACCTTTCCTTGGATTTCACTATCAAATGAACACCTTACAACAAGAGCCAAGCTTGATCCTTGGGTTATACACTAACCCTATTCAAGACTTGGATAATCACCTCTATGCAACTCTTGGTTACAACACCTCTACCACCTATTGATGTAGCCTTATAAATTTGGCTCATCAATCATACAAATCCAACCCAAGAAGGTGTGTATAATGTAGCTGGACAACAAGAAAAAATTAGAACGCCTTAGCTACACAAAGTATGAACGAAAATATGAGAAGAGAATAGAAAGACAACAATCTTCAATTTTGCTTTCAAGTGTGTGTCTTCTCTTCTTCACCTTGCCTCCTATTTATAGTGTGAATAGATGGCATATTCTCTCCAACTTTTAGACCATGTGATGGCTGAGAATTTTGAATTAAAGTACATCCAAAATCAGCTCCAACAACCTTGTCTCCATTAACTTCTAATTTGAAATTTCAAGTTGACAACTTTTGCCAACTAGCTTGTTTTTGAATTGTCCACTTGCCCAAAAATCATAAAATGAGTATACCACCTTCTCCACCTGTTTATGGACGTTTTTGATGTTGTATGTATGTATACCAACTCAAATTTTGTGAATAAAAAATAATGAATAAGTGTTGACAAGATTATGTCAACATATAACACCAAAATTCATACTTTCTTCTCCTTTACATATTGTGATGAATCTTGCACCAAGGACACCTTTGTAATCTCTAAACGATGATGATTAATATCCTCTTATAACATATATAAGAGGGTCTTCAAGAAAAAATAGAATGTGACATCTCAAATCGTCACATATCCAGCTATAGTCAATAATATCATCGGTTGAGAGAATAAGATATAAGATCACCATATAATCTTCAAAATAATAATAACACAGCTCCAGAATGAAGATAATAATATGCTCAAGAGATTCCTTGAGTGAAAATACCAAAAATACCCTTGGGTGTAAAATGACCAAAATACCCCTTGTGTGAGAAAACTCCAGAAATGACCCCGATGGTCAGAAATAATCACAATTCCACCTTTTCCAAGATAATAATATACCCTTGAAATATTTTTCACCATATGATGTTCCTAAAAAACTTAAAATACCAATTTTTCCCTTTTTGGTAAGTTGTAGAAACTTCCAAGGCACGTTAGTCACAAGACAATAATAATCACCAAAAACACATAATAAGCACATAATGAGCATGTATAAATCATGTACAAATGAAAACAACCATTTTATCACATTTTAGAAAATTATTTCTAAAAATTCTAGACATCGATCGATCGAAGTGCCTCAGCTTCATAGATCGATGTCTCACATAAAGATTCAGGTTTTGTCTCTGACCTACATCGATCGATTGAAGTGAGAGTTCGATGTACATCGATCGATCGATGTGCAACAACCTGAGAGATCGATGTCAACTTGTTCAACTTTTTCGACTTTTAATCACATATAACACCATGTGTGACATTTTTAAGTATTCATCACTTAAAATCATGACTTTGAAAATTATCCAAACATATTTCTCAACGTTCTCCCCCCTTTTGGATGATTTTCAAAATAACCTAACATGATTTTAATGTCACAACTTATAACTAAAAGTTTAACCAAATGTTTAACCAAAATTTTAACCAAATGTTTTCAACTATGTTTTCAACTTTTAAATAGTATGCCGCTCCCCCTGAACTCATACTCTCCCCCTTAACCTATGCTCCAAAATTTATACCAATAAAAACTTAGCATATAATTTATCATGACTTACCAACTAAAACATGACTTACCAACTAAAATCATGTTCTTATTCTATCTCCCCCTTTATTTTGCAAATCATGCAAAAGATAGAACTATACAATGGTATCGTAAGTCATCATTCCTAATTTGGCTCGTAAGTTTTCAAAAATGGCTTGATTAAGGGGTTTGATGAAGATGTCAGCGATTTGGTGATCAGTTCTTATATGGTTTATCACTATGTCCTCATTTTGAACATGATCACGAAGAAAGTGGTACCGCACCTCAATGTGTTTGGCCTTAGAATGAAGCACCGGATTTCGGGAAAGATTGATTGCACGCAGAAAATTGGAATCTTATTCATTTTAATGCCAAAATCACTAAGTTGCTGTTTAAGCCAAAGTATTTGGGTAGTACATAAACTCAAAGCGATATACTCGGCTTCAGTGGTAGAAAGAGCTTACTAGCTTGCTTTTTAGAAAACCAAGAGATCAAATTGGTTCCTATGAATTGACATGTACCGCTAGTGGATTTTCTATCTAACTTGCAACCACCATAATCAGCATCACTATATGCGTGTAATTCCAACTTAGCGTTTCTATCATACCACAGTCCTAAGTGAGGTGTATGCTTAAGATATCTAAAGATCTTTTTCACTGCATTGTAATGTGATACCTTAGGACAAGATTGAAACCTAGCACACATACACACACTAAACATAATATCAGGTCTTGATGCAGTTAAGTATAACAATGAGCCAATCATAGACCTATAAAGTGTGTCATCAAAAGGTTTACCATTTTCATCCTTATCAAGTTTGGTACTAACACTCATAGGGGTAGTTGTAGGTTTCAACTCTTCAAAGCCAAACTTCTTAATCATATCATTGACATACTTAAGTTGGCTAATGTGAATTCCTTGAGGGGTTTGTTTGATTTGAAGTCCTAAGAAATAATTCAACTCTCCTACCATTGACATTTCAAACTCTGACTTCATACATTCTTCGAAGTCTTTTACTAAAGTAGGATTAGTTGAACCAAAGATTATATCATCTACGTATATTTGAACTATTAACAAATCATTACCTTTTCTTCTTAGGAATAATGTGTTGTCGTTGGTCCCCCTTTGATAATTATTTGCAATAAGAAAGTTTGCAAATCTATCATACCAATCTCTTGGAGCTTGTTTTAAACCATATAGAGCTTTCTTAAGCTTATAAACATGGTTAGGATTCTTTGGATCTTCAAATCCAGGGGGTTGTTTGACAAACACCTCTTCTTGGATGTATCCATCCAAGAACGCACTCTTGACATCCATTTGGAAGAGCTTAATTTTGCTTAGACTTGCAATCGCAAGTAACAATCTAATTGCTTCTAGTCGTGCAACGGGTGCAAAGGTTTCTTCATAATCTATTCCTTCTTGTTGATTATAACCTTGTGCGACTAGTCTAGCTTTATTCCTTGTAATATTTCCTTGTTCATCCATTTTATTCCTAAAGACCCATTTAGTTCCTATGATAGACTTGTCTTCAGGTTTAGGTACTAAGTCCCACAAGTTGTTCCTTGTGAATTGATTTAATTCCTTATGCATAGCATCTATCCATGATATGTCACCTAAGGCTTCCCTTACGTTCTTAGGTTCTAATTGTGAGACGTCTTTGTTTTTAAATTCTCCATCTCTATCGCTTCTAATTCTTTTAACATTTTTTTCATAAATGTTTTCAAGTTGCTTAATAAGGGTTTCGATTGCTAATGGAGCATCGTCTTTGTGTGTTAAGAACAATGTCCATGTGTAGCGTGAGTAATCATCTACTATGACACACACATAGTAGTGTCCACCTAGACTTCTTGTCCTACTTGGACCAAATAAGTCTAAGTGAAGCAATTCTAGTACATGACTAGTACTCACTTCATGTTTCGGTTTTAAGGTTTCTTTAATGTGTTTTCCCTTAATACATGTTTCACACATTTGAAAATTATCTAAGTCTAACTTAGGCATTCCTCTAATTAAATTCTTCTTTGACAATTTCTTAATAGTTGAAATTCCTATATGGCCTAATCTTCTATGCCATAAATTTACATCTAAGTCATGTGATATTAGACACTTAACCTTAGCATCTAACATGTTATCTAAGGTAAGAGTATAAATATTTCCATCTCTATTTCCTTTTAAAACCATTTCTCCTTTTTCATTTATTATATCACAAGAATTGGGAAGAAAGGAGACATTATAACCACAATCTATAAGTTGAGAAATACTAAGTAAATTATAAGATAGATTGCTTACTAATAACACATTTCGTATTTGAAATGTGTTAGGGTCCCCAAGTGTTTCTTTTCCAACAACTTGTCCTTTGTTGTTGTCACAGAATGTTACTTTTCCTCCATTCTTGATATGTTCCAATTCGATGAATAGTTTGGGGTTCCCCGCATATGCCTAGAACATCCAAATGGTTTTTAGATTTTTTGACTTTGCCTCCTTCTTACATTCCTTGCGTTTTTCCTACAATGGAGACAAAGTTTTAGGTACCCTTTATTTGGGTCCTTGAATGTTAGGGGCATTATTCTTGTTTAGATATCCCTTAGGTATCCAAACTTGAATATACCTTCTAGGCACATTTTTAGCATTGTTATAATTTGGAAAATAAGAAGAATTAGCATATACATGATTATTCCAAATAAGTGAAGATGCATTGTTATACATGTTGTGCCATGGTTGATAATCATTATAGGATGGCCGAGATTTATGATGTGTATAAGGCATGTGAATTTGTTTCATATATGGCGCTATATAAGTGTGTTTGTAGGCATTTCTATAAGACTTATAAGAGTGTTGTCTATACTTAGGTTCATAATAAGTTGTATGCATTTTATTCGGTCTAGTTGCATTTGTATACATGTAGGCATAATTTCTAGGTTGTCTAGATGCAAAGTTTGCCCTAGATGTATGTTTATGCGTGTGTGCTTTTATGGGTGTATGTTGCATTTTTGCCTTGATATAAGTAGTCGAAGGTGTGGAAGCAGACAAAGTTGATTTTGTTGTATTATATGGCAACTTTGTGCTAGATGAGATGAATTTAGTCTTTTTATCTACTTTTACATTTTCTTCTTTATATCCTAAGCCGGTTTTATCATTTCCATACTTTTGTGATGATATAAGTGTATCTAACATATTTGCACCAGATTTAAATTGTTGTAACATTTTTTCTAAGGTAAGTTTAGATGACTTAAGTTGCATTATCTCATTCTCACAACTTTCTAGCTTAGATTGTAACATGTTATTTTCCGTTTTTGACTTTTGTTCATTTTTCCTAAGTGATTCAATTTTATTCTCTAAAGAATCAAGAGTATTAGTAGACTCTTGTTTAAAATATTCTAATTGATCGAAAAATTCCAAGTTGGACGTCTTCAACTTGTTATTTTCTTCAATTAGTTTCTTTTTTTCTTTAGAGATCCTCTTACGGTGAGCATGCATTTTTAAAAATTCTTCATATATTTCATCAAATGTCATTTCATTTTCAGAATCACTATCAGATGAAGAACTTACCTCATTTGATACGAAGCAGACTTGAGCTTCCTCAGTTTCGGATTCTGAGTCGGATGAGTCGCTCCATGTGCTCACCTTCATTGCTCGTTTCCCTTTCCTTGTCTTAGACTCCTTTGCCTTAGTCGATTGTGCTTCTTTGTCCTTGACTTGTTTATTATTGTTGTTATTATTATTATTTTTCTTTGTTGGACAATCATATGAAATATGTCCTTTTTGACCGCATTCATAACACTTTAATTCTTTATTATACCATTTGTTTATGTTATTTTTCCTAGGTTGAGAAGAAGAAGAAGAAGAACGTTGTCTATTCCTATTGGGACGTCTGAAAAAATTTCTAAGTTTTCTCGCTATTAATATCAAGTCATCATCTAATTCAGTGTCACTATTACTATCATCATTATTTGTATGTGTTTCAGTTGTTTTGAAAGCTATTGACTTACTTGATGATTTAGATGACTCGGACTTCCGTTGGTTTAGTTTTACCTCATAGACTTTAAGAGGCCCGATCAATTCATCCATCTTAGTGATTGACTTTGTCTCCTCGATTGCAGTCACCTTTGGATCCCATTCAGCAGGAAGGCTTCGTAGCACCTTTTGAACTTTTTCATTGTTTGTGAATGATTTGCCTAAAGCTTCAAGGGCATTAAAAATGTTAGTAATCCTCAAATCCATAGATGTTATGGATTCGTTTGGCAACATTTTGAAAGACTCTAATTCAGTCATAAGCATGTTTATTTTTGATTCTTTAACACCACTGGTACCTTCATGCTTTAATACAAGTGATTTTCACATATAGTGTGCACTTGTGCAATTTGACACATATCCTGCTTCACAAGTTGTAAGTCCATTCAAAAGTAATTGCATAGCTTTAGCACTCATGGACATTTTCTTTTTATCTTCCGATGACCATTCACTTTTCTATTTTTCAACCTCTTGTGTGACTCCACTAACTTGTACAACTTTTATTGGAATGTACGGCCCATCTTCAACTATAGACCATAAATCGATGTCTATAGCCATTAAGAATAGCCTCATTCTTAGTTTCCAATGAACAAAATTATTGCCATCAAAAAGAGGAGGGCGTTGTGTTGACATACCTTCCAACTCACTTTTGTGAGAAACAATAGCCATTGTATGTACCTTGGATTTGAGACAAGCAGTATATAATGAATGTTGTTTCTTGGCCTTGTATTGTTCGTATGGTGTTGAATCTTGCTTCTTTGAGTGGTGTAGACCTTGCTCTGGTACCAATTGTTGGACCGTGCACCTGAAATAAACACCACTAGAGGGGGGTGAATAGTGGTTAGCGGAAATTACACTACAACCCTTTATAAAAATCCCCTTTGAAAATAGAATCTGAAACTGTCTCAGATTCAGAACCTGTATTTGAAAAATTCAAAAATAATTGTACACAACTCCGAAAATTATGAAACTTTTCAGAATTTAACTTCAATAAGTTAACAAGACTCTGTCCAAAAATCAGACAAAAATAAGATTGTTGGCCCTTCAAACAAATAAAAAGATTCAGATGGTCAATCTGGACAGAATTGGTTAGAATCTTGCTGATTTTGAAAATAGTGTTTCTCTTTGAATACTCAACCAAACAGGTTGATCTTTATATAAAAACACTCCTTAGAATGTGTAGATAAAGTTTCCAAAAGGTCCTGACCTTAAACAATTCTTGATAAATCAGAATTTAAGTTTTCTCAAAACTGATCAGATTGCAGCCAGATTGGAGCAGTTATCTTGCAAAGACTGAAAGATTAACTTTCTCTTGCTCAAATCAAGTGATTCTTGTTGCAAATGAAATTTAACAGTCTTAAGTATAACTCCACTAAAAATCACGAATTTTGAAAATGTTTAGCTATTTTTTCAAGACGTGAGAAGTTGTGTGAAATCTGTAGTAAAAACGGGCAGAAAACAAAATGAAGAAACGAGACAAGAACACCGAGGATTTATCCTAGTTCGGTCAATGTGACCTACTCCAATCCCAAGGAACACCTTTCATTGGATTTCACTATGCAAAGAAACACCTTACAACAAAAACCAAGCTTGATCCTTGGGTTATACATCAACCCTACTCAAGACTTGGATAATCACCTTCTAAGCAACACTTAGTTGCAACACCTCTACAACCTATTGATATAGCCTTATAGAAATGGCTAATCAATATTACAAATAAAGCTCAAAAGGCTTGTAGCACAACAAAAACAACAAGAACACCTTTGCTACAAAGAATGGAACAAGAACAACAACAACAACAAGAAGATGATAGCTAGACAATTCAACAAATGCTTGTGAGCTTCAAGTGTGTTTCATCTTCTTCACCATTGCCTCTATTTATGGTGTGATTTGAGCCTTGGAGATAAGAACTCCAATGTGTCACCATCTTCATCATCAAGTCCAAATGTCTTCTCATCATTGGTTGGCCTTTGTGCACTTGGCAAAATAAGACAACATAATTGGTCCACCTTGGATAATCATCTTGGCCAAAAATATAAGCTTCAAAAATGACTTGGAATTTGCTTGATTTATCCTTAGCAAATTAGAGATAATTCCCTCAACTTCTTAGCAAGATAATAGGCATGCGGGCATTTACGATTTCAAACTCAAAAATTCAGCTCCAGGAAGACAATGTAGCCGTTGGCTACAACCTTGTTTTTCCAAAAATAAATTTTATTTTCCTTGATAAAATAAGAAAGGATAATACCACCAAAATAACCTCAACTCTTTGCACAAGAATAGGACATGTGAAGACTTGGATAATCACCTTCTAAGCAACACTTAGCTGCACTTAAATATTTCCAAGTTGGCAATTTTTGCCAACTAGCTCCTTTTTGATTTGTTCACTTGTCACCAAGCCATAAAATGAATACCACATCATATCCACCTGATTATATGTCGTGATCATTTCCACACCTTTAACACCTTTGATACCTCTGAATAATGATGATAAATATGCTCTTATAACACATATAAGAGAGTCTTCAAGAAAAAATAGAATGTGACATCTCAAATCGTCACATATCCCGCTATAGTCAATAATATCATGTGAGAGAATAAGATAAAGAATCACCATATTATCTTCAAGTTAATAATAAATCAGCTCCAGAATGAAGATAATAATATGCTCAAGAGATTCCTTGAGTGAAAACACCAAAAATACCTACGGGGGTTAAATGACCAAAATACCCCTGGTATGTGAAAACTCCAAAAATGACCCGGATGGTCTGAAATAATTATGATATCACCTTTGTCATGATAAATAGTATAAGAATACATCCTTGAAATATTATCACCATGTGACGTTCCTACAAAACTCAAAATACCAATTTTGCCCTTACTGGTAAGTTGTAGAAACTTCCAAGGCACGTTAGTCACAATACATTTAAAATCATCAAAATCACATAAGATTCACATAATGAGCATGTATAAATCATATACCAATGAAAACAACCATTTTATCACATTTTAGAAAATTATTTCTAAAAACCCTAGACATCGATCGATCGAAGTGCCTCAGCTTCAGAGATCAATGTCTCACAGAAAGGTTCAGGTTTTGTCTCTGACCTACATCGATCGATCGAAGTGAGGGTTTGATGTACATCAATCGATCGATGTGTCTTGGGTTTAGAGATCAATGTCTCACCGTAAGGTCTTGAACTTTCACTGCCTTACATGGATCGATCGATGTGAGAGATCTATGTACATAGATCGATCGATGTGCACCTACCTGAGAGATCGATGTCAACTTTTTCAACTTTTAATCACATATAACATCATGTGTGACATTTTTAAGCATTCACCACTTAAAATCATGTCTTTGAAAATTATCCAAACATATTTCTCAACATTCTCCCCCTTTTAGATGATTTTCAAAATAACCTAACATGATTTTAATGTCACAACCTTACCAGTTGTTTTCAAACTTTGTTTTTAACAAACTTTTAAAAAGTACGATCCCCCTCAACTTACACTATCCCCTTTAACCTATACTCAACTTATACAAATTGAAACTTAGCATATGACTTACCAACTAAAATCATGTATCTCCCCCTTTTGGATGATTTTCAAAATAACCTGACATGATTTTAATGTCACAACATTACCAATTGTTTTCTAACTTTGTTTTTAACAAACTTTTAAAAAGTACTCTCCCCCTCAACTTATACTCTCCCCATTAACCTATGCTCAACTTATACCATTTGAAACTTAGCACGACTTACCAACTTAAATCATGTTCTTATTCTATCTCCCCCTTTATTTTGTAAATCGTGCAAAAGATAGAACTACGCAATGGTGTCGTAAGTCATCATGCCTAACTTGGCTCGTAAGTTTTTAAAAGTGGCTTGATTAAGGGGTTTGGTAAAGATGTCAGCTATTTGATGATTAGTTCTTATATGGTGATTAGCTAAATGGCAATTGACCACATTCAAGAAAAATGACTTCTCTCTCAAGACTGACGGGTGTGACGGAGAAGATAGCGGCGGAGCTGGAAACCACCACACAAGGGGTGTCGGTGGAAGGAAAACAACAGAACGCGAATGTGGGGAGAGCAGGAATACCAGCATGCGAGACCAGTTGGGCAAGGAGGCTGGCAAATTCGGTGAAATCAAGTGAGGCGAGGGGGCGGGGCCTCAGATTCAGGCCCCTAACGGAGATTGAAGGGAAGAATATGCCAAAAATACAACATGCAGATATCAGCAGAGCGGTAGAAAAGTGGAAATTCTCTGCAATTGGGTATGTATTGGGGCTTGAACCACCATACCATGCGATGAAGAGCTTTGCGGAGGCACGGTGGGGATCGAAGGGGCTGTTAGAGATACAACAATTGCATGGGGGGATGTTCATGCTTAGATTCCAAAACGAAGAAAGCATGAAGGAGGCATTGGAAATTTCTCCTGTAAATTTTGGGAATAAAATGTTCTTGCTGAAGCCATGGGACGAAGGTCGCAATCTAAAGAAGGAGGAAGCAAAAAGTGTACCAGTCTGGGTGCGCTTGCCAGGACTGAGTGTCCAATATTACGAAGCTGAAGCTCTAGAGAAGATTGTAAGTGCAATCGGGAAACCCTTATATGCTGACCAAAGAACAATCGAGCAGGAAAGGCTAGCATTCGCAAGGGTATGCGTGGAAGTAGAAGCAGGGGTTAATATTCCAGAAAGGATTGAATTCTTAAATGAAAGGGATGAGGTGATGGACCAGAAGGTCCAAGTGGAATGGATTCCTGACCAGTGTAAAGAATGCAAAGTATTTGGGCATAATGGATACTCCTGCCCTAGACGTGTTTGCGGAAATGGCCAGGAGAGGAAGGCTGAATATAAAATTACTGGACGAAGGTTTCTGCTAGGGGAAAACAACAGCATCATTCCTGGTAGATATAAGGAGAGTAAACTGACAGAGGAAGAAGGGAAGCAAAATGGAATGGAAAGTACTGTTGAAGTAGGTGATGGAGTGGCTTGTCAAAGTACAACACCTATGCTCACCCCAGAAGGTGGGAGGTGGCAGGTGGTGATAGGAGGAGCAACAGATGGGAGTAAGGACTTAGCCTCGCTGGGGGAGTGTGGGAGGGATCCTCTGGAAGGAAAGCGAGAAGAGGCTGAAAACTGCAAGAAGCAAATAGAGAAGGATGAATCTGACAGTTTTGAATCGGAGTCGAGGAGGATACAGAGGGGAAAGAAGACAAACGAGATGAGGAAGCCAACATAGATATGCAAAAATTATTGGGGAAAAGCAACAAGAAAGGTGGAATGAAAAAGAAGAAGAAGGGGAGGAAGAAGAAACATTTCTTTATATGAAGATAGGCCACTGGAACATCAGGGGGTTAAATGACCCCGTGAAACAGCATGAGGTACGGAAATTCCTCATGCGAAACAACATTGATATTATGGGGCTTGTTGAGGTGAAAGTGCGAATAAATAAAGTAGAGGAAGTAGCAAAAAACACTATGCCACGATGGAGGTATATGCACAATACAGGGAGGGGGTGATACCTAGAATATGGTGCAGGGGACTATCTTGGAGGATAACAGACAATGCTTGACTATAGATATGAATATCACAAGTACACAACAAAACTTAGTGCTGTCTGTGGTGTACGGTGAAAACAAGAAGGAAGATAGGAAGGAACTCTAGGACCACATAAGAAGGATAAAACAAATAGTTGCAGACAAGCCATGGGTGCTAATGGGTGACTTTAATGTAGTGTTGAACAGTGCAGAAAAGATGGGAGGGAAACATGTAGACCATCAGGCTACCAAAGACTTCCAAGAATGCCTAGAACATGCGGACTTACTGGATGTGCCAGCACGTGGCCTGGCGTATATCTGGAATAATAGACGGAAGGGAGATGAACGAATATACTCCACACTAGATAGAGTGTTGATATCTGAGGGATGGAAGAATGAGTTTAAATACTTCCAACTTGATTTCCTGAGCTACTTAACCTCAGACCATGCCCCAGCAGTATTATTTGTAGCGGATAGAAGTGGGGGACCAAAACCATTTAGGTTCAGCAAGAACCTGATGAAGTGTAGAGGGTTTAAAGACACACTAAAGGATATCTGGAGGGGGGAAGTGGAAGAACAAACCAATCCGTTGAAGAGATTGAAAGAGAAGCTGAAGCAACTAAAAACTCCACTAAGAAGGCTGAGAAATGAACACCTTAGTAACATCTCTCAAAGAGTTGAGGAAGCCAGGCAGAATCTGAGTGATACACAAATGCAACTGATACACCAGCCTTGGGATACTGCACTGCAGCAGAAAGAGAGGAATGAGCTGGAACAGTATGCAGAGCTGCTGGCAGCTGAGGAGACGTATTATAAAGAGAAAGCGCGTGTGCGATGGCTCAAAGAAGGTGATCGAAACACTAGCTTTTTCCACAGGAAGCTGAAATCACACCAAGTGCATAATTGTATACTGAGATTGCAGACAGAAAATGGAGCATGGGTGGAAGGGGTGCAAGAAGTAAAGGTTGAAATCCTAAAGTTTTACGAAGACCTGTTCGCTGAGAAGGGACCATTTACACCAGTACAACTAGAGGGGCTGAAGCTAGGCAAGCTTTCAGAGTGCCAGAGACAGAACTTGGAGAAAGATGTGACTGGGGAGGAGATCAAGGCAGCTGTCTTCTCTACGAAGGAAGACAGGGCCCCAGGACCGGATGGATACACTACGGAGTTCTTCAAGCAAAACTGGGAAATTGTGGGTGAGGAGGTAATTGAAGGTGTAACATGGTTCTTCCAGACATACCAAATGCCGAGGGCAATAAACGCCACAGCGATCACACTAATCCCGAAGAAACTAGAAGCTGTAAAGGTAAAAGATTTTAGACCAATTGCATGCTGTAATGTGGTATATAAAATCATCACTAAGCTGATCACAGTCAGGCTTCGTGAAGTACTGCCGGGTATAATAAGTAAGAATCAAGGAGCGTTTCTTGAAGAGAGGCTGATTCAGGAAAATGTGTGGCTGATGCATGATATCATAAAAGGGTACAAACTGCAGGGAGGACGGCCACGATGTGCAATAAAAATTGACATCATGAAGGCGTATGACACGGTTAGATGGAGCTTCTTGATCAGGACTTTAAAGGAGATGAACTTCCCTGATAGATTTGTGGAATGGGTGTGGCAATGTATAACGACAGCTACCTTCTCAGTGAACATAAATGGAGAACTAGCCGGGTTCTTCCCGTCCCAACGGGGGCTTCGACAAGGTGACCCCATGTCCCCATATCTATTCCTTATTGCAATGGAGGTACTCAGTAAAATGCTTGAGAAAGGATTTGAAGAAGGACAGATGAAATTTCACCCACGCTGTGAAAAGCTAAAGATCTCATCAATAATCTTTACTGATGACCTGTTTGTAATGGCGAGGGCTGACACCGAAACATTGAAACAAATACGAATATGCCTTGAGCTATTTGGAGACATGTCAGGACTGCGGCCAAGCAATGAGAAAAGCTCAATATACCTGACCGAATGTAACCAAGAGGATATACCCAATCTCATAGAAGCTATTGGAGTACAAAGGGATATGCTCCCAGTACATTACCTAGGGGTACCGCTGGTGACGTCAAGACTGAAAGCAGTGGACTGCCAGCCTCTAATGGAAAAAATCTTAAGTAGAATTAATGCATGGGGAAATTTCAAACTCACGTACGGAGGCAGGTTACAATTGGTGAAATCAGTGGCACTAAACATCCAAGCATATTGGGCTAGTATATACCTCCTGCCCAAGTAAGTACTGAAGCAAATCGAAAGTTTACAATCACAATTCTTGTGGAAAGGCAAGGTTGGACACAAGTGTGGGACAAAAATAAGCTAGGAACGGGTATGTACGAACAAAGGCAGAGGGGGACTGGATGTCCCAAACCTGAGACACCTAAACAGTGCCTTCCTGCTGAAAAATCTGTGGAACATAAGCAGCCTGAAAGAATCATTGTGGGTAAAATGGGTGCATCAGGTGATACTAAAAGGCAGTACGATCTGGGCGTATAAGGCAAAGGCAACAGAATCTTGGCTTGTAAAGAAGCTAATGGACCATCGCATATTACTATTGGACAGAATCAAAAGCATTATTGGTAATGGGAGAAACACTTCTTTCCTCTCCTCCAGATGGAATAATGTTGGAATATTACAGAATCTGGATGGCATGCAATACTTTCAAAAACGGCTGCACATCAAAGGGGACACAAGGATAGCGGACCTGATCATTGATGGTAAGTGGAAATGGGAATTGCAACGCATGGATGGCCAGTGCAGAGAAATTGGGGAGAGAATCGGGCCACCCCCGGGCCTAACAGATGATGAGGATAAACTGCAATGGATACTGGGGAGAACAGGAGATTTCAGCTTGCAAAGTGCAGTGGAATCAATGGGGGTAAGCAGTCAAGATGTCGAATGGAAAGAGTATGTATGGTGGAAGAGGCATATACCGCGATACGCGTTCATATCATGGCTGGCGTTCTGGGGCAGACTACCAACCCTCGATCGGTTGACACAATGGGGAGTGGTACAGGAAGACAAGTGCTACTTATGCAAGAATCAGGCAGAAACAAATGAGCACTTATTTTTCACATGCTCATACGCAAGGGAGGTGTGGAGGGATGTAATGTCATTCTGTGGCCACAGAGCAGCACCTGAACAATGGATGAGACGGAGGGAATGGATGAGGGAAAGACCGAAGCCATGGAGGAGCACGCTACATAAAGAGACCTTCCTACTAGGAATGTCAGTGATGATCTATATGATATGGAGAGAGAGCAATGCACGTTGTTTCGAAGCCAAACAACGTAGGCCAGAGGGGCTGATGTTGGAAGCTAAAACAGTGATAAGAGCGTATGTAAGTGAATGGCGTGGCGTGAAGAAGTCCAGGTCAAACTGGCAACAATGTGTGGACATGGGTATATCCATGAAGATCTGTAGGATCTGCAAGGCACCACTAGAAGGGGGGTTGAATAGATGGTGCGGAAAGTGTGCTTCTTAAAATTTCTTTAAACTTGAACAATTCAAGTTCTGAAAACAGATTCTGTTTTCAGGACCTGTTTTAAAACGTTTTTAAAACCAGGTTAGAGGTCTCCAAAAATTATGAAATTTTGAGAGAACTTAGCCTCAGATGTTATGAGAGTCCCCTAAAAATTTCAAATCAAAATTCAACCTTTAACCCCTTCAAAAACCGTTGGCACTCAGATTGTGCAAATCTGCCAGAAACGGTAGATGGTTTTGAAAAATTAATTCCTATTTGTGTGAATGTCCAAATGATCTGAAAATTTGACCAATAACTCCTCACACACTATATTGAAATGGGTTGAAACAGTTTTTGAAAATTCTTTTGGTAAGTAGGTCAAATACCACCAAAGTCTCAACCTTTGCAAGTCTGAAAATCAGACTGCACTAGTCTCAGAACTTTTGATGTTTGACTGACCTATACTTGTCCAAAAGGGTTGAAACTTGTGCCAAATTAACCCTAGAACGTTTATGTATGTTTCTGGAAATTTTTATAATTTTTGAAAATCGTTTGCTATTTTTCCGAATGTGAACAAAACGTATAACCAGTGCAGAAACTGAAAAGTAAATGCTGAAAGTAAATTGCACCAAGAATTTTATACTGGTTCGGTTATAAACAACCTACTCCAGTCTTCAAGGAACACCTTCCTTGGTTCACACTAATTTCACACACGCAGTACACCTTACCGCAGGGTTGATAGAGTTACACCTTAACTCCAACCCTTTACAAACCTTGTATTGCTAGTACAATTTGCACGAACACCACCACCTCGCTAGAATGAAGATTGATCACACCTTGATCAATCTTTTACAAAGATGTATGAATGGTTGTTTCTATGAAGCCTATTCAAGAATGAAAGAAGTAAAGTACAATAGGCTTTTTACAAGAGAAGAAAGAAAGAAAGTGTAGGAGAAGAAAGCTTTGACACTTTGATCACTTTTTAATGCAAGTCTTGGTGTTGTTTTTGTTTGTTCTTCTCTTCCCTTTTTATGAATTGCAGCCGTCCCCTTGAGCCTCTTCCCCCTCTTGAAAATTTCCTTTTAATTGCTTGGGAGAGTGTAAGACATCATAGTGACAATGTTTTGCTTACTTGGCATCACTCCATTGGACCATCATTTAGTCATTGCTTACTTGGCACCTTTTGATTGGCTCAATGTTGTCATCATTTGATGACATGGATAATCTGAAAAAAACACTAAATATTTGCCAAATAATCAATTATTAAATCATGCCATAATTGTCACATTTTGTCATAAAGTGCAAGACACAAAAATCCCTCTTTCCAACCTTGCAAAATTCGGCCAGCACTAGGTCTTTCAATGCTGAAATTTTCAGCATTTACAACATGAAATAAATCCAGATTTCTTCCATTTTTCTTTGAATTTTTTTCATAAAAATACATCAATTATTTAAGGTAAGTCTTGCTATAAGATGAAGAATGAACTTGGACACCAAGAGAGGGTCACATTCGGCCACAATCATCTTCACACATGCTGAAAAATTTCAGCATGTGTGATATAAAGAATATCACACTTAATAACCTTACATACAATTTAAATCATTTCCATAACTCCTTTGATTTATTCTTTAATGAAAAATTGACAAATTATCTTCCTTAAGGGTGAAGATTTCGGCCACTAGGTATGTGACATGCTGAAATTTTCAGCATGTGACATAAGAGAGGTATATGTTGAAAACTTACCTTTTGTAGCTTCTCTCTTTGATTCATCAACATTGTATGATTGATCATTGACCAATCAATATGCCAACAAGGCTCTACATGTGCTCCAAATCAGCTGTAGGTGGCGTTGAGTATGTATATACATGTGCTGAAATTTATTTTTGCTAACTTTGAAAAATAGTGCACATTTAATAATACACACATGTAATATTGCAATCAGCCCTTAATTTAATTTTCTAGAACACTTTAAGATGTATATTATATGTAAAAAGTGTCTAGATACGTGTCACATGATGTTCAAGAAAAACGTTCCATGTCATGTGCGTAGAAAACCGAATTTTCGATATTTATCGATTACCCGATTTTTCTCTAATTTAAATTCCAACTTTTGCACATGCTATATATATTATGTTATATATATAATATATACTTTAAATTTCAGCACTTGGCTGATTTAAAGTGGTACCATAAACATGTGACAAAATTAAAATTGGAATCTTCACATTTTGGCCTAAATGTGAGGGTGATTTGTGTGTGCCAACATGGAAATTATTTTTGCCTGAATTTTCAGTGTATGGCACGAAATTATTATTAAATTTTGATGTATATGGGCTGGCCATTTATTTATGGCAAGTACGTGACACGTTGGCGAAGTTTCGGTATTCGCCCGATACGACAAATTTCGGTTTAGAACCTTTTATCGTGTCGTATTTAATTTGTCATCACCATATCTTATATCATATGATATAAGATCTGAATATACTCATAAATATGAGTTAAGTATAGTGGTGTGACGTTAACATACGTACGTAAGATATATAACGTGTCGGTAGTACGTTGGAGTACATGTGTATGTGCCTTTTATAAAAAATCTGAAAATATAGTATATATATATATGTACAAAAACGTGTGAAATTAATGTGGAGAGGAGGAGAGGACTTTCCTTCCATAGCCATGTTGCCTTTATGCCTTTTCCAAATGCATCTTCCTTTAATGAACTACTTAGTTTATTAAACTAAGTACTTCACTTAATGAACTACTTTAGTTCATTAATTTGTGGCACCTGAAAATAGTATAAACTCAACAAATGTTCGCCATATGATGTAAGCTTTAAAGCTTCATGGCTCGTTAGTACGGCAACATGATATATAAGCTAAATAAGGCAAGTTATCATGCATACATGTACACTTGTGTGTGTATATATATATATATATATATATATATATATATATATACACTCAACGTTTATATATATATATATATTCAAATTTCTTATTTTGAAATCACTCAAACCCTCATATTTCTACAATCTCCCCCTTTTGATGATTTTCAAAATAACTGGTGTACATGATTTAAGTGTTATCTCTCCCCCTTGAATTATGCACAGATTTGAAATTTGAATTTCGAATTTCAAATCCGGCTCCCCCTTGATTCATGCAATTAGGATCAATCAGTGATCTCTCTCCCCCTTAAATCATGCTTCTCTCTCCCCCTTTATTTTGGAAAGTTAATCAAAAGATACCTGTCACAAAGGAAAGTAAATCAAATGATATCGCATTAAATCATATCAACAGGAAGCATGCCTAATTTAGAACGGAGAGATTCAAATGTGGCTTGATTTAAGGCCTTTGTAAATATATCCGCTACTTGTGATTCTGTGCGTACGTGATCTATGACAATATTACCATTGTTAACATGATCACGAAGAAAATGATAGCGAACTTCTATATGCTTAGCCTTAGAGTGTAGTACGGGGTTCTTAGACAAATTTATTGCACTCATACTATCACAATATATAGGAATTTTATCTACGGTAATTCCAAAGTCCGAAAGTTGTTGCTTTATCCACAACAACTGTGTACAACAAAGGCTAAGAGCCATATACTCAGCCTCAGTAGTGGACAAAGCAACACTTGCTTGCTTTTTGGAAAACCATGAAATAAGGGAATTTCCTATAAATTGGCAAGTTCCGCTCGTGCTTTTTCTATCTATTTTGCAGCCACCATAATCTGCATCAGTGTAAGCATGTAAGTCGAATGTAGAGTCCTTATCATACCAAATACCTAAGGTGGACGTGTGCTTAATATAGCGGAATATTCTTTTTACCGCATTTAAGTGTGACACCTTAGGTTGACTTTGAAAACAAGCACACATGCATACGCTAAACATGATGTCAGGCCTACTAGCAGTTAAATATAGTAAAGAACCTATCATAGATCTATATAATCCATTATCAACATCTTTACCATGTTCATCTTTGTCTAATTTAGTAGTGACACTCATAGGCGTGGGGGATGGTTTCAAATTTTCAAAATTGAACTTCTTGATCATGTCGTTTACGTACTTAGCTTGGCTTATATGAATTCCTTTACTTGTTTGCTTAATCTGCAAGCCAAGAAAATAATTAAGTTCACCAACCATAGACATTTCAAATTCAGCTTTCATACAATTTTCAAAATCCTTAACGAGTCTATGTGAGGTAGAACCAAAAATAATGTCATCTACGTAAATTTGAATAATAAGTAAATCTGATTTTTCTTGTTTCAAAAATACTGTACTATCTATAGTACCACGTTTAAAATTATTTTCTAAAAGAAAAGTAGCAAAACGATCATACCATGCTCTAGGCGCTTGCTTTAGTCTATATAGTGCCTTCTTTAGTTTGTACACGTGATCAGGATGTTTCAAATCTTCAAAACCGGGTGGTTGCTTCACGTATACTTCTTCTTGTATAAATCCATTTAGAAAAGCACTTTTGACGTCCATTTGATACAATTTAAAATCTTTCATGCAAGCAATAGCAAGTAAGAGTCGTATGGCTTCTAAACGTGCTACGGGTGCAAATGTTTCATCGTAGTCTATTCCTTCTTCTTGATTATATCCTTGAGCTACGAGTCTTGCTTTATTTCTAACGACCTTTCCTTCTTCATTCATTTTGTTCCTAAATTCCCACTTTGTGCCTATTATTGTCTTATCTTGTGGTCGTGGCACTAAATCCCATACATCATTTCTAACGAATTGATTAAGTTCGTCATGCATAGCATCAATCCAAGATGAATCACTCAAAGCATCATGCACATTTTTGGGCTCAATTTCAGAAATCATAGCATGAAATTCATTTATTTCATCCGAAGTGATTCTTCTACGTGGTCGCACACCGTGAGTGATGTCGCCTATGATGAGATCATGTGGGTGATCTCTATGCCATCTTGGCTGATTATTTTCTAAGTTATCATGCGTTTCTATATGATCATGCATTTCTAGTGTCTCATTCATCTCATGCATATCAAAAGAATCATATACTTCATCCAAAACGGGTTTTAATTCAAAATCATCATCATGTTCCTTTTCTTTATCAATCTCTCCAAATTCATTGAATTTAACATGAATAGATTCTATGATTTGTCTAGTGATAGGATCATAACATCTATATGCTTTTGAATTTATGGAATACCCAATAAAAATGCACTCAATTGATTTGGATTCAAATTTATCTAAGTTGTCTTTTGTATTTAAGACAAAACATTTGCATCCAAATACACGAAAATAATCTATCTTAGGCATGCGATCATTCAAAATTTCGTAAGGCGTCTTGTTTATTTTCTTTCTTATAGATAGGCGATTCACAATATAGCATGCACAATTTACGGCTTCCGCCCACAGAAATCTAGGCAATTTATTTTCGCAAAGCATGGTTCTAGCGATTTCTTGTAGTGTGCGATTCTTTCTTTCTACTACTCCATTTAATTGTGGAGTTCTAGGTGGCGAAAACTCATGTTTAATTCCTTTTTCTTCACAAAATGAAATCATCTCTTTATTTTTAAACTCACCGCCTCTATCGCTTCTTATTCTTTTCACATTTACGCCGTATTGATTTTCAAGTTGTTTAATTAATTTAGCGATTTCTACGGCGCTATCATCCTTATGTGCAAGAAATAAAGTCCAAGTATAACGAGAAAAGTCATCAACAATTACGCATGCATAGTGACGCCCACCAAGGCTTGTAGTGCGACTAGGACCAAACAAATCGATATGCAATAGTTCTAGTATTCTAGTCGTGCTTATCTCATTTTTAGGCTTAAGTGACTCACGTGTTTGTTTGCCTTTTATGCAAGATTCACACAACTGAAAGTTGTCTAAATCAAGCGTAGGCAATCCCCGTACTAGGTTCTTTCGTTGCAATTTTTCTAGTGTAGAAATACCTATGTGTCCTAAACGTCTATGCCACAAATTCACATTGGGTTCATTTGACATAAAGCATTTAACTTTAGCGTCTACTACATCATCCATAGATAGTGTGAATATGTTTCCTTCACGTTTTCCTTTTAAAACGGTTTCTCCATTTTTATCTATTATATTACAATAAGGGTGAGTAAAACACACATTAAAACCATTGTCAACAAATTGAGAAATACTAAGAAGATTGTAAGATAAGTTGCTTACCAAAAACACGTTGGAGATTCGAAGTGTATCCGGATTTCCAATCGTACCTTTACCAATGATCTTGCCTTCATTGTTGTCTCCAAAGGTCACGGATCCGCCTTTTGTGACCTTCTTTAATTTAGAGAATAGGCTCGGGTCACCCGTCATGTGCCTCGAGCAACCACTGTCAAGGAACCACTTTATTGATGTGTCTTTTGATGAGTGGTCTCCCTGCAATGTAAAAAGGTGATTTAGGTACCCTTTTAATTTTGGGTCCTTTCGAGTTAGTTAATCACCTTTTAGTAAAGGTACCTTTCGGTACCCATACCTGGGTGATCCTTCTCGGTCTATCAAATGGCAAGAAAGCAGATGAAGGTGCGATATAGTATACATGTGGTGCATGTACTTTGGGTCTTTGCCCAAGGACTCCTCTATACTCATTGTATGAAGGACGTTTGTGGTATGTCCTTGTGTGTGTGTGCGTAGTGTGAGGATGATATGTATTCCGTGTATGCATTGATCTCTTCTTCTCATATCTATATGGTACAACATTATATTTCACATGATATGAGGGAGTGGGGCGTGTGGAAGGGGGCGCTTTTTGCGTCATCTTAGACGCCACTTGATGCTTAGGGGTGTCTACTTTCTTAGACACAACAAACTTGGTTGGTTTGGTTGATACTTTGTTAGTATCAACGTACCCCAATCCAGTTTTGTCACTGTCATGCTTTTGCGATAATATGATGCGATGCAGCATGTTTGACCCTGTATCGAATTGTTTCATCATTTTCTCTAAGTCTGTATTCCTTGATTTCAAATTTGAAATCTCGGATTTCATTTCATTATTTTGAGAAGTTAATGATGAGATCTCGGTTTTTAATGCAGTGATGACACATGAAGACTCTTTCTTTGAATCGCTTAATTGAGCGACAAGATTCTCGTTAGAAGATTCTAACAGTTTCTTGTCTTCAATTAAACGTTTCTTTTCTTTTGCGAGAGTCTTAGTAAATTTATGTAACTCAAGATATTGACTAAACAGATCATCGTAAGAAGGTTCAGAGTCAGAGTCAGAGTCAGATGATACCTCATTAGATGTCTTTGAAGCGAAGCAAACTTGAGCGGTCTCCTCTTCGGTCTCAGTTTCAGAGTCTGATGAGTCACTCCATGTGGAGGCCTTTAGTGCACGTTTCCTTTGTTTAGGATCTGAGACGGGTCTATTTTTGTTCCGCTCCTTGTCAGGGTACTTATTAGTTTGCTTTTCTTTGTTTGGGCAGTCATATGATAAGTGTCCGAGTTTGCCGCATTCATAACATTTAATGTCCTTATCATTTGACTTGTTTTTATTTCTCTTAGATGTAGTGCCCTTGTTTTTATTTCTAAATGACTTTCTCATGAATCTTCTTAGTCCTTTAGCCAATAGAATCAAATCATCATTATCTGATTCGGAATCACTATTATCTACGTGATCGGAGGGAGGGGAGACGTATTCATTTGATTTAAAAGCAATTGTCTTACCTTGTTTGGTTGATTCCGATTTCCGAATAATAAGTTTGTTTTCATAAACTTTGAGTGAACCAATGAGTTCTTCCATTTTTATTGACTTAGTCTCCTTGCTTTCTTCTATAGCAGTCACTTTAGGATCCCATTCCGAAGGAAGGCTCCGTAGGACTTTCTGTACCTTTTCCTGCGTAGTAAAAGCCTTACCAAGAGACTCAAGAGAGTTATAGATGTTAGTCAAACGAAGATCCATATCTACAATTGACTCATTAGGCAACAACTTAAAAGACTCAAGAGTAGACATGAGCATATTAATTTTATACTCTTTTACTTGACTTGTGCCTTCGTGTTTCATTTCTAAGATTCTCCACATTTCTTGTGCACTCGAACAATTCGACACATAACTAGACTCACTCTTACTTAAACCATTTAAGAGTAACTGCATGGCGTTAGCATTCATACTCAGTTTCTTTTTATCTTCATTAGTATATTCTTGTCTAGTTTTAATAACTTCTAAGGTAACTCCGTCTACAGTGGATACATTAGATGGGACATATGGACCATCTTCAATTATTGACCAAAGATCTATATCTATAGCCATAAGAAAAAGTTTCATCCTAAGTTTCCATTGAATAAAAGACTCACCGTCAAAAAGTGGAGGCCTTTGGCTCGACATACCTTCTTGTTCGGTCTTGAGATTTGTGGATGCCATCTCACTGAATCGTTGGATTCCTTGTAGTGAGTATTCCTGCTCTCTGATACCACTTGTAGGATCTGCAAGGCACCACTAGAAGGGGGGGGGGGTTGAATAGATGGTGCGGAAAGTGTGCTTCTTAAAATTTCTTTAAACTTGAACAATTCAAGTTCTGAAAACAGATTTTGTTTTCAGGACCTGTTTTAAAACGTTTTTAAAACCAGGTTTGAGGTCTCCAAAAATTATGAAATTTTGAGAGAACTTAGCCTCAGATGTTATGAGAGTCCCCTAAAAATTTCAAATCAAAATTCAACATTTAACCCCTTCAAAAACCGTTGGCACTCAGATTGTGCAAATCTGCCAGAAACGGTAGATGGTTTTGAAAAATTAATTCCTATTTGTGTGAATGTCCAAATGATCTGAAAATTTGACCAATAACTCCTCACACACTATATTGAAATGGGTTGAAACAGTTTTTGAAAATTCTTTTGGTAAGTAGGTCAAATACCACCAAAGTCTCAACCTTTGCAAGTCTGAAAATCAGACTGCACTAGTCTCAGAACTTTTGATTTTTGACTGACCTATACTTGTCCAAAAGGGTTGAAACTTGTGCCAAATTAACCCTAGAACGTTTATGTATGTTTCTGGAAATTTTTATAATTTTTGAAAATCGTTTGCTATTTTTCCGAATGTGAACAAAACGTATAACCAGTGCAGAAACTGAAAAGTAAATGCTGAAAGTAAATTGCACCAAGAATTTTATACTGGTTCGGTTATAAACAACCTACTCCAGTCTTCAAGGAACACCTTCCTTGGTTCACACTAATTTCACACACGCAGTACACCTTACCGCAGGGTTGATAGAGTTACACCTTAACTCCAACCCTTTACAAACCTTGTATTGCTAGTACAATTTGCACGAACACCACCACCTCGCTAGAATGAAGATTGATCACACCTTGATCAATCTTTTACAAAGATGTATGAATGGTTGTTTCTATGAAGCCTATTCAAGAATGAAAGAAGTAAAGTACAATAGGCTTTTTACAAGAGAAGAAAGAAAGAAAGTGTAGGAGAAGAAAGCTTTGACACTTTGATCACTTTTTAATGCAAGTCTTGGTGTTGTTTTTGTTTGTTCTTCTCTTCCCTTTTTATGAATTGCAGCCGTCCCCTTGAGCCTCTTCCCCCTCTTGAAAATTTCCTTTTAATTGCTTGGGAGAGTGTAAGACATCATAGTGACAATGTTTTGCTTACTTGGCATCACTCCATTGGACCATCATTTAGTCATTGCTTACTTGGCACCTTTTGATTGGCTCAATGTTGTCATCATTTGATGACATGGATAATCTGAAAAAAACACTAAATATTTGCCAAATAATCAATTATTAAATCATGCCATAATTGTCACATTTTGTCATAAAGTGCAAGACACAAAAATCCCTCTTTCCAACCTTGCAAAATTCGGCCAGCACTAGGTCTTTCAATGCTGAAATTTTCAGCATTTACAACATGAAATAAATCCAGATTTCTTCCATTTTTCTTTGAATTTTTTTCATAAAAATACATCAATTATTTAAGGTAAGTCTTGCTATAAGATGAAGAATGAACTTGGACACCAAGAGAGGGTCACATTCGGCCACAATCATCTTCACACATGCTGAAAAATTTCAGCATGTGTGATATAAAGAATATCACACTTAATAACCTTACATACAATTTAAATCATTTCCATAACTCCTTTGATTTATTCTTTAATGAAAAATTGACAAATTATCTTCCTTAAGGGTGAAGATTTCGGCCACTAGGTATGTGACATGCTGAAATTTTCAGCATGTGACATAAGAGAGGTATATGTTGAAAACTTACCTTTTGTAGCTTCTCTCTTTGATTCATCAACATTGTATGATTGATCATTGACCAATCAATATGCCAACAAGGCTCTACATGTGCTCCAAATCAGCTGTAGGTGGCGTTGAGTATGTATATACATGTGCTGAAATTTATTTTTGCTAACTTTGAAAAATAGTGCACATTTAATAATACACACATGTAATATTGCAATCAGCCCTTAATTTAATTTTCTAGAACACTTTAAGATGTATATTATATGTAAAAAGTGTCTAGATACGTGTCACATGATGTTCAAGAAAAACGTTCCATGTCATGTGCGTAGAAAACCGAATTTTCGATATTTATCGATTACCCGATTTTTCTCTAATTTAAATTCCAACTTTTGCACATGCTATATATATTATGTTATATATATAATATATACTTTAAATTTCAGCACTTGGCTGATTTAAAGTGGTACCATAAACATGTGACAAAATTAAAATTGGAATCTTCACATTTTGGCCTAAATGTGAGGGTGATTTGTGTGTGCCAACATGGAAATTATTTTTGCCTGAATTTTCAGTGTATGGCACGAAATTATTATTAAATTTTGATGTATATGGGCTGGCCATTTATTTATGGCAAGTACGTGACACGTTGGCGAAGTTTCGGTATTCGCCCGATACGACAAATTTCGGTTTAGAACCTTTTATCGTGTCGTATTTAATTTGTCATCACCATATCTTATATCATATGATATAAGATCTGAATATACTCATAAATATGAGTTAAGTATAGTGGTGTGACGTTAACATACGTACGTAAGATATATAACGTGTCGGTAGTACGTTGGAGTACATGTGTATGTGCCTTTTATAAAAAATCTGAAAATATAGTATATATATATATGTACAAAAACGTGTGAAATTAATGTGGAGAGGAGGAGAGGACTTTCCTTCCATAGCCATGTTGCCTTTATGCCTTTTCCAAATGCATCTTCCTTTAATGAACTACTTAGTTTATTAAACTAAGTACTTCACTTAATGAACTACTTTAGTTCATTAATTTGTGGCACCTGAAAATAGTATAAACTCAACAAATGTTCGCCATATGATGTAAGCTTTAAAGCTTCATGGCTCGTTAGTACGGCAACATGATATATAAGCTAAATAAGGCAAGTTATCATGCATACATGTACACTTGTGTGTGTGTATATATATATATATATATATATATATATATATACACACTCAACGTTTATATATATATATATATTCAAATTTCTTATTTTGAAATCACTCAAACCCTCATATTTCTACAATCTCCCCCTTTTGATGATTTTCAAAATAACTGGTGTACATGATTTAAGTGTTATCTCTCCCCCTTGAATTATGCACAGATTTGAAATTTGAATTTCGAATTTCAAATCCGGCTCCCCCTTGATTCATGCAATTAGGATCAATCAGTGATCTCTCTCCCCCTTAAATCATGCTTCTCTCTCCCCCTTTATTTTGGAAAGTTAATCAAAAGATACCTGTCACAAAGGAAAGTAAATCAAATGATATCGCATTAAATCATATCAACAGGAAGCATGCCTAATTTAGAACGGAGAGATTCAAATGTGGCTTGATTTAAGGCCTTTGTAAATATATCCGCTACTTGTGATTCTGTGCGTACGTGATCTATGACAATATTACCATTGTTAACATGATCACGAAGAAAATGATAGCGAACTTCTATATGCTTAGCCTTAGAGTGTAGTACGGGGTTGAGGAAGCCAGGCAGAATCTGAGTGATACACAAATGCAACTGATACACCAGCCTTGGGATACTGCACTGCAGCAGAAAGAGAGGAATGAGCTGGAACAGTATGCAGAGCTGCTGGCAGCTGAGGAGACGTATTATAAAGAGAAAGCGCGTGTGCGATGGCTCAAAGAAGGTGATCGAAACACTAGCTTTTTCCACAGGAAGCTGAAATCACACCAAGTGCATAATTGTATACTGAGATTGCAGACAGAAAATGGAGCATGGGTGGAAGGGGTGCAAGAAGTAAAGGTTGAAATCCTAAAGTTTTACGAAGACCTGTTCGCTGAGAAGGGACCATTTACACCAGTACAACTAGAGGGGCTGAAGCTAGGCAAGCTTTCAGAGTGCCAGAGACAGAACTTGGAGAAAGATGTGACTGGGGAGGAGATCAAGGCAGCTGTCTTCTCTACGAAGGAAGACAGGGCCCCAGGACCGGATGGATACACTACGGAGTTCTTCAAGCAAAACTGGGAAATTGTGGGTGAGGAGGTAATTGAAGGTGTAACATGGTTCTTCCAGACATACCAAATGCCGAGGGCAATAAACGCCACAGCGATCACACTAATCCCGAAGAAACTAGAAGCTGTAAAGGTAAAAGATTTTAGACCAATTGCATGCTGTAATGTGGTATATAAAATCATCACTAAGCTGATCACAGTCAGGCTTCGTGAAGTACTGCCGGGTATAATAAGTAAGAATCAAGGAGCGTTTCTTGAAGAGAGGCTGATTCAGGAAAATGTGTGGCTGATGCATGATATCATAAAAGGGTACAAACTGCAGGGAGGACGGCCACGATGTGCAATAAAAATTGACATCATGAAGGCGTATGACACGGTTAGATGGAGCTTCTTGATCAGGACTTTAAAGGAGATGAACTTCCCTGATAGATTTGTGGAATGGGTGTGGCAATGTATAACGACAGCTACCTTCTCAGTGAACATAAATGGAGAACTAGCCGGGTTCTTCCCGTCCCAACGGGGGCTTCGACAAGGTGACCCCATGTCCCCATATCTATTCCTTATTGCAATGGAGGTACTCAGTAAAATGCTTGAGAAAGGATTTGAAGAAGGACAGATGAAATTTCACCCACGCTGTGAAAAGCTAAAGATCTCATCAATAATCTTTACTGATGACCTGTTTGTAATGGCGAGGGCTGACACCGAAACATTGAAACAAATACGAATATGCCTTGAGCTATTTGGAGACATGTCAGGACTGCGGCCAAGCAATGAGAAAAGCTCAATATACCTGACCGAATGTAACCAAGAGGATATACCCAATCTCATAGAAGCTATTGGAGTACAAAGGGATATGCTCCCAGTACATTACCTAGGGGTACCGCTGGTGACGTCAAGACTGAAAGCAGTGGACTGCCAGCCTCTAATGGAAAAAATCTTAAGTAGAATTAATGCATGGGGAAATTTCAAACTCACGTACGGAGGCAGGTTACAATTGGTGAAATCAGTGGCACTAAACATCCAAGCATATTGGGCTAGTATATACCTCCTGCCCAAGTAAGTACTGAAGCAAATCGAAAGTTTACAATCACAATTCTTGTGGAAAGGCAAGGTTGGACACAAGTGTGGGACAAAAATAAGCTAGGAACGGGTATGTACGAACAAAGGCAGAGGGGGACTGGATGTCCCAAACCTGAGACACCTAAACAGTGCCTTCCTGCTGAAAAATCTGTGGAACATAAGCAGCCTGAAAGAATCATTGTGGGTAAAATGGGTGCATCAGGTGATACTAAAAGGCAGTACGATCTGGGCGTATAAGGCAAAGGCAACAGAATCTTGGCTTGTAAAGAAGCTAATGGACCATCGCATATTACTATTGGACAGAATCAAAAGCATTATTGGTAATGGGAGAAACACTTCTTTCCTCTCCTCCAGATGGAATAATGTTGGAATATTACAGAATCTGGATGGCATGCAATACTTTCAAAAACGGCTGCACATCAAAGGGGACACAAGGATAGCGGACCTGATCATTGATGGTAAGTGGAAATGGGAATTGCAACGCATGGATGGCCAGTGCAGAGAAATTGGGGAGAGAATCGGGCCACCCCCGGGCCTAACAGATGATGAGGATAAACTGCAATGGATACTGGGGAGAACAGGAGATTTCAGCTTGCAAAGTGCAGTGGAATCAATGGGGGTAAGCAGTCAAGATGTCGAATGGAAAGAGTATGTATGGTGGAAGAGGCATATACCGCGATACGCGTTCATATCATGGCTGGCGTTCTGGGGCAGACTACCAACCCTCGATCGGTTGACACAATGGGGAGTGGTACAGGAAGACAAGTGCTACTTATGCAAGAATCAGGCAGAAACAAATGAGCACTTATTTTTCACATGCTCATACGCAAGGGAGGTGTGGAGGGATGTAATGTCATTCTGTGGCCACAGAGCAGCACCTGAACAATGGATGAGACGGAGGGAATGGATGAGGGAAAGACCGAAGCCATGGAGGAGCACGCTACATAAAGAGACCTTCCTACTAGGAATGTCAGTGATGATCTATATGATATGGAGAGAGAGCAATGCACGTTGTTTCGAAGCCAAACAACGTAGGCCAGAGGGGCTGATGTTGGAAGCTAAAACAGTGATAAGAGCGTATGTAAGTGAATGGCGTGGCGTGAAGAAGTCCAGGTCAAACTGGCAACAATGTGTGGACATGGGTATATCCATGAAGATCTGTAGGATCTGCAAGGCACCACTAGAAGGGGGGTTGAATAGATGGTGCGGAAAGTGTGCTTCTTAAAATTTCTTTAAACTTGAACAATTCAAGTTCTGAAAACAGATTCTGTTTTCAGGACCTGTTTTAAAACGTTTTTAAAACCAGGTTAGAGGTCTCCAAAAATTATGAAATTTTGAGAGAACTTAGCCTCAGATGTTATGAGAGTCCCCTAAAAATTTCAAATCAAAATTCAACCTTTAACCCCTTCAAAAACCGTTGGCACTCAGATTGTGCAAATCTGCCAGAAACGGTAGATGGTTTTGAAAAATTAATTCCTATTTGTGTGAATGTCCAAATGATCTGAAAATTTGACCAATAACTCCTCACACACTATATTGAAATGGGTTGAAACAGTTTTTGAAAATTCTTTTGGTAAGTAGGTCAAATACCACCAAAGTCTCAACCTTTGCAAGTCTGAAAATCAGACTGCACTAGTCTCAGAACTTTTGATGTTTGACTGACCTATACTTGTCCAAAAGGGTTGAAACTTGTGCCAAATTAACCCTAGAACGTTTATGTATGTTTCTGGAAATTTTTATAATTTTTGAAAATCGTTTGCTATTTTTCCGAATGTGAACAAAACGTATAACCAGTGCAGAAACTGAAAAGTAAATGCTGAAAGTAAATTGCACCAAGAATTTTATACTGGTTCGGTTATAAACAACCTACTCCAGTCTTCAAGGAACACCTTCCTTGGTTCACACTAATTTCACACACGCAGTACACCTTACCGCAGGGTTGATAGAGTTACACCTTAACTCCAACCCTTTACAAACCTTGTATTGCTAGTACAATTTGCACGAACACCACCACCTCGCTAGAATGAAGATTGATCACACCTTGATCAATCTTTTACAAAGATGTATGAATGGTTGTTTCTATGAAGCCTATTCAAGAATGAAAGAAGTAAAGTACAATAGGCTTTTTACAAGAGAAGAAAGAAAGAAAGTGTAGGAGAAGAAAGCTTTGGCACTTTGATCACTTTTTAATGCAAGTCTTGGTGTTGTTTTTGTTTGTTCTTCTCTTCCCTTTTTATGAATTGCAGCCGTCCCCTTGAGCCTCTTCCCCCTCTTGAAAATTTCCTTTTAATTGCTTGGGAGAGTGTAAGACATCATAGTGACAATGTTTTGCTTACTTGGCATCACTCCATTGGACCATCATTTAGTCATTGCTTACTTGGCACCTTTTGATTGGCTCAATGTTGTCATCATTTGATGACATGGATAATCTGAAAAAAACACTAAATATTTGCCAAATAATCAATTATTAAATCATGCCATAATTGTCACATTTTGTCATAAAGTGCAAGACACAAAAATCCCTCTTTCCAACCTTGCAAAATTCGGCCAGCACTAGGTCTTTCAATGCTGAAATTTTCAGCATTTACAACATGAAATAAATCCAGATTTCTTCCATTTTTCTTTGAATTTTTTTCATAAAAATACATCAATTATTTAAGGTAAGTCTTGCTATAAGATGAAGAATGAACTTGGACACCAAGAGAGGGTCACATTCGGCCACAATCATCTTCACACATGCTGAAAAATTTCAGCATGTGTGATATAAAGAATATCACACTTAATAACCTTACATACAATTCAAATCATTTCCATAACTCCTTTGATTTATTCTTTAATGAAAAATTGACAAATTATCTTCCTTAAGGGTGAAGATTTCGGCCACTAGGTATGTGACATGCTGAAATTTTCAGCATGTGACATAAGAGAGGTATATGTTGAAAACTTACCTTTTGTAGCTTCTCTCTTTGATTCATCAACATTGTATGATTGATCCTTGACCAATCAATATGCCAACAAGGCTCCACATGTGCTCCAAATCAGCTGTAGGTGGCGTTGAGTATGTATATACATGTGCTGAAATTTATTTTTGCTAACTTTGAAAAATAGTGCACATTTAATAATACACACATGTAATATTCCAATCAGCCCTTAATTTAATTTTCTAGAAAATTTTAAGATGTATATTATATGTAAAAAGTGTCTATATACGTGTCACATGATGTTCAAGAAAAACGTTCCATGTCATGTGCGTAGAAAACCGAATTTTCGATATTTATCGATTACCCGATTTTTCTCTAATTTAAATTCCAACTTTTGCACATGCTATATATATTATGTTATATATATAATATATACTTTAAATTTCAGCACTTGGCTGATTTAAAGTGGTACCATAAACATGTGACAAAATTAAAATTGGAATCTTCACATTTTGGCCTAAATGTGGGGTGATTTGTGTGTGCCAACATGGAAAGTATTTTTGCCTGAATTTTCAGTGTATGGCACGAAATTATTATTAAATTTTGATGTATATGGGCTGGCCATTTATTTATGGCAAGTACGTGACACGTTGGCGAAGTTTCGGTATTCGCCCGATACGACAAATTTTGGTTTAGAACCTTTTATCGTGTCGTATTTAATTTGTCATCACCATATCTTATATCATATGATATAAGATCTGAATATACTCATAAATATGAGTTAAGTATAGTGGTGTGACGTTAACATACGTACGTAAGATATATAACGTGTCGGTAGTACGTTGGAGTACATGTGTATGTGCCTTTTATAAAAAATCTGAAAATATAGTGTATATATATGTACAAAAACGTGTGAAATTAATGTGGAGAGGAGGAGAGGACTTTCCTTCCATAGCCATGTTGCCTTTATGCCTTTTCCAAATGCATCTTCCTTTAATGAACTACTTAGTTTATTAAACTAAGTACTTCACTTAATGAACTACTTTAGTTCATTAATTTGTGGCACCTGAAAATAGTATAAACTCAACAAATGTTCGCCATATGATGTAAGCTTTAAAGCTTCATGGCTCGTTAGTACGGCAACATGATATATAAGCTAAATAAGGCAAGTTATCATGCATACATGTACACTTGTGTATATATATATATATATACTCAACGTTTATATATATATATATATATATATATATATTCAAATTTCTTATTTTGAAATCACTCAAACCCTCATATTTCTACAAGATCTTCAACAAAAAATGAGATTTTTATAAAAGAGTGTGTAAAAGGTATGAAATTAAGGATAGCAGAGTATACATGGCCTTAAGGCATTTAGGGAAATATACATAGGGTGGACAGATTGTAATGGTGTTTTCCCTCCACCAAATGAGGGCATTCGTAAATAAAAGTTTTAAAAAAAAAGTTCTTATATGGTTTATGACTATATCCTCATTTTGAACATGATCACGAAGAAAGTGGTATCGCACCTCAATGTGTTTGGCCTTAGAATGAAGCACCGGATTCCGAAAAAGATTGATTTTACTTGTGCTATCACAGAAAATTGGAATCTTATTCATTTTAATGCCAAAATCACTAAGTTGCTGTTTAAGCCAAAGTATTTGGGTAGTATATAAATTCAAAGAAATATACTCGGCTTCAGTGGTAGAAAGAGCTACACTAGCTTGCTTTTTACAAAACCAAGAGATCAAGTTGGTTCCTATGAATTGACATGTACCGCTAGTGGATTTTCTATCT
Source organism: Eustoma russellianum (assembly GCA_036186865.1). Classification (NCBI taxonomy): domain Eukaryota; kingdom Viridiplantae; phylum Streptophyta; class Magnoliopsida; order Gentianales; family Gentianaceae; genus Eustoma; species Eustoma russellianum. Next base: position 16,913,382 of record AP025074.1, on the reverse strand, counting down.
AACTTGCAACCACCATAATCAGCATCACTATATACGTGTAATTCCAACTTAGCGTTTCTATCATACCAAAGGCCTAAGTGAGGTGTGTGTTTAAGATATCTAAAGATCTTTTTCACCGCATTGTAATGAGATACTTTAGGAGAAGATTGAAACCTAGCACACATACACACACTAAACATGATATCAGGTCTTGATGCAGTTAAGTATAACAGTGATCCAATCATAGACCTATAGAGTGTGTCATCAAAAGGTTTACCATTTTCATCCTTATCAAGTTTGGTGCTTACACTCATGGGGGTAGTTGTAGGTTTCAAATCTTCAAAATCAAACTTCTTAATCATATCATTGACATACTTAAGTTGGCTAATGTGAATTTCTTGAGGGGTTTGTTTGATTTAAAGGCCTAAGAAGTAGTTCAATTCAACTACCATTGACATTTCAAATTCTGACTGCATACACTCTTCGAAGTCTTTTACTAAGGTAGGGTTGGTTGAACCAAAGATAATATCATCTACATATATTTGAACTATTAACAAGTCATTATCTTTTCTTCTTAGAAATAATATGTTGTCGATGGTCCCCCTTTGATAATTATTTGCAATAAGAAAGTTTGCAAATTTATCATGCCAAGCTCTTGGAGCTTGTTTCAAACCATATAGAGCTTTCTTAAGCTTGTAAACATGGTTAGGATTCTTTGGATCTCCGAATCCAGGGGGGTTGTTTGACAAACACCTCTTCTTGGATGTATCCATTCAAGAGTGTACTCTTGACATCCATTTTGAAGAGCTTAATATTGCTTAGACTTGCAATCGCAAGTAACAATCTAATTGCTTCTAGTCGTGCAACGGGTGCAAAGGTTTCTTCATAATCTATTCCTTCTTGTTGATTATAACCTTGTGCGACTAGTCTAGCCTTATTTCTTGTAATTTTTCCTTGTTCATCCATTTTATTCCTAAATACCCATTTCGTTCCTATTATTGACTTGTTTTTGGGTTTAGGTACTAAGTCCCACACATTGTTCCTTGTGAATTGATTTAATTCCTTATGCATAGCATCTATCCAAGATATATCACCTAAGGCTTCCTTTACATTCTTAGGTTCTAATTGTGAGATTAAGCTATGTCCTTCAAGTTGACTTATGTTTCTACGTGTTCTAACCCCAACACTTGGATCCCCAATGATTAATTCTCTAGGATGCCACCAATTCCTAGATTGACTTGGTTCACCCTCATCTTGTTCAAATGTTTCATTAGTGTGAACATTATCATATATAATTTGATCATTGGTTGTATTATCTTCTAATTGCAAAGTTTCTTCATTTATTTCATCTAAGGGTTCATGCATGTCTTGTTCAGGGGGAGTTGGTTCTAGATGATCAAGTACAGGCTCAAGTATTACATCATCATCAAACATATTTTCAACATTATTCTCAGGTTTATGTTGAGTTTTATCACTATCTTCAAAGCATGCATTTTCATTGAATTTTACATGTATAGATTCAATTATTTTTCTAGATGCAGGATTATAACACGTATATGCTCTTGAGTTAGTTGAATACCCAACAAATATGCATTCAATAGACTTTTGTTCAAATTTATCTAGATTATCCTTAGTGTTCAGCACAAAACATTTACATCCAAATACTTTAAGATAATCTATCTTAGGTTGTCTATTGTTTAGCAAAGGCGTTTTATTTAATTTCTTTCTAATAGTAAGCCAATTTTTAATATAGCATGCACAACTAACAGCTTCAGCCCGTAAATATTTAGGTAATTTATTTTCACAAAGCATTGTCCTAGAAACTTCTTGAATTGTTCTATTTTTACGTTCAACAACTCCATTGAGTTGTGGTGTTCTAGGTGTGAGAATTCATGTTTAATTCCATGCAGTTCACAAAATTTGATTACATCTTTGTTTTTAAATTCTCCACCTCTATCACTTCTAATCCTTTTAACATTTTCTTCGTAAATGTTTTCAAGTTGCTTTATAAGAGTTTCGATTGCTAATGGAGCATCGTCTTTGTGTGTTAAGAACAATGTCTATGTGTAGCGTGAGTAATCATCTACTATGACACACACATAGTAGTGTCCAACTAGACTTATTGTCCTACTTGGACCACATAAGTCTAAGTGAAGCAATTCTAGTACATGACTAGTACCCACTTCATGTTTTGGTTTTAATGTTTCTTTAATGTGTTCTTGTCTTCTTTATGTTTCTCTGTTTTCCCGTGTTTTCACTGCAGATTTTACATAACTTCTCATGTTTCGAAAAAATAGCTAAACACTTTTCAAATTCGTGATTTTTGGCATACTTATACTTCAGGCTGTTAGCTTTCATGTGCAACAAGAATCACTTGATTTGAGCAATAGAAAGTTAGTCTTTCTGTCATTGCAAGATAACTGCTCCAATCTGACTGCAATCTGACCAGTTTTGAGATAACTTGAATTCTGTTTTAACCAAGAATTGTTTAAGGTTAGGGCCTTTTGGAAATATAAACTAGACATCCAAAGGGGTGTTTTGACATAAAGATCAACCTTTTTGGTTAAGTATTCAAAGAGAAACATGTTTTCCAATTTCAGCAACATTCTGTCGAGATTGACCATCTGAATCTTTTTATTTGTTTGAAGGGCCAACGATCTTAATTTTATCTGATTTTTGGACAGATTTTTTCAAGACATTGAAGTCAAGTTCTGGAATTTTCATAATTTTTGGAGTTATGTACAAGGATTTTTGAATTTTTTAAAAACGGGTTCTGAATCTGAGGTAGTCTCAGATTCTGTTTTCAAAGGGGATTTTAATCAAAGGTAGTAGTTTGATTTCCGCTAACCGCTATTCACCCCCCTCTAGTGGTATTTATTGCAAGTGCATGGTCCAACAACAAGCACAAAATAGAAGGAAAATATTTGCAGTAAAGAAGAACACATCCGTGTAGTAGGTGAACAAAGCTGATGAATTACCTCTTAAGCAACACATTGGACACTAAGGTCAAGGTCCAAGGATATGTTGAGAAATCCAAAACCTGAAAGACGGAAGGAAGCAAACATATTATCTCTTAAGCAAATTGTTGACAAATATGAAACAACAAAACTCCTAGAAATTACATACCTTAAAGTGAAGACGAAGAAGGTGAAGGAGAAGAAGGTGAGACTATGTCTCCGGAACAGTGAACTCCGAGTTGAATAAAGAAGAATAGAAGAATAGAAGGTAAGATGGAGGTGACATAGTGGAGAAGAAGTGAAGAACGGGATGGGGGACTGGTTGCGGAGCTGGGGAATGTTGGATCCGAAACACACTCTAAAGGGGGGAGGGGTGAATAGAGTGTTTGGCAATTTTGCGGAATTTTCTTGTTTGACTCAAATCAAATGGAATTCAAAATCAAAGCAAGAATGGGATAGAAACAATGAATGAGAACACCGGATATAAAGTGGTTCGAATCGTAAATGATTCTACTCTACTACCGCTTAATTGCCAAAGTAGATTTTCAACAACTACTCTTCTTATTAAAGATAATAAGTACAACCACAGCAACACTTACACTAACACCTTAGTGTAAGCAGCAACAACAACTTCTTACACAAAATACACTTGTGCAACTACAGCTCTAGCAAAAACAACTTCTTGCTACCTCACACTTCAACAAAGTTCTCTCAAGAACTTTCTCGCAATGGGTTGAAGGAAATAGTGGGATTCACACTTTCTCACTAGTCTAAACACAAGCAAGAGATCAAATATTTATGGTTCCTCTTGTGACTCTCTATCTCTCAATATACAACAATGAAGAACAAAGAAAAGCTTAACAAGTTTTAAGCACATTTACAAATATGATAGAAGCATACTACAATGAATGATGAAGCTTAATGATGGTGAAAGTGTGTATTTGCTTCATCCAAGCTTCTTCCATTTATAGATGAAGTTCACCACATTTTTGAAGCCTCCACCATGTCTTCAACTACACCAAATGTCAAGATAATGTCCAAATAGTCTTTAGCCACCCTATGGAGTGATTTGATCCTCAATAAGCAACCTAGGATTGCTTAGACATGGATATAAGAGTCAAGGAAGCATGTAGTATGTTAGAGTAAAGTCTACAAGAAATTTGAGCAATATTGGATAGAGAAAATACCATGAATCTCCCTTGGATTTTGTTCCAACGTTCATAAAAATTTGAATTCTGGGGGACATCGACCGATCGAAGTGCCTGGGGGAGAGATCGATGTCCTCCAAAAACCTTGCAGTTTTTGAAACTGCTTGACATCGATCGATCGAAGTCCCCCTGGAGAGACTGATGTCACTTCGATCGATCGATGTCCCCTGGACTAAGAGATCGATGTTGGACAGAAAGATTTATGCCTGACATCGATCGATCGAAGTCTCTCTGGGGAGAGACTGAAGTGACATCGATCGATCGATGTCCCCAGGTTAAGAGATCAATGTTGGACAGAAAGTTTTCTGCCTGACATCGATCCATCGAAGTCAGAGACTGAAGTGATATCTATCGATCGATATCCTCAGTTTGAGAGATCGATGTTGGACAGTGAGTTCCAATCTCAACCATTTTTGACATAGTGTAATTTTCTCATTTTATATCAAGTCTCAAGTATAAATTTAACTTATTTAAAACATCTTTTCACCATCAAAACAATTTATATCTTAACAGGGAAGACGCAGAGCAAAGGGGAGGCTGTGCTCGTGAGGGAGATGACATGAGGGAAAGTGAGAAGTAATTTAGGTGTTGGGTTTATATACCCTTTTAAACGAGCCGAATCCGAATATTCGCGAACAAGATCGAATTCGTTTGCTTAGTTAACAAATACTAAATGAAGCTCGAACTCGGCTCGTTTAATGACAAAACGAATACAAACGCGGACCGAATGCAAAGTGAACGCTAGACAGCCCTAGTCGACAGCTTGCTTAAACACATCCATAAGGATGATTGACCAGTTTATCGCTAAGCCAAATTAGCAAATGTTGCTTTAAGGCAACAGTGCGCAGGCCTGCAATTTGCTACGCGTAGATGTCATATGCGAAGAATGTGTGTGCTACCAAAAAAAAAAAAAAATCATTTATCTACATCAAGAAAAGGTTATAGCCATCGGTTCGAATTCTAACGGCCGCAGTGTATTTTATATCGGAGCGAGTTTGGTTACAGACACCTTGTGAACACTAAGTAGTCTCTTACCTAGGAAGCCGTTGAACCACAAGGCTGGAGTTATAGAACACTCGAAGCCGCTGAACGACATGGTTAACATCCTCCACTAAGCTACTTAAGACTGAACATTGGAGCTCTCGAGGTTAGAATATGAGCTTTTCATCCAAGAAAAGGTTATGGTTATGAAAAGAAGACAAGAGGCCGCAGAACCTAAGGATAGCTATATCCCATGACACTCTTCAGCCAGTAGATGACTAATCTGGTATGGTGCTGCTCCAACAAAACATCTGCAACGCCATATCATGTCTCTTGGCTGATAAATCTCTGGAACCATCCATTCTCTCTTCATTAGCTACAAGCAATCTTGAATCATGGGGCTCTCCAAAGAAAGACCTTGTATTCCAACCCTTTCCAACCCCATCCAGAGGGACAATAAAGGGGAATTTTGGAACAGAGATCATTCCTTCAAGGACGATTTTCTGCTTTCAACAGGATACTTTACGTGGGCGATGAAATCATCAACTGCCATATAGTCCCCAGCTCTCCACCATATCTGGACATAATTGTCAGGGTATCTGTTTCTACTTCTTTGAGACCAACCACAGCCATCAAAGGTACTTTCTGCTTCTCTGCATTCCTAATGCCGGCATTTTGCAATCTGCTTGTCACCTCCTTGCATTATTCCAGCTGTAAAACCAACAGAAACATATGACATATCCCAACGCCTTCCCCACCAAAAACCAAGAAAGGAAAATCATCCAAGAACCCATCTTCAGACGGCATGTAGCTTTGGATAATAAAAGGCAAACTATCTATACACCTTTTACAATTTCCTCTACTTCACCTGTCTAAAAATCGATCATCACTGTTATACTCCAATGAAATGTAAAATAGCATCATATTCAACGCTGTAAACGAGTCGAGCATTATGTTGTTCAAGCTCTGTTCATTTAACTTAGCGAACGAGCCGAGCTTGTTCGTTTTACTTGTTCAAACTTGGTTCGTTTAACTCAACGAACAACATTAACGAACCGAACACCTTAAACGAACGGTGTCACTTACCGAGCTCGAACAGAAAAAGGTGTTCAAGCTCTGTTCATTAAACTTTTATCCGAGCCGAGCTCCAGCTCAAGCTCGAACCAAACGAGCCGAACAACCGAACGGCTTGGTTCATTTACAGCCCTATTCAACAATTAAAACAACATTTCACGCGAGTAGCAGCTTAGCCGATGAAGGTTGTTCCATCCAGAGATTCTGAATTGACATCACGGATATGGTCATCAAAGCTACAAAGAAACTTCATAAAGTATTGAGATGAAAGAATTGTACGATTACCTGTGCATCTGTCACAGGCAATATTCGAATTTGGACTGGAGAAAGCCACAACGAGGGGGGGAGGGGGGGAGGAGGATCGCCAGCATAATGCTCTATGAGGATACCGGAAACCATTCCAAAGATCCCGTAACTGCTCTCTCTATGTATCATGATCGGTCGTTTCTTCAACAAATGATAAATCTTCAGATTAAGTCCTGAAGAAAACGACCAATTGTGGCCTTATAAATTTTACCACTTGAGTGTTACCTAAATCTAATTTGAACTATCGTAATATTCTTCAACCTGGAACAAAGCTTCAATATGCTTTAGAACGTACAAAAAAAACTTGGAGACTGTTATGGATATACTGGAATATCAAGGATAAACATAATGTTGATATACATTGTAGAGATAGACATTATAGTAGATGTGGATATCCAAAGTATTACATATCTCTTTTGTATATCAGATAAGATGTAGATATTCAAAAGAGTTTGTTCAAGTTTATCTTCACTCCATTGAGTCCTATAAATAGGACCACATATCATATATGAAAGACACACCTTTGAGATACAAATTTCTCTTGTTTCTCTTTTCTCTTTACTGTACTTGCTTGAGTTTATAACACGTTATCAGCACGATAACTCTACCAATTTTTTTTAACGATAAGAATTTTTTCTGACCGGGTTCTTCGAATTGAGGTCTTAGCCGATGTCTCGCCGGAAGCGAGCTCCGGTAACGACGTTTGTCACTGTATCGCCGATTGGGCCCGCCACTGAACACATCCCCGTGAAGACGTGAAAAGACAGAGAGGTATTATATATATATATATATATATATATATATATATATATATATATATATATATATATATCTTTGATTTTGAAGTCGTAAGGAATATGAAGGATAAGAATATATATATTTTTTTATTTCCAGCCTTTAATCTTTTGATGTGCTCTGATTTTCTCTATGCAATTGGGTTTTCCTGAGATGTATTTTCAGTTTTTTTTTTCAGTTTTGACTTTCTGGCTCTGAATGAAATGTGCTCACAATGATCTTGTGGGACCTCTAATAAATGGCCAACATGAAATATGAAGATCACGTAATAGCTGCTGCAAAATATCTAAGTTAGGCTTGCTTTATTAAAGATTTTTAACAGTAGTAGTTTGTAGGAGTGCATTTAGAATTCATGAAGTATTTTAGGCATAAAATGGACTTGCTGAGACGTTTGTTGCTTTTTCACTTCCAAAATTTGAGAATTGAGATTCCTAGCTGTGTAACTGTGTTCAGTTGTATTCTAACTTCATGAATCTTGATTCCATTATTTGCTTAATGTGCACTTTTCTTATTTAATATGGGACATGTTATAAGCACAGAGTCCGAGTAGGTGTCTACATATGGTTTAGAAGTAACAGATGCAAGCGTAATAGAGACAAGGACAGAGAGAATACATATCACAAGAAGGATTTCCTTGAAATCGACTCTTTTATTTGTTTCATTTTGTCTATGAAACTGATGGAAACTCGGGGAGGTTTTGTGAAATCATTACAATAATATTAATCCTTGCCAAAGACTGAAAGCAAATTTGTCAAATTTATTTTGACGGTAGAAAAATAATATGTGGCTTGCAGCCATATGGATAAATTGTTATCATGCCTGAAGCGTGATTATAATAGCCATGCCCGAACCTTGAATCATTAACATGCCTGAAACATGGATTGTTGTTATGTTCGAAATATGAATCCTTGACATGTTTGCAGCATAAATTGTTGATATACCCGACGTATGAATAATTTCATGAATTGTTAACATGCCTGAAGCATGAATTGTTATTATGCCCACCCATTTTTTTTAGAAAATATGCATGACTTTCACGATGAAGTCAATTTCAAATCGATTGCCCAAGGACCGAAGGGAGGAGGCGCTGGGAGATTTGCGAGTCCTTCCGGATGAAACCTTGTGTGCCATTCTAGCCATCTTTCTACTCGCGACGTTGGTCGCGTTGCTTGCGTCAGCAGGGTTCTTGACTCCGTTTGGTTTTCATCAACTCTGTTTATTTACTTGGCTTTTGCTGTCATCGTTTTGAGCCAACGTGTATGCATATTTCTGGATTCTTTGAATTGAAATCTGCTTACAAGGAAACAAGTTTGCATTTTTATACCGAGGCTTTTGTAGAAACTGAAGTAAATTAATTGCATTACATGTGTGATGTAATGATGTAGCTCTGATAACTAAAATGAAGTGTCTTAGTTGATAAATTATTGGTTTAGAGAAGTTCCTGAAAAATCATTTAGATGAAATGGCAGGTAAGCGTATGAAAGCAATCTAGGTTGGGTTGCACATTAAAGATCTATGTTTATCTGGTCCCCACCTCCCCTCTATTTCGAAGACAGCTTGAATCTTTTACAATGTGGTTCTGTTTCAAAGGTGTTATATATCATGAGAAATTTGTGATTCGTTCCTCTGTGGTCAAACTGCATTATAAGTTCTATTACAAGTGAATCCTAGTCTTAGCATTTGCTTTTCTTTCCGGTTCGATCTTTGGATAAGTGACTCCTTTTTGGTGTCCAGTTGACTGATATGCATAAGGGCTATTTAATTCTTGACGATTCCCCTTTAGGCCTTAGCTAATTGATTGTGAATCTAGATTTACTAAACTAAATTACGCTAGCTATCTCTGTATTCTAGAAGATGGAGTGCACATATTGGTGTGACTAGTATTATAGGTGGTGAAGAGTGACTTTATATGTGCGAGTGTATGCGTATATTGCACTTTATTGTCATTATTCAACTTGGGCAGTATGGTGATGCAAGCACATCAGCAAGTGGGTAAAGTATAGTATATGATGATACTGCAAACCCGTTCCTGTTGATAAGTGCTGGCCATAAACGTTGTTGCTTGGTATAATTAAACTTGTCTTATTAATAGATTTTCATATATATATTGAGAAAAGTAGTGGCAAATGCAAAACGTGAATTATTGATATAATGATGGTATGATAAAAACACCGTACACGTAATGTTTGTCTAGGAAGTCGGTACTTAAGCGGGACCGTCTGTGACCCACTGTCTGCCTGGGATTTTACGTGGAATGATAATACTGTCTAGGAAAATGATTGTGAGCTTTTCTGAGTATTGCCGAATCGGATTGCTTTACATTTTCATTATCATTTCACCTATTGTTGATGTCATATAAGGGGTTTTATTATATTATATAATTTGTTAGTCATAACAGTCGACATGTCGGAAGCATGAGTAGTCGACATGTCTGAAGCACAAATAGTTGTCATGCTTGAAGCATGAGTAGTGAACATGCCCGAAGCATGAATAATCGCCATTCCTAAAGCATGTGTATCTTTAAATCAACTATCCTTGACTCGACTATGAATTGTTCTATTGAGAATTCTGATTGGATAGCAATGTCTATATCCTTCCTTTTGAATATTACCTCGTCTATCTTTTGGCATAATCTTTTGCAGAGCATGAATTAATGTGAAATCATTATATTGTTTATTGTATCCAGAATGCCCATTTAGATTATGCATTATTTAAAGTATTTTGAATACTAATCTGTTTTGGATGTCAAGTTTAATTGAATCCAAATTTTGTTATTCGTGATATTGATTGAACTCAAATCTTAAAGTGGAAACATTACATTGATTAATATATGAATAGTGTTTCCTGAAGAAACACCATTGACTATTTCTGAGTTGATGTTCTAAAAATAATTTTGATATTAACATATCATCCAAAGTGAATGATATGTGCATATGTCCAGTTGACAGTGGAATGACACACACAACGGGCTCCAGAAGAGTTCTAATTGGCAAAAGCAAATGTTAGTACCAATTCGAGTACTACGACATCGATTAAGGGCTCCAGAAGAGCAACCATTTTATCAACGGGTGATACACATGTATTGATTAATATGACATCATTTCCCACCAAGTCGAAAGGAAATTATTGAGTTTAAAAGATATACGTCGTAATGCGTTCATATTGGACCATGAATAAGGGGAATATGACATTTTCATAATCACTGATTCAAGCCAGACGCTTATTACAGAAAAACTCCCAATTTTCTCATCTGGATTGTATTATGCGACTATACATCCAGTCGAATGTAATATTGTGATGAACCAGAAGTTCGATAATCAAGGTTATTTATGACATAATCGACGTGGTTACCCAGATAGAATAATGATATGTACAATTGTACAACATTCACATGTGCATTCTTTAAAGAACCAGAAGATTCTAGAAACTCTTTCATGAACGAAAAGATTACATTATCTCGTGATTTTGTGTGTGTTGCTTGTTCATGTGAGTTTGCACTCGAAAAGACTAGTAGCTTTTGCCAAGCTTCTTGCTCAGATTATATGATTATCCGATTAAATTTATTAAGTATTGATAATACATGTGATTTTATATCCCAAGCTTTCAATGATTATTGTACGTCTTGAGATTGGCGTTGAGCATTCAGTTGCAAGTGTGCACACTTAAAATGGCCCAGTAGTGTCATTTATTAAACGTTTACAACTGATTGCTAGACGTTTGATTTTAAGGTCCAATTTACCCATATGAGCTTGGAGACATGCAATTATACATGCATCAGCGTTGATTTGGTGAGCTAGTTTTCCCGCCGTTAGGGGGAGAGAAAGTGCCGGTTCCTGAAGAACGGCGTGAAATTACATGGAACGTTCCTTCACTATCTCACCTTAACACACGAACAAATCAATGCGAGCAAGAAGTAAAATGATAACAAAATCCCACGTTTTGGCGATGAACACGCCGATTCGACTTGATGTCTCTGAAGGACATGATAATGGTATACCAAAAGCAAGTCTAAAACGTGGACGCCCAGTTGGTGTAAAAGATAAAAGCCCTCGAAAGAGAGTGGTACAAATAATACTCCAGAAGAGAATACTCAACAAGAGATTAGATGTTCACAACTTGAAAGCGCTATACAAATAAGAACTGATCAGTCTAAAAATCAATAAACAAGTTGCTCCTGAAGAAGCAAGTGAACACAATTTTGAAAATATCTCTTTGAATTATAAGAGAAAATTGGGATAGACAAATGATCATTATTGATCAAGTTTTGATTGAAGGATTGCATGTGAAATTATGAATCAGGATCCTGAACCAATGTTAACTGAAAAGTGTCGACACATAAATCATTGGCCAAAATTATGCAATCCAAACCCCTGAAGGGAAAGTCGCAAAGCATTTAGACCCGTAGTCCAAAATCCTTGAAGAGAAAGTCGCATTTTCAAATTATTTGACCTGCAGTTAAACCCCTGAAGGGATCAAACATATTGGATATAAATGGGTTTTTCACAAAGAACTAGGCTTGACTATGATGAAACATATTCCCCGATAAATGATATCATAACATTATAATATTCAGTCAGCCTAGCAATCACTTAAACCTTGATATGCGGTTAATGAATGAAGTTACCGCTTACTCATATGAATTATAAGATGATGATATAAAATCCCAGAAGGATTTAAATTGCCTGCAGCATGTAATCAAAGGATGAATGAACTATACTTAATCAAATGATAGAAATCATTATATGGATTAAAACAATCTGGCAGGATGTATATGTTGATGATTTAAATCTTGTTGGAACTCCTGAAGAGCTTACTAAAACCTCTAGTTGTATCATAAAAGAGTTTGAGATGAAAAACTTTGAGAAGATCAAATGTTCTCTCGACCTGTAGATCGAGCTTTGAGTAGTCATAGCGTGGTACAATCGAAAGACTCATTTCGACCACCAGAAGGTAACGAAGAATTATTAGGTCCTGAAGTACCATATCTTAGTGTTGTTGGTACTTTAAAGTATCTTGCGAATTTCGATACTATATATAGAGCATTTTCAGTGAATTTATTGAGAAAGTATAGTTCAACACCAACACGAAGACATTGAAATGATGTCAAACACATTTTTATCTTCTTGAAACACCATACGAGTGTTTATACTACTCAAGGAAAGTATCTCCACAATTAGTAGATTATGCTGATGCTGGTTATCTATCTGACTCGCATTAGAAAAGACCACAAAATGGATATGTTTTGATGCGGTCATAATATGGAGATAAGTGAAACAGACATTTACAACCATGTCTTCATCATTATAAGATTTTGACATTGCATGAAGCAAGCTGTGAATACATTTGGTTGAGGTCGACGATTCAGCATATTGAAGACACCGACAACAATGTTTGAGGATCATGAAAGATGTATTGTTCAAGTTGAAAATGGCTACATCCAAGAAGAATGAAGCATGTATCACCAAAGTTCTACACTTATGACCTCGAGAAGAATGATGATATTAATATCCAGCATATACAATTAAGCCAGATTTTTGATGACTTGTTCACAAAAGCGCTACATTTAAAGAGATGGTCTGCAACATTGGAATGCGTCGACTCAAAGATCTCTTGCCAGCATCAGGGGGAGTGTGATTACTTTATGCACACTGTACTCTTTTTCCTTCGTCCAAGTTTTTTATCCCACAGGGTTTTTCTTGGCAAGGTTTTAACGAGGCAGTGTATCACACTTACCAATTATTATGAATATGTACTCTTTTTCCTTCGACCAAGTTTTTATCCCACTGGGTTTTTCTTGGCAAGGTTTTAATGAGGCATATTCTATAAAGTTTGGATATCCAAGGGGGAGTGTTATGGATATACTGGAATATCAAGGATAAACATAATGTTGATATACATTGTAGAGATAGACATTATAGTAGATGTGGATATCCAAAGTATTACATATCTCTTTTGTATATCAGATAAGATGTAGATATTCAAAAGAGTTTGTTCAAGTTTATCTTCACTCCATTGAGTCCTATAAATAGGACCACATATCATATATGAAAGACACACCTTTGAGATACAAATTTCTCTTGTTTCTCTTTTCTCTTTACTGTACTTGCTTGAGTTTATAACAGAGACCACAAAAAGACTATAATTTTCCCAACTAATTACAATTTTACTGACACTCACAAACATATACTAAATCAATTTTTCTATGAATTTGAAAGAAAAAACTTCTGCTTTTTTTCCTCACGTTTTCTTTTACTCTTTAAAAAACACAAAAAGATTTAGAAACAAAAAAAAAAATATAAATTTGATATAAACGAACGAGAGAACTTAATGTTTTAATATCAAAGTGATATTGGTTTGCTCATATGCTCTGGATCTATCCTTTATTCGAACTAAATCCTTCCAATATTGTCTTATTCATCTCACGAGAAGCTGGACATGTTAGAAACTGTAATCAGAAAAGTGCACTGTGTGCATGTGAATAAACTGAAAACAAAAACGCAAACAAAACCGAGGCGAGCGCAAGGACTCTGTCCTTAAGACGAATTGCTCCGGTATACTGTGCCCAACCGGATGGAACAAACGTCTCCCAGGATACAACGGTTTCAGTTCATACGAGTGGCACTACAGCGTAAGAACTTCGACGAACCTGTTAAAGGTGTACTGATTTCTCGAAAATGCAATGCAGAATGCTTGTAGAAAAAGATTGCGTTACTGTTTTCACAGTGTACTCGTATGCATGCATGGCTACAGAATATATAGATGTAGGGTGGTTGAAAGAGGTTGAAGGAGGTTGATGGTCCGAACGAATCTGGACCGTAGGATTAAACCAGTTAAAGATCTCCACCGTTAGATCATAACCTTTGTCTGAACAAACGTCAACCATTGGATCAGAAAACCGAAGATAAGATCAAATCTGAGACGTAGGATCAGCAAACCGCGATCAACCGCAGATAACCGTAGGATCAGACTTGATCTACACCGTTGGATCACGCCATAGGATCAGACTTGATCTGCACCGTTGGATCACCGCAGATAAATCGTAGACCGTAGGATCAAGTAATTATTTTTCTGGAAAAATTTAAAAGAAATTTATCCAAAAAGATAAGAACCGGACGGGCGAGCCACGAGCCACGAGCCCGAGCACGAGCCGAGCCGAGCCGAGCCGGCCGGCCGGACGGGCGGGCGGCGGCGCGTGTGTGGTGAACCTTGCCTGAGCTGCGTCCTGACTCCGTCAGAAAACTTCTCATGCCCAAGGGCACATTTTAGAAAGCTCCAACTTGTAACTTATATGGTGGCCTTTCTCTCTCAAGTGGGCAATGTGGTATACAAGCAAATTGGTGATGTGTTCACTCCTCAAGAGGCCACATCACCAATTTTTCTAATTTCCACCAATTTTACTCCAACTTTGAGCATTAATTTCTCATTCACCCGGTATCGGAATCGAGTGATTCAAAAGCCAAAAATCATCTACTCGTTACGTAGATAATTTAGAAATTTTTAGTTTCCGTTTTTGATTAACGAACACTAATCATAATTAAGCTCAAAGTATGGTGGTTGTCAACTTTTGACAAACCCACTTGCAATCCAACCTTTTCCCATTTTATTTCTCCAACAATCCCCCACATGAATGAAAATTAATGCAAATGTGAATGCAGACTCTATCGAGAAATCAGACAAAGAAATGTTGCATCAGAAGAGGTAGCTTCTGACCTTGAACCTTTCTTAGTGATGTATTATCGGATCCACTCAGCTGGTTAGTGACCTGATGTCTTGAACTATCAGCCTTTATTGTGAACCTAGACAATGATACTCACACAACATTTCTTTTGACACCCCTTATTGGTTCTCATGGTTGTGTTCATTTTGGCCATGAACAACCTGGTTTCAGAAAGTGTATTAGAGAATTCTTGCCTCTCAGAAATCTCATAGAAGCGGCCCCCACTTCACACTTACATAGGTGATTCCTATCAAGAGTATTCTGCCATACCCCACTTGATTTATCAAGATATAGGACATCATTAAAAGCATTAGCTTAACCTAACGGTTCTCTGCAGATAGCACTTTGTTTAACGAAATGAGTAAGTGCTAACTGAATCCTCATAACTTAGTTTTCCCATTGAACCAAGATTCTGGGATCTCCAGTCAACAAGGTTGGGTTACCGTTACAAAGATTCATGCTTTGTAGGCTTAAGTCCCATTTCCGTTCGTCAACTTTGACATTTGATCTCTAGGCAAAGCTTTTGTAAGCGGATCCGCAAGATTCTCCTTTGATTTTATGTATCAATGGAAATCACGCATTCGAGATCAACTGCTTAATGGTATTAGGTCTCCGACGTATGTGTCGTGACTTACCATTATAGATGCTGCTTTGAGCTCGTCCTATAGCTGACTGACTGTCACAGTGTATGCTTATAGGAGCGATTGGCTTAGGCCAGCATGGAATGTCTTCTAGGAAATTTCGAAGCCATTCAGCTTCTTCCCCAGCTTTATCGAGTGCTATAAACTCAGCTTCCATAGTTGACCGAGCTATGCACTTCTGCTTTGTAGACTTCCATGACACAGCACACCACCTACAGTGAATAAGTATCCACTGGTGGATTTAGAATCCTTACAATCTGATATCCAGTTTGCGTCGCAATATCCTTCCAATACTGCTGGATATCTTGTGTACTGTAATCCAAGGTTCATTGTGTATTTCAGATATCTCATCACTCTATTTAGAGCTTTCCAATGTTCGTTACTTGGATTACTGGTAAACCTACTCAATTTGTTTACTGAACAAGCCAAGTCAGGTCTTGTACAGTTTGTTATATACATCAAACTCCCAATGGACTTGTGAATACTTTAATTGAGCTACAGGTTCACCTCGGTTCTTCCTCAAGTGTATACTTAAGTCCAGTGGGGTCTTTACAGGTTTTACATCAAGCATATTGAATCGTTTAAGAACAGACTTAATGTAGTGACTTTGAGACATGACCAATCCTTCAGCTATCCTAGAAATTTTAATTCCTAGAATAACATTGGCAACCCCCATGTCCTTCATGTCAAAATTCTCGTTAACATCTTCTTGGTATTCAAGATGATGTCGTGTGTATTACCCATGATTAGCATATCATCTACATAGAGACATACTATCACATAGGCGTTTGGTGTGTTTTTGATGTAAACACACTTGTCACATTCATTGATCCTGAAACCGTTTGACATCATGGCTTGATCAAACTTCAAATGCCACTGTTTTGGTGCTTGTTTCAGTCCGTACAAAGACTTAACAAGTCTACAAACTTTCTTTTCTTGTCCTGGGACAGCAAACCCTTCAGGCTGTTCCATATAAATCTCTTCTTCCAGCTCGCCATTCAAGAAGGCAGTCTTTACATCCATTTGATGGATCTCTAGGTCGTAGACTGCAGCAATAGCAACTAGCATTCTTATGGAAGTAATCCTAGTTACTGGTGAATAAGTGTCAAAGAAGTCAAAACCTTCCTTTTGTCGATAGCCCTTAGCTACCAACCGGGCCTTGTACTTATCAATGGATCCATCCTCTTTGAGTTTTTTCTTAAAAATCCACTTGCATCCAAGTGGTTTACTCCCTTGAGGAAGATCTACCAGCTCCCACGTGTGATTTTGAAGAATTGATTCTATCTCACCTGTTTACTGCCTCCTTCCAGAAGGGAGCTTCTAGAGTTGACATCGCCTCTGAAAACGTTCTTGGATCGTTTTCTACCAAGTATGTTAGAAAATCTGGTCCAAAAGATGTAGGTATTCTAGTTCGTTTGCTTTGACGAAGTTCCTCACTTTCTTGAGGAGTCATCTCACGCACTCGCTTACTAGTGCTTGCTTCTTCGCTGTTTCCGTCTTTCTTTGGAAAGACATTTTCAAAGAACACTTGCATTTCTTGATTCCATGACAACATTCTCATGTATGTCAGGAATGTCGGACTTGTGCACCAAGAATCGATATGCACTACTGTTAGTTGCATATCCTATGAATATGCAATCAATTGGTTTTAGGCCAATTCTAACTTGTCTTGGTTTGGGTACTGCAACCTTGCCAGACACCCCCACACTTTCAAGGTATTTGTAACTAGGCTTATGGCCTTTCCAAAGCTCCGTATGGGGTCTCATCCATCTTCTTTGGTGGTATTCTATTTAAAATGACGTTGGCGGAGAGAATTGCTTCCCCCCACAAGTTCTGCGGTAAGCCCGAAACTTATCAACATAGCATTCATCATCTCTTTCAGAGTACGGTTTTTGCGTTCAGCAATACCATTCGATTGAGGTGAATATGGTGCAGTCGTTTGATGAATAATGCCATGTTCTGAACAGAATTCATTGAACGGTGCATCATATTCGCCACCTCTATCACTACGAATTGACTTAATTCGTTTGCTAAGTTGATTCTCAACTTCATTTTTATAATCTTTAAAAGCATCTAAGGCCTCATCTTTGCTACTTAGCAAATAAACGTAACAGTATCGAGTGCAATCGTCAATAAAAGTCACAAAGTACTTTTTACCGCTTCTTGTTTGCACAAACTTTAAATCACAAACATCTGTGTGAATTAAATCTAACACTTCAGTGTTTCTTTTGATTGAAGGAAATGGTAACTTAGCCATTTTTGCTTCAACACAAACTTGGCACTTTTCATTATTGAAACTTAGTTTGGGTAATAAGTCGAGATTAATCATTCTTTGTAATGACTTATAATTAACATGACCCAAACGTAAATGCCATAAACATGAAGACTCAAGCATGTAAGCGGAAGTAGAAGCAGTCTTATTAGCCTCATCGGGCGTAGTCTTCGTTGGTACAATAGTTATAACACTAAGTTTAAACATATTGTCCATCAGGTACCCCTTCCCTAGAAATACACCATTCTTAGTCAGAATACATTTGTTACAATCAAATACTAGCCTAAATCCATGCCTGACTAGTAAAGCACCAGAGACTAAGTTCTTGCGAATGTCGGGAACATGCAGCACATCCTGCAACGTCAATTCTTTCCGGAGGTCATCTTCAGAATCACTTTGCCCGAACCTTCAATTTCGAGCTATCTTTGTTTCCCATGTACAGCCTTTCATTGTCTTTCGCAGGAGAATATTCCTTGAACATTCCCCTGTTTGCACAAACGTGTCTAGTGGCGCCAGTGTCCACCCACCACTGGCTAGGATTACCTACAGCATTACATTCAGAAACAACAGCACACAAGTCCAAATCATCCATTGCACTTACAAGGTTGGCTTTGGCTTTCTCTTGCCTTTTCTTGGGCTTCCTGCAGTCAACACTACGATGCCCTTGAATTCCACAATTGTAACATTTTCCAGTGAACTTTTTGGCAACCTTCTTGCCCTTCGCGTTCACTCCGACAGAATTTCCTCTCTTCTTTTTCGACGCCTCTGCAACGTGAGCTTTGGCATGGCCAGAACTAGAAGACGGCTTCTTCTCTGCCCTTCGATTGTCTTCCTCTATACGGAGTCGGACAATCAAGTCTTCCAAAGACATTTCCTTTCTCTTGTGCTTGAGATAGCTTCGGAATTCCCTCCACGAAAGAGGAAGCTTCTCAATCACAGCAGCAACAAGAAAAGATTCACTGAGGGTCATACCCTCCTCTTTCATCTCAGCAACAAGCATCTGAAGTTCCTCAATCTGAGAAACAACAGTCCTGGAATCTGTCATCTGAAAATCAAGAAATTTTCCAATAATAAATTTCTTAGTACCGGCATCCTCAGTGCGGCACTTTTTGTCTAACGCCTGCCATAAGGATTTCGCAGTTTTATAAGTAGAATACAATACATACAATGAGTTATCCAAACAACTTAAAATGTGACTCAACAAACATAATTGCTGTAACTCCACGCTTCAGCAATCAGATTGTTTTGCATGTTCACATTCTGGTCTTCCACCGGCACCACCTCCGGAGGATCCTCAGTCAGCATCTTAGCCAAACCTAACGTGGTCAAGAAGAACAACATCTTCTGTTGCCAGCGTTTGAAGTAACTTCCTCCAAACTTCTCTGGCTTTTCAACCTGTCCAACAGCAGGAACAGGAGCAGTGACTGGAGCAGCGGGTGCAACAGGAACAGCATTGTTCTGTTCCTCAGAAATGCCCAGATGCACACCGTTGAACGAGTTGGAACTTTCGCCTTCCATATTTCAGTTTCTGTTACAACGCAATACAGAAAACAGAACACGACGCCAATTAGTATTGTACAAACAGAAACGAACCAGATTACAGTATATTTCAACCAATTCGTCTTAAGAATGTTAGAAACTGTAATCAGAAAAGTGCACTGTGTGCATGTGAATAAACTGAAAACAAAAACGCAAAAAAACCGAGGCGAGCGTAAGGACTCTGTCCTTAAGACGAATTGCTCCGGTATACTGTGCCCAACCGGATGGAACAAACGTCTCCCAGGATACAACGGTTTCAGTTCATACGAGTGGCACTACAGCGTAAGAACTTCGACGAACCTGTTAAAGGTGTACTGATTTCTCGAAAATGCAATGCAGAATGCTTGTAGAAAAAGATTGCGTTACTGTTTTCACAGTGTACTCGTATGCATGCATGGCTACAGAATATATAGATGTAGGGTGGTTGAAAGAGGTTGAAGGAGTTGATGGTCCGAACGAATCTGGACCGTAGGATTAAACCAGTTAAAGATCTCCACCGTTAGATCATAACCTTTGTCTGAACAAACGTCAACCATTGGATCAGAAAACCGAAGATAAGATCAAATCTGAGACGTAGGATCAGCAAACCGCGATCAACCGCAGATAACCGTAGGATCAGACTTGATCTACACCGTTGGATCACGCCATAGGATCAGACTTGATCTGCACCGTTGGATCACCGCAGATAAATCGTAGACCGTAGGATCAAGTAATTATTTTTCTGGAAAAATTTAAAAGAAATTTATCCAAAAAGATAAGAACCGGGCGGGCGAGCCACGAGCCGAGCCCGAGCACGAGCCGAGCCGAGCCGAGCGCGGCGGGGGCGGGCGGCGGCGCGTGTGTGGTGAACCTTGCCTGAGCTGCGTCCTGACTCCGTCAGAAAACTTCTCATGCCCAAGGGCACATTTTAGAAAGCTCCAACTTGTAACTTATATGGTGGCCTTTCTCTCTCAAGTGGGCAATGTGGTATACAAGCAAATTGGTGATGTGTTCACTCCTCAAGAGGCTACATCACCAATTTTTCTAATTTCCAGCAATTTTACTCCAACTTTGAGCATTAATTTCTCATTCACCCGGTATCGGAATCGAGTGATTCAAAAGCCAAAAATCATCTACTCGTTACGTAGATAATTTAGAAATTTTT
>AP025074.1:16601780-16883497 GCA_036186865.1 Eustoma russellianum | reverse complement strand
TGTGTATATATATAAAAACTCTAGTGGCAATAACTGTGTATAATCTTAAGTATATATATACGTAACATAAACACACACACACACACACACACACACATATATATATATATATATATATATATATATAGTCATTCTAAAACGTCATTCATTAGCAAACATATAAAATTTCGTGGATAGCTACTTTATTCCTACACACATATTTATACCTTTTTTTTTCTTTCGGTAATTCATAATTAAACATATATCCACAAAATCAAAAATTCTAATTTACTCGTACAAATTTCCATGCAACCATAATTTTTACTTACACACATATATATTTACTTTTTTTTCGGAAACCCTGAGCATACATATTTATGTATATACTAAAACCTCAAACTACCAATTATATATTCATGTATACTTACACACTCCACACACATGCATGTATCTATCAACAAACAAGTATTCAATCAAAAATTATTTCGTAATACACATAAGGTAGACATAATAAAATTGGTTTTATGAATTCTAAGTAGAGGGAAGGAGTACTTACATAATTCGGTATATTATACCGCAAGGAGTCGGAGTTGGGTTGGTGCAAGATTTTCTTCTCCTTCCTCCTTAAACTCTCGGCTGCAAAAAGTGTTGGACAGGGGAAATTATTCCTTCCTTGTGATTGTGGGCAGCAGAGAAAGGGAAAAATGGGTTGGGTGAAAGAATTCGTTTTTTTTAATATAATGTGTAGGTGTGGCCGTTGGTAAGGGGTGGGGGAGATATTTGGGCAAGATTTGTGGGGAAAATGGGATAATGGGGATTGACTAACCCCATCCTAGCGGCAGTTTTGTTTTTATATTTTTGATTTATTGTTTTTTTTGTTTTCACATTTACACGCGTGCACTATTACATTTATGTATATCTTATTATTAAATTTTTTTCCGTTTGAAACACTTATACAAATTTTTGGAGTTTTTTTAGACATTAAAAACGTTAGCCAAAAGATAGGAAAATAGGGTTTCCAAATTTGAAAAAAAAAGTCCTAAAAAGTTAGGCTTTCATAGGATGACCGTATATCGATATTTTAGCCATAACTATCTCATACGACGTCGTTGTGAGGTGATTAATGATGCTATAGAAACTAGACATCAGGTCACACAACTTTCTAGAAGACCTTATCGACAGATTAGGCACTTAGATAACCGAAATAACGCATGAAATATTGATCATATGATGAGATGATAATGTTCAAGTACAAGACATATCCTATCTCTTGTAAATTAGATTTAACATAGTAGTGTTACATGAAGGAGCGGCCTGCCACTTAGAAAAACGCAGAGAATTAAATGAAAAATAGTATATTTCGGCCAAAGGCTGCCCATCAAGCTGTTCCTTTGTGTTTTCTTTGATCATCGATCAAAACTAGATTCTATATCAACGTCTTGAGCAAACATTGTGGGGGAATCGAATCCTTCCATCTTGAAGACACGTACCAGGGATGTAGTGACGTTCTTAGACAAAGAACAAGCTGCAAGAGGC
Source organism: Eustoma russellianum (assembly GCA_036186865.1). Classification (NCBI taxonomy): domain Eukaryota; kingdom Viridiplantae; phylum Streptophyta; class Magnoliopsida; order Gentianales; family Gentianaceae; genus Eustoma; species Eustoma russellianum. Next base: position 16,881,982 of record AP025074.1, on the reverse strand, counting down.
GGATATATCTTAATCCAAACAAGAGGCACACGGTCAAGGATGGTTGTTAAGCCGTTCTTGTTACCAAATAAGGTTTCTTGTGGAAGACACGTTTAGAACAAAGGACATATCTGTTCTTTTAGCGTGAGACTGCATCACATTCGTAGAAGGACCACCATCTGGGATTTCACCCGTTACATATGGCTTTCAGCTGTTCCACGCAAACTGTCCATTTCCATTGGGCGAGTGTTTAACTCTATTCTTCCTATATATTCAGTGGTACATACCCGGTGTAACCTTGTGTTCGAAATGTGCGTAATGTGATGCGCCGAAAGCATATTTCATTTGTATCTAGATTGCCCGTATGCCTAGCGGCTGTATGGAAATATAAATGATTGAAGAAATCAGTAAAACTAAGATGAAGACAAATAAATTAGAAGAGATAATTAAAGAATTGATTCTTTATTCTCCTTAAATTTTTCTTACGGACACACAAAAAGGTAAGAGAAATTACAAAAATATGATAGTCAAACAAAAAGAAAATGAAACAGAGAAAAAGAAATAATCCAAGAGTAGCAAGCGTTATATTGTTCTTAAACCATTTTTGCTTCCACCAATATGCAAGGTAGACTACTAGCAAATGCTTTCTAGAATATAAAGACTTCGTTTTTTCGTTTGCTCTACGGAGAAAAAGATTGAACTTGGGTATTTGAAATAAATTATAACAGAAGAAGAAGAAAAAATCACGAAGAAGAAATTATTAAGGTTTTTACAGTAGTATTCAAAATGTTTTCTCAAAACCTATCAAAATTTTTTCAAAGTATGTCAAAAACCATGTCTTCAAAACATTTTGATCTTTATATTTATAGATTTTAAATTACAAGAAAGAAATTAATTTGACACATCTATATAGAATTTAACTTCCAAAGCTAGTTTGTGGTCATCCAAGGTTGCAAGAAGGTGTCTTTAGCTGTAAAAGTTAAATCATTTCATCAAAAGATAATAGAAAACTTCTGTTGTGTGCACCGACCGATTATTCGGTTACTTTTACCGAACGTTGTATTTGAAATTTTTGAATGTTGTAACTCGTAACTCATCACTGAACTCTGTATCGGATATTTGGTAAATTTCACTAAACATTAACGAAGCATTCAATCAGCCTCATATTCTGACTGAACTCTGCCACCAAGCTCTAAAATATTCACCGAACTTTGATGAATTCACCAAACATTTGGTGACTTAAAATTAAGAGTATGGCGACCGACTGAACCTAAAATTCAAAGTATGGTCGAAAAAAATCAAACCCATATTTTACTCTATTCTCTAGTCAACCTTCTTATATGTTTTTATATAAATTCAGAGCACCTTCTAAAGTATTTTACGTGTTTTTTCCGAAAATCCTCGATCCAACATTTATATAAGAACATACATAAACAATTATAAACTAACAACTCTCCATTAACGAAGATAATGGCACACAATGGATACGATGACTTGCATCTTGAATCGCCACTTATTACAAATAATTTGATGCTAAGAATTATAGGTTTGGATATGATGGATTTATATAAACAGAAATAAGATGACATGGACGTTCCAAAACATATTTCACTACTATTTATATGAACCAAAAGATGTGTAATTGTCTACTTCATACAAGTTTACTATTTGGTGCAAAATCGGACATACACCAGCCTTGTGTTTTTATAAGCGCTGTACTGAGTTATTCCAAACCCTCATAGGAAGCGACATCATCTCCACACTTATATAGGTGAAATTTATCAAGTGCATACTACTCACATCACTATAAAACATAGCTAGGAATTTCATTAAGGGAATCCTAAAATCTCATTCTCAAAAATTTGCAGCAAGCACCACAATTACATCAACATCATAGGGAAAGACAAATTTGAAAGTATTGATTAGAACTCTTCTAGCGCTTGTTTTTACCATATTGAACCTTTCGTAGGATATCTACTAATAGTAGGTCGGGTTTCCATCATAGAGAGCTCACATCATATGGAATAATCTCATTTCCCTTAATGTCATAAGAACTAACTTATACTTAGTCTTTATCAAACGACGTTCATAGACCTTGCACTTTCTATGATTTGCCCTAAAGAAATTTTACCGAGCCATCTCATAGAATTCATATTTTGTATGATTTACCCCAAAACAACTCATGAGCATTCACAAAATTTTTATCAATCGTCAAGTGCATCAAAGGGCTAGCACATTCTCAAATCGTTTTTCGGTGATTCTGGTCAATAAATCACTTTATAAAACATCTCATTAGCCCTTAAATACTATCTATAAACAAGCATGTAAACATCGAGTTTTATTTTATCAACGAACCCATCAAACATAATTTTTTAAGAACCAAATCCTCAAACAAATATAATTATCATTCATCATAAACATATTTATCATGGATTTAGTTTTATCAACAAATAGAATGAAATTGCTTTCACTTACATCTACAAAGCCTATCATACTCATATGCTCAAACAACAAAACCTTCAGCCAATTAGAACAATAAGCTAGCAAAAATTTTAATATTGATCTAATTTTCTGTTTCAACCTTCTAAACTTCTTTAGACATTATACAACATATGCAAATGATTCACAAGTCACACACCAACGTTCTAAAAATAGCTTTACTTTCAAACAAATGTGAAGGATAAAATCCCCAAATTTTTTCATAATTTGATGTCAACATTAACCATATAACAACACCTTAAACTAAATTATAACATTCATTTCACCAAATGAATAGTAACAACTCTACAACTTTAAATTAGTCATCATGTAATCAACAACAAGTTGTGGCATTATTCAACCCAAAAGGTTTTCAACGATAGACATAGACCTAATTCTCTATGTCAGTTCAGAGTAAAAATCTAACAACTTCTTTATGATCAAAGATTCTCAAGAAACAATATTTTGATCTTTTCATTATACCACAGATTCAGCAAAATCATATTTCGTCATCAATCTTATATTTATTTTAGTGTTCATCTTTAGAGAAATAACTTTTATTATTTACTATCTGCGTTTAAGAATACAAGCACCAAACTTATGTATCCATTTACATGCTCTACTAAATGCAAGTTTTATAACTTTTAAAACATATTTATCGGCATGATAAAATAGACATCTACAACTCTACAACAAAATTTGTTGACTTAAAAATTTCTACAATCTTATAGAGATGTATAATCATGCAATACATTATATACGAGTTTGCACACTTTCTTGACTTACACATTTACATTATTGATAATTTTTCAATCAAGAAATATTTTAGATATCATATTATCCTCTATATTTCTCTTTTCTTACACCATTATTCAATGGTCATGATCCAAAATCATTTCTTGTTAATCAAATGACAAATGCCAATTATTAACTCAACTATTGATTCTAAAATCATATTCAAATATGCCAAGTATCTAACATAGAATAGATTATTGAAATACATTCTATAAATAACAACAATATAAGTCCAACTCACAATACTTACATAAAATTAACTTAAATTTTAACTTCCAAACCTAGGAAACCATCTTAAATGATTTCTAAATTTTTCACAAAACTCCTACCATATTCTCAAAAACATCAAATACCTAAGACTAGAAATCTTCACGCACACATGTCTACCATTATGAAGTCACAATAGTAACTAGTCTTAGCTATTTCATTTTCAGCAAGAAACTTTATTCTAAAAAAGTGAAAACTAACTATCAAATATCCATCTCTTCAATTCTTTACTTAATCTTAGAATGCTTTTAGGATTTTACGCAATTAATATGCTTCATATTTTAACATCTAAGCAAGTTTCTTCTTAGCTAGAAATCTCAATTCAAATGACAAAGCTATCTCCAAAACTCATAATCATGGTTTAAACATAAAATTTTTATTATGACATCAAGCGAGGTCATGTCATATATTTGAACACATCCAAAGACATGCATAGATTTTTCTATAAATCATCAACAAAAACATACATTACATGCTTTTAATCATTTTAATGGTGATAATCTTCTTCTTCTTCTTTTTTCTCTTAGTAGCATTAGCATTCTCATGATCTTGTCTTCATAGCACAAGAAAAATGAATCAATCACATATAAACTACATGCAAACCTATTAAGAGACAATAGATCACATACATAGTAAAGAAAAAGACAATGTCAGCTTTGTTTGGTAGCGACTTAGAAACTAAATTCCTATATATAATAGGAACACAAAGCACATTGCCAACTTTAACCTTATAGACAAATTAACTTTAAGAACACTTTCAACTTTCCAATTACTTGGATTTCTCATGCATTATCAAAAAAATTTGTTTATCGCTTTTTATCTCCACCAACTATTGTATTACGTACAACGACGGTTACCTCAAAGAAGATGATAACTGTAATGATCTTCTTTCCTTTTAGCAACTTGATATTCATGTTGATTTTTTCTCTTCATTTATTGTCATTGATCGTCTTGATGCAACCTCCATTGCATGTTCATCTCCCCTTTTTAGACTTTTTTATTAATACCAGAATCATTACGTGATTTCAGTCAAGTCTAATGTTGTTAAAATTGGCCACTTTTATGTAATACTCACAGCTCCAAGCTTCATGTGCTGCCTTCTTTTGAACATCTTCCTTTGAGCCATTATTTTGCTTAAACTTAAAATGTTTTCATATAACTATTTGATTTCTTGACACTTTCTATGGTTTCTCTATGATATTTTCTTTGAAGATTCAACCCCAAAGTTTACTAAAATGGAGAATAAAGAATGGCAAGGGAATGACAATATATATGTAGCAACCTGTCCCGAGCCCTAGTACTCGAAACGACTCACCCGCCGTATTTCGCTAAGGAAGATACAAGGCGTCGAAATCAAAACATATACACGTCAACGGAAGTCAAAATTTAAAACCTCATAATAATCATCATCATTAATATCAATGTTTGGACAAATCTAAATCCGATACAAATGTCAAATGTAGATATAACTAATTCTCTAAAGTACAAAAACCTCGAGTATCGGAAATCACTGTATCAACTAAGCCCTCGAAAGTCTCATCGGAAAATCATCGACCTCAATATCTCCACTCTTGGTCATCCTCGGTATACTAACTCAATTACCTGTCTATCTTCAAAATATGTTAAAGCGTAGTTTGAGGGACAACTATACTTACTATGAGATCATACACGGAGAAGCAAGTGTGATAAAATAAGGGACAACATAAAATAATAGCATGCTTCTCTTTGCAAGTACATTTACAATTCTGCCCCTAACATCCAAAAGCAAATAGAGCAAATAGACCAACCAAGTATGCAACAAAGTCCAATCAAGTCCGTAACAAAGTCTACTTATGGTTAGTACAAACCAAAATCGATGATGCAATTTTCCAAATATGCAATGTCCAAATGTCCAAAGTCAAAAGCCCAAAATGTCAAATTCCAAAAGTTCAAAGTTTCCAAATCCGATAGCTGGTCCAATGTCAAAAATCAAAATCCGAGTATAACACGGTTCAAATCCAAATATCAAAGTGTCCAAAATCTAAAACCCGACCAAATTGGTCCAAAATAATACAATGGCTATAGCACTTTCCCTACAAATGACTTATACTGTAAGACTTACGAATTGATCCCTCAATAGTTAATATGCCCCGACGCTCTATATCACAATAGTCAATATGCCGAGGCGCCCTAATGCCGGTCAATATGTCCGGGCGCTCTATATCCAAAATACCCAATATGTCTGGAGCCTCTGTTTGTTGGAACCAATCCGACTTAACAATATATTTCAAGTGTAGGGGTGAATTTTCAAAAAATATGCAATGCAACTTTTCAAATTCATTTTACAAGTACTAAAGTTAATCCAAATTAGCAAAATGGACCAAAATGTCAAATTTGTCAAAATTATAAAAATGACGTCCAAATACCAAATAATTCCAAACCAATAATCTAAATGGTTCAAAAATTTCAAATTGCCAAAAGTCTCACCCAAAGCCGTGTATGTATACCCATATATATACACACGCCCATACATGTGCATATACACGTATATACGTACTCGGCCATCAACAATATCAACATGATTTTCGATTCAAATACATATATACATATATATATACATAAACTTATATATGCATGTAACACACACTATACCTCATTTATACATCCCATTTCTACCAAATCACTTCCAAATTATATACCTTTTTGGCCGACTCCATGGCTGTTTAATTGTTTAAAGACACATAAAACAACCCTTAGAAAATTTCCCAAAAAAAATCAAATTTCACAAATTACTGCACATGTGTATACCTACGGAATCTATATAGTTATCTCAATTTATAAAACACATGCATTTGAAATTATACATTCACTTATGCCATGGGGGGTTGGGACCGAAAATACTCAACAATCTTTGTAATTTCTTTCAGCCCAACATATTAACAATCTCACTTGAGATTTCATCCACCACCAAATTAAATAAGCCTACACGACTGCTGGACAACACCCACCCTTTTGCAATTCAAATGTTTCTTTTTTTTTTAATACACGGCCAGCCCCAAATTTTTTGAAACCTCACCCTAAAATTTCACAAACCTCAATTCACAGATTTCAAACAAAATCTTTACATATATATAATATCACATAAAATACTTCATCGCACACTTAGGGCCGCTGGCCTCTCAGATCAATTTGGTCATCCCATTAAATATATATATTGAACATAATATGTATAATTTGTGTTACACATATATGTATATACAAATAAAACATACAACTATGCATTCAAGAATACTTATGCATGATCCAATTTTATTATGAACATAACGTATAGGATTTCGCAAAACATAGCAAGTATAGGGAGATTACTTACTTGATTCGTATACTATACCATAATTAGTTACGGGGTTGGATTGAACAAAGCCTTCTTCTTCTTCTCTTTTTCCTCTATTTTTATTCCCTCTTTTCTTTCCTAGCTCACATCACTCTTTTTTTCCTCCTGGGTATTCTGGCCGATGGCTTTTCTTGTAGGAAGGGAGGTTTATGAGGCGTTTTAAGTAGGGAAAAATTAAGGGAGATAATGGAGTTAATGGGTGTAATGGTTGGGGGTTATAGAAGATAGTGAGATAGTGGAAAATTAATAAGATTTAGTTTAGAGATTTTTTTCCTCCCTACCGTTGCACACATAAATGTCATGTGTTATTTTTCATTTTTTTTCCAAAACGTGGGTTACAACAATATACTCCTTTGTATGATTTGACTATTTCAAATATATCATGTTCCTAAAAAAATACTTTAAGATTGTTGAAAATTTAGGCATGGAAGATGATAAACGATTGAGAAATCAGTAACACTAAGTCGAAGATCAAAGAAATTGGAATAGGTAATCAAAGAAATGATTCTATAGTCTTCTTAATTTTTCTTCTGAATGCGCAAGATAGTAGGAGAAATTACAAAGATCCGATAACCAAATAAAGAGAAAATGAAATGAAGAAGAGAAAATAGCAAAGGAGTAATAAGTGTTACATTTACTTAAAGCTATTTTTCTTCTACCAATGAGTAACGTAGACTTTTAGCAAATGTTTCCCAGGATACCACATATTCTTCTTCTCGTTTGCTCTATGAGAAAAAGATTGAACTTATGTATTTGAAGTTTTTAATACCAGAAGGAAAAAAATAGGAGGATGAAATTCTATAGATTTCACAAGTGACTTGAAAAGATTTTTCAAAGTCTATCAAAGTGTTTCAAATTATGTCAAAAAAACATGCCTTCAAAACCTTTTGATCCATGTATTTATAGACTTTAAATTACAAGAAAGAAGTTATTTTGACACCTCTTTAAAGCATATAACTTCTAAAATTAGTTTACGACCATTCAAGATTAAAAAATGATGTCCCAAGTTACAAACATTGCACCATTTTATCAAAAGACAGCAGAAAAATTCTGCTTTCTGTACCGACCGAATATTCAGTAAATTTTATCGAATCATGGATTTGAAATTTTTGAGCAACTCAAAACTTATTACCGAACTCGGTCACCAAAAATTTGGTAAATTTCACCAAACGTTCGGTCAACCTCATATTTTGATCGAACGTTATCACTGAATTCTGAAATATTCACCAAACATTTGCTGGCTTAAGAATTTAGAGTACGCGCCAAACTCTGACTTCAGAGTATGGTCATAATTGATTTAATCAAAGTTTAATTCCATTTTCCAATCAACCTTCTTACATATTTTTATGAAAATTTGAAGCACTTCCTAAAAATTTTTGCTACTACTAAAAGCAGTACATATTTTGATAGTACTGAAACTAGTTTTAACACTAGTTTTAGTAGTAGCAAAATTTATATATAACTTCTGTTGCTTTATTTTCCTACTACTATTTCTGTGCTTACTTGATGGACAAACTGTAGTGCCCCGCTTCCGAACCCTAACATCGGGAACAGTACGCCAGCCGTATCTCACTCAGGAGAATACAAAGCGTCAATAAATTTCCAACATATCCGAAAAAGACGTAGAAACGAAATACCATTCATTAAATTCCATGAGTAAAAAAAAAGAAATGTCTCAATAGAACACTAAACCGGTACTAACGATAACATCAATGTACCAATGGTCTAATCAGGGTGGTAACTAATGAAACCCCAATAAAATGACAACAAATGCCCGCAGGGTCGTCTCGTGTCCTAAATGCAGTCATCAGTCTGCCCACTCCACCGTGTCAGCCCCGTCCACAAAAAAGACATAATCGAAAGCCTCCTCCTGCTCACCTAGAGAGGGGAGGGGGAAGTAGGGGTGAGTGACTGGAAAATCACTCAGTAGGCACCTGCCTCTGAGTAGTACAAGACAAGCATACAATAATGATATAGCACATAGCACATAGGACATGATATCACATAAGCATATGAAGGCGGAAAAGTAATTCACTCCAGATAAAGAATGCGCAACGTCGTGATGCATGTCCTATTATGCATGTCACACACAATTAAGTCATGTCACACAAAATGCCGATATCTCCACCATGCAATGCATGAACCCGGGTCCTAACTGAGTGGCTGTGGATCGTACCCACCCACAGTCATCATACTGAGTGTGCGTGGCCCTGCCACCGTACACCATACTGAGTGTGCATGGCCCTGCCGTTGTACACCATACTGAGTGTGAGTGGCCCCGCCACCGTACACCATACTGAGTGCCTGTGACCTGTATGTCACGACCCACCATAAATGCAATGCACGTGCCATGAATGCAACAACACAATCGCCTCAGGCCCCTGGCCCATCCTCACCATCCTCCGGCACTCAATTCTAGGTTCACTTATTGTTCGGATGCTAACTCAACAATGTTTCGGCATCAATTCAACTTTTCCACGGCTTGTATACCTTTATCGTATATTTTCTATATTTTTCCTCATTTTTCCCTTATTTATATTTATTTATTACCTAATTATCCAATTTAAATAAATTATCATAATTTCTGAAATTTAATGGAAATAACTTAATTTTAGCATTTTATAATTTCTGGAATTTATTTATAATTTTCTGATATTTATTTATAATTTTCTTATAATTATTACCATTTAAAATTAATTAAAACTCAATTACTAAAATTTCAGAAATTCCAGAAATTAAAATCAATATTTAAATAGAGATTGGGCTGGCCCTTTTTGCCAGCCCTGGTCCGCGGTTAATCTGGGTCCGGCCTGCCAGGGGTCTGGCCCGCAATCCCCTCTCTCCTTTTTTTTTATTTTATCTCGTGCCGGCCCAGTCCGTTGGCCATTCGGCCCGGATCCGCTAAGCTCAGCCAGCCCTTTTATTGTTTTTTTAATACATCTAACAGAACTGGGCCAGGACTGCTGAAATGCAGCTGGCCCGTTAAGGCTGGCCTAGCCAGCAATCAGGGCCTTCGGCCCTGTAGCTAATTTATTTATTATTATTTTTTGTTTAAAACGCAATTTCAGAGCCTGCGATGTCAGCGGCGCGTGCAGCCACGCGCGACCGCTTCTGGCGGCGCACCGGCGGTCTCCGGCGACCTTTTTTCGACCCCGACCTATATTTTCGCCTATTTCCAGTCTATGGGACCCTATTCTAAGGCGAAATCAACAACTTAAAACCCTAAACTGTATTATTTTGATTATCAAATTTTTTCCTAAAATCAAAATGAAAGCACGCAATATCATCAAACGCATTTCGCAGACTGCAACTTTCATGCTTTTCACGGATTAACATCATGCCATGAAATTCAACAATTAAAAAAACAAAAACACATAAAATAGCACTAGAGCATGCTTAAATTTGCACCAAATGGAGGGAGAAAAGGAACCTACCACGATTGCAAACGACTATGCAATTATAATACACCGCGAATGGATCGAAACACTTGGGTTCTCCCTTTTTCTTCCCCTTTTTCTTCTCTTTCTCCCCTCCCTTTCCTCTTCTTCCTTCCAGCCGTCCTCCCTTCTGCCCACTACTCTATTTTGGTTACACAATTGTTTCCTTTGTGTTAAGGGGGAAACGGTTTTGGTATTAATTGAGGGGGGGTGGGGCGAAATTGTAGGGGTTAGGGGAGGGGATTGGGGTAATTAGGATAATGATAGGATTATCTCTTTTTTTTTTAAATTTCAAACTACCTCATTCTTTATTTTATTTTTCTTTATCATATCTTTTCTTTTTCTTTTTCTTTTTTTTTAAAATACCCGGATATGACATCCTGTCCACCTTACAAAAGTTTCGTCCTCGAAACTTACAGTAACTTAATCGTAGAGTCCGAAAAGATTCAACACATCTTAAATCGAAGAGCTCAGAGTAGCGTTCGTGCATCTGGTCCTCTAGCTCCCACGTCGCTTCGTTCTCTCGGTGATTGCTCCATTGTACCTTGACATATGGAATAATTCTCCTCCTCAGCACCTGGCCTTTACGGTCCATAATCCGAACCGGTGTCTCTTCATATGATGCGTTCGGTCTGATCCTTAAAGGCGGTGTGTCCAGTACATGCCTCGGATCTGGAACGTACTTCCTCATATGAGATACATGGAATACATTATGAACCTGGGCTAGTGCCGGAGGTAATGCTAACCGATAGGCTGACGGACCAATCTTTTCGAGCACCTCGTAGGGGCCAATGTATCGAGGCCTCAGCTTACCCTTCAGACCAAATCTCGCAACACCCTTCATAGGTGATACTTTTAGATAAACCTTTTCTCCCACATCAAACTCTAACAGACGCCTCTTCGAGTCAGCCCAGCTCTTACTTCTATCTTGAGCAACCTTAAGCCTTTCTCGAATTAACTTAACCTTCTCCTTGGTTTGCTCAACCAGCTCTGGACCTGTAATAGCGCGCTCTCCCACTTCATCCCAAAGAATAGGGGATCTGCACTTACGCCCATAAAGCGCCTCAAATGGTACCATGCCGATGGCGCTATGATGACTGTTATTGTAAGAGAACTCAATCAATTTGATCATACCGTCCCAGTTCCCCTTGAAATCGATGGCGCAGGCCCTCAACATATCCTCTAATGTCTGTATCGTCCTCTCTGATTGCCCATCCGTATGTGGGTGAAATGTAGTACTCAATCGTAGTTCAGTCTCCATCCTTCTCTGACATGCTGACCAAAACTTGGAAGTAAATTTCGAATCACGATCGGAGACAATACTGACTGGGACTCCATGTAAACTGATGATGTTGTCGATATAGAGTGTAACCAACCTCTCCAGGGTCACATCATTTGGCACGGGTAAGAAATGTGCGGACTTAGTCAAACTGTCTACAATCACCCATATCATGTCATTACCATTCCTTGTCCTCGGAAGACCCACGACAAAATCCATCGTCACATGCTCCCATTTCCATTCAGGGATCTCTAATGGCATCAACAAACACCCTGGTCTCTAGTGTTCTGCCTTGAACTGCTGACATACCAGACATCTCTCAATGAACTCGGCTATATGTCTCTTCATACCGCTCCACCAGTAGTGTTTCTTCAATTCGTTATACATCTTTGTGGCACCCAGATGGATAGACAACTTTGAATTGTGCGCCTCCTTCAGTACTGTCCTTCTAAGATCCTTATCCTCAGGGACACACAGTCTCCCCTGAAACCACATGCTACCATCATCATGTATCTGAAACCCATCCACCTGGTTGGTCATCATCTTCTCTCGGATCTCACTAAGCGCTACATCTCTCTTCTGCGCCTCCTTGATCTGCTCAATTAGGGATGAGGTAATAATCAATGCTGCTAAAACATTAGCTATGGAGTCCATGATATCAAGATCTAACTCAGCCATATCCCTCTCCAACGGCGTCTGTCTGGCATGACTGGACTTCCTACTCAGCGCATCCGCAACTCGGTTCGCCTTCCCTGGATGATAGCTGATAGTCAAGTCATAGTCTTTCAACAACTCAAGACATCTCCTCTGTCGCATGTTCAGCTCCTTCTGAGTAAATAAGTACTTCAAACTCTTGTGATTTGTGAATACTTCACACTTCACTCCATAAAGATAATGACGCCAAATCTTAAGTGCGAAAACCACGGCTGCTAGCTCCAGGTCGTGAGTCGGATAATTCTGTTCATATGGCTTCAACTGGCGTGAAGCATATGCGATAACCTTATCATTCTGCATCAAGACACATCCTGAAAAGAAAGAGATTAGACCAGGTCGCAACATCTATAAAACTTAATTGAAGTCTTATGCACATACCTAGTCCATTCTTCGATGCGTCGCTATAGATGATAAATCCTTCCGAGCCTGAGGGTTGAGCAAGTATAGGGGCCGTCGTCAATCGTCTCTTAAGTTCTGCAAAACTCTGCTCGCACTCAGCGGTCCATACAAACTTTGACTTTTTCTGAGTCAACCTACTCAGTGGCACCGCAATAGACGAGAACCCTTCTACAAACTTCCGGTAGTAGCCAGCCAAGCCCAGAAAACTCCTCACTTCCATCACATTAGTCGGTCTGGGCCACTCAGTAATAGCCTCAATCTTCTTGGGATCCACAGAAATTCCTTCTTCCGAAACCACGTGTCCCAAGAAAGCAACGCTCCTCAACCACCAAAATTTGCACTTACTAAACTTAGCGTACAGCTTCTTCCGCCTGAGAATCTCCAGAACCTCCTTCAAATGCTTTTCGTGCGACTCCTCGTCCGAAGAATAGATTAGAATGTCATCAATGAAGACCACCACGAACTTATCAAGTTGGTCCCTGAACACCGTATTCATCAAATCCATAAAGGCTGCGGGAGCATTAGTCAGTCCAAACTGCATTACCAAAAACTCATAATGCCCATATCTGGTGCGAAAAGCAGTCTTTGCTACATCTTCGGCTTTAATCCTCAGCTGATGATATCCGGACCGAAGATCGATCTTAGAGAATACCTTAGCACCCTGTAGAATGCCAAAACTGAGGAATCATTTGGAAAATTCTATAATATCAATTACGAGTTACAATGATTAAAGGATACCTTTAGTTGGTCAAAGAGGTCCTCGATCCGAGGTAAAGGATACTTGTTCTTGATAGTGATCTTATTAATCTCCCGATAATCAATACAAAGCCTCATACTACCGTCCTTCTTCTTTACGAACAAGACCGGAGCTCCCCATGGTGAGACTCTAGGTCGAATGAACTTTCGGTCCAGTAACTCCTGCAATTGTTCTTTCAGCTCCTTCAGCTCAGCCGGAGCCATCCTGTACGGTGCCTTCGATATCGGCTCAGCACCGGACAATAAATTAATCTCAAATTCCACCTCCCGACTAGGCGGTAGTCCTGGCAACTCATCGGGAAATACATCTTTGTACTCATTCACCACTGGTATCGAATCTATCAAGGGTACCTCTTTTTCTGCACCAATAGCATATACAAGAAAACCTAGATTACCTTTTCTCAATGCCCTGTGCGCCTGCGCTGCACTCATGTAGATCTTCTTAAGTGCCTTATGTAACTTGACATCCCCATGAAAAATGGTTTCCTGCTTACTCTGCGTCTGCATGCGGACCTACCTCTGACGACAGTCGATCGTGGCCTCATGCTTAGCCAGAAAATCCATGCCCAGAATAACATCAAAATATTGCATCTGGATCGGGATCAAAGTCGCAGTGAATTCCAACTCATTAATTTCCAACGAACAATCCTTGTATTGATGGTGCGATACAAACATTTGATCACCGGCGGTTTGGACGCGGTAAGGAATCTCGAGCCATTCCGGTGGAATATTCAAACTCTTTACGAACCTCCTGGCGATGAATGAATGACTGGCACCACTATCGAAGAGTACATAGGCTGGAACCTTGTTAATCAATATCTCACCTAACATGTGCAGGATTAGACATACAACACATAACCACAATAAAGGAAGTATTAAAGGCAAACTGGGATTTGTAACACTTAATTAGATGTACCTGCTACGACGTCGGCGTGTGTCATAACATGCACTCAGGCATTAGTCTTTGGCCTCCCCTTCTGCTGTGTCTGGCCCTGCTGTGGGGGTAGGGCCTGTCTCTATGCGAGGCAGTCTCTGGAGATGTGTCCTGGGGCGCCGCACCTGTAGCACACGTCTTTGGTCCTCCAGCACTGACCCAGGTGGAAACGCCCATAATGGACACATGGTGTAGTGGGTGCCACCGCCCTCACTGGCTTTGCATCAGTCAATATAGGTCCCCCGATGGTAAGTGGCTGAGTAAACTGCCTCTGCTGCTGAGATGGCCGAAACGAGCTACCTGGCTGTTGGCGGCGGGGTACCTTCAACCATCTTCCTGGTCTCCCAGGACGATACTCCTCTCGTGGTCGCTTCGTTCGGTCGTCTGGTGCGCCCTTCCTGAGGTCACTCTCAACATCCCGGCATACTTCAAGTAGCTCCTCAAAGGTCTTCGGCCTGGCGCAAATAATCAAGGAATGAATGCGAGGACTTAGTCCAGTCTTGAATTTGGACATCTTTGCCTTCTCGTTATCCATAACGGAAGGCATATATCTTCCTAGGGCATGAAATCTCTCCGAATACTGGTCCACGGTCATGGACCCCTGAGTAAGTAGCTGGAACTCAGTCATCCTCCTCTGGATGGCACTCTCCGGAATGTAGTGCTTCTGATACTCTTCTCGAAACTGAGCCCAAGTCAACGGTGGAGTCAACCGACGCTGCACACTAAGCCACCATTCCCTCGCATCACCCTCAAGAAATGAAACGACCACCTCTACCTTCAGGTCATCGGGAACCTGTAATAACCTCAACTGCTCGGTCACATTCTGGAGCCAGATCTCGGCCTCCTCTGGCCGTGTAGTGCCCCTAAACATCGGTATTCGGGAATGCTGCATCTCTCTATAAAAGAATCGAAGTCCTGGGGGGGGTGGTGGTGGTGGCTGCTGCTGCTGTTGCTCCTGCTGCTGCTGCTGCAGGTGAGCCATCTGTACCTGCTGCTGAGCCACCAAGGTAGTCAGGGT
Organism: Eustoma russellianum; assembly: GCA_036186865.1. Taxonomy (NCBI): domain Eukaryota; kingdom Viridiplantae; phylum Streptophyta; class Magnoliopsida; order Gentianales; family Gentianaceae; genus Eustoma; species Eustoma russellianum. The sequence continues at coordinate 16,866,556 of AP025074.1, read as the reverse complement.
GGCTAGGGTATCAGTAAGAACTTGGGGGATGGCCCCCTGACCCTGATGGTCATCACCGTCGTGCCCTCTATTACCTGCTGGCTCACGTCTTGGAGGCATTTTCCTGAAGTTCAAGTTCATAAAAAAAATGTGTAGGTTAGTCAAAATAAATTATGTTGTTGAATTTACTAATGTGTAGGTTAAGAAGAGCTCACCACCGGCACACACCTCCCTTAACCCGATCATAACTTAGGTCTACTTCATTTATTAGGGTTATACTCGTCGTTTCTAGGAGAAGATCATAGCTTATGTCTAGGTGATCTAGTTAATCCTGCGTTTCCGAGGCGGATCTGAAGCCTCGTCTCTGATACCACCTGTAGCTCCACGCTCCCGAACCCTAACATCGAGAACAGTACGCCCGCCGTATCTCACTCAGGAGAATACAAAGTGTCAATCAATTTTCAACATATCCGAAAAAGACGTAGAAATTTTTTGCGCAGAAACAAAATACCATTCATTAAATTCCATGAGTAAAAAAAAAGGAAATGTCTCAATAGAACACTAAACCGGTACTAACGATAACATCAATGTACCAATGGTCTAATCAGGGTGGTAACTAATGAAACCCCAATAAAATGACAACAAATGCCCGCAGGGTCGTCTCGTGTCCTAAATGCAGTCATCAGTCTGCCCACTCCACCGTGTCAGCCCCGTCCTCAAAAAAGACATAATCGAAAGCCTCCTCCTGATCACCTAGAGAGGGGGGGGGAAGTAGGGGTGAGTGACTGGAAAATCACTCAGTAGGCACCTGCCTCCGAGTAGTACAAGACAAGCATACAATAATGATATAGCACATAGCACATAGGACATGATATCACATAAGCATATGAAGGCGGAAAAGTAATTCACTCCAGATAAAGAATGCGCAACGTCGTGATGCATGTCCTATTATGCATGTCACACGCAATTAAGTCATGTCACACAAAATGCCGATATCTCCACCATGCAATGCATGAACCCGGGTCCTAACTGAGTGGCTGTGGATCGTACCCACTCACAGTCACCATACTGAGTGTGCGTGGCCCTGCCACCGTACACCATACTGAGTGTGCATGGCCCTGCCGTTGTACACCATACTGAGTGTGAGTGGCCCCGCCGCCGTACACCATACTGAGTGCCTGTGACCTGTATGTCACGACCCACCATAAATGCAATGCACGTGCCATGAATGCAACAACACAATCGCCTCAGGCCCCTGGCCCATCCTCACCATCCTCCGGCACTCAATTCTAGGTTCACTTATTGTTCGGATGCTAACTCAACAATGTTTCGGCATCAATTCAACTTTTCCACGGCTTGTATACCTTTATCGTGTATTTTCTATATTTTTCTTCATTTTCCCTTATTTATATCTATTTATTACCTAATTATTCAATTTAAATAAATTATCATAATATCTGAAATTTAATGGAAATAACTTAATTTTAGCATTTTATAATTTCTGGAATTTATTTATAATTTTCTGATATTTATTTATAATTTTCTTATAATTTTTACCATTTAAAATTAATTAAAACTCAATTACTAAAATTTCAGAAATTCTAGAAATTAAAATCAATATTTAAATAGAGATTGTGCTGGCCATTTTTGCCAGCCCTTGTCCGCGGTTAATATGGGTCCGGCCCGCCAGGGGTCCAGCCCGCAATCCCCTCTCTCCTCTTTTTTTTTTATTTTATGTCGTTATTGGGCCGGCTGCCAGCTGGCCCGGTCTATTGGCCATTCGGCCCGGATCCGCTAAGCTCAGCCAGCCCTTTTATTGTTTTTTATATACATCTAACAGAACTGGGCCAGGACTGCTGAAATGCAGCCGGCCCGTTAAGATTGGCCTGGCCAGCAATCAGGGCCTTCGGCCCTGTAGCTAATTTATTTATTTATTTTTTTGTTTAAAACTCAATTTCAGCGCCTGCGATGTCAGCGGTGCGTGCAGCCATGCGTGGCTTCTTCCGGCGGCGCGTGCGGCGCACCGGCGGTCTCCGGCGACCTTTTTTCGACCCCGACCTATATTTTCGCCTATTTCCAGTCTATGGGACCCTATTCTAAGGCGAAATCAACAACTTAAAACCCTAAACTGTATTATTTTGATTATCAAATTTTTTCCTAAAATCAAAACCAAAGCACGCAATATCATCAAACGCATTTCGCAGACTGCAACTTTCATGCTTTTCACGGATTAACATCATGCCATGAAATTCAACAATTAAAAAAACAAAAACACATAAAATAGCACTAGAGCATGCTTGAATTTGCACCAAATGGAGGGAGAAAAGGAACCTACCTCGATTGCAAACGACTACGCAATTATAATACACCGCGAATGGATCGAAACACTTGGATTCTCCCTTTTTCTTCCCCTTTTTCTTCTCTTTCTCCCCTCCCTTTCCTCTTCTTCCTTCCAGCCGTCCTCCCTTCTGCCCACTACTCTATTTTGGTTACACGATTGTTTCCTTTGTGTTAAGGGGGAAACAGTTTTGGTATTAATTGGGGGGGGTGGGGCGAAATTGTAGGGGTTAGGGGAGGGGATTGGGGTAATTAGGATAATGATAGGATTATCTCGTTTTTTTTAAAAAAAATTCAAACTACCTCATCCTTTATTTTATTTTTCTTTATCCTATCTTTTCTTTTTCTTTTTCTTTTTTTTAAAAATACCTGGATATGACACAAACTTAATAGAATAGTTTATAAATTAAAATATTTTCTCTTTAACCTTTAAGAAATAATAAAAAATTCATATTTCCTCATAAATTTTTGTCGGAAAGTGGTGGAAATTTTCCAAGGAATTTCCAACATGTATATTCCGCAAAGTGGGTTTCTTGAAAAATCTTTGGAATTTCGTCCCATGTTCCTCAGAATTTCCAAGGAACTCATTTGGTTGGAAATTTTCTCAAAATTTCCTACGGTTTTATTCTGGCGAAATTGTTTCCTTAGAAATTGGTTGGAAATTTTGACATTTCAGAATTTTTATTACAAGTTTATTGATTTTGGTCGGAACTCCATCAGGAATTTTCGAGGAATATGTTAGGTCAGAAATAATTTCCGACAAATATCCTACGGATTTTTTTTTTCAACTAATTTTTTCGGTTGAAATTCAAGGAAAATCCCAAATGTATTTATTTTTAGTCGATATGTTGTCTGAATGTAAGAAAGGTTCATAGGAAAGTGGCGGATTTCTAGTAGTGACAACTCTTTCCTTGCTTTGCTAGGAATCGAATGACAAAAACGGTTCATAAAATGGATCCCAATAGAGTAAATGTGAAAACTTTATAATTTTTTCTTGGGAAAATCACTTTTTGCCTCCCTGTGGTTTAGTCATTCGGTCGATTGCCCCCCTATGGTTTAAAATTACATACATAACCCCCTCTGTGGTTTTGGACTGATGAGAGAATGTCATTTTTGTAGTTTTTTCTGCCGGAGGTGCTGTAAGGACAAAAATACCCCTGTCACCAAAGTCTCTGAAAAACGAGGGAAAGAGTAAGATTGAGGTAATCAATCTTCAAAAAAACCAACAAAATATAAGCAACTATCTCTCTTCCATTTGAACCTATCTAACACGCATAAGGAGAAACTTTGGTGGAAGAAGTATTCAGCTAAGCTGAAACCTGCGTTGTTGCTGCAGTCGTAGAAGGAACAGAGAGCCATTGTTTCTTCCAGAAACAGAGAGCCTTTTGCTGATTCTTGCAGAAACAGTGTATATCCGTAAAAGGTTAGTTAGTAACGGGAATCTGATGATGTTTTCTTCGCACTGTCTTTTTTTTGGTTTGTCGATGGTAGCTCATTTGTGTATGGATTCAAGTCCGTGTGTGAAAATTGCATTCATGTTGTTGTAGTGTATTCTGTGATAGCATGAATAGGTGTACGTAAAAGGATTTGCATGGATGTTGTTGTTATGTACGTAGATGGAATTGTTAGTTAATGTGTAGTTTAAATGAACTAACTTTAAGTTGATGCCATGGTAAAGTTTTGAATGGATGTGTCCGCAGTAAGCATTAAAGACAGGGACAAAATGGATGCAAGTGAGGAATTAAGTGTATGTGGGATGAGTGGAGGTAATAAAGACAGCATGGTAATAGGTGGTAGAAAAATCACCCCCACGAAGAGGAAAAGAAACCTTTTATGCAAGGACAAAAGGGTCAATTTGCATCCAAGTAGAATTGAGCTGTCACAAGACTCTACAAATGTTGCAGCTACAGCCCCAAGGGAATCATCTTCACATTCCGAAGCATTCTTGGATGTAGAACAAAGGGAACATATTCAATTCACCCACTTTGAAACTGGTATAGAATCTGAGAGAGTTCAAGGTGATGCAGATCCAGTTGGTACCTTTGAGGGTTTAGATTACATTCTAGATGATGACATCTTCTGGGATTTTGCTTCTAGACAGATCCTAGAACTCACTCGTTCAGGTGAATCTGAAGAACAAAGAAATGATGTCCTGTTGAAGGTCCAGGTTAGGATCTTGTTAATTTAGTGATGTGATCCAAAATAGTTATTGTTTTTTGTTTGGAAACAGTATGTGCATTGTACATTTATTTGACTGTTTTTCCATGAATTTGAAGTACAAAGCTGCGAAGTTGTAATACATGATGATACCGGAGGCATAGAGTTTGGTGACTGGAACGAACAAGTTGAAGATGAATACGTACTGTTGCATAGGACTGAAGAAGATGTGGTGAAGGGATACTGTGATTTTGATTTTGAGGAAGAATTTAGTAAGACAACTTTTGAATTGAGGGTTGGGCAGAAATTTGCATCTGCTAAGAAGTTTAGAGAGACACTTATTGAGTGGAATATTAGGGGTGGGTATGAAGTAAAGTATCAAAAAAATGAAGGTACAAGGGTGACAGCTTCATGTGCTAGGGGCTGTACATGGAGGATTCATGGTTCTAAGATTGGAAAAGAGTCAACCTTTATGATTAAGACATTGAAAGGTGAACATAGCTGTGGGCGGGAATACACCAACAGACACTGTACTTCCAGGTACTTGAGCAAAAAATACAAGCAACACTTCATGGACCACCCTGATGCGCACAGTAAAAGTCTTAAAAACTAAGTGAGAAGAGATATGATGGTTGATGTGAGCCGGTCACAGGTGTATAAGGCAAAACAGAAGGCAAAGGAGGACATTGAAGGTTTGGAGATGGAACAGTTTGCACAATTATGGGACTACGCGGAGATGATTAGAAGGACTAATCCTGGCAGTGAAGTGCGGATTAAAAACATTGTATTGGATGATAGGTCACCTCCAAAGTTTGAGAGGTTGTTTGTGTGTTTCAATGCTTGCAGGATAGGGTTTGTTAATGATTGTAGACCTATATTTGGTCTTGATGGATGTTTTTTGAAAGGTAGCTTAAAGGGTCAGCTGCTTAGTGCTATTGGAAGAGATAGAAATGACAATATGTTTCCAATTGCCTTTTGTGTTTGTGAAGCAGAGAACTTTAGCAGTTGGAAATGGTTCTTGGAGCATCTGTCAGAGTGTATTGGTGAAAGGGAAGACGGCCAACAATACACAATTATAAGTGATAGGCAAAAGGGACTAGTACATGTTGTTAACACAGTTGCAAAGCTTGAGAAAATAAAGGCAACTAGCAGACACTGCGTTGCCATCATGGCTGCAAGAAAGATATTTGAAGTCTCAAGTGGATCTGGAACATATGTTGTTGATCTAAATACAAGGGAGTGCACATGCAGATTGTTTCAGCTAGTTGGACATCCCTGTAGACATGCAATTGGTGCAATTCAGACGGAAAGAGGGTCACTTCTTAGCTATGTGCATTCGTACTACTCGAAGGACATGTATGTACATGCCTACACACCAGTGTTGTATCCCATACCATCTAGCATCTACTGGGTTCACACCAACTTTGCACCGATCCTTCCACCCGATGTCAGGAAACAAGCAGGCAGGCCGAAGAAGCAAAGGATCATACAACATGACGAACCAAGGAAGCACTCTGACCGGGCAACCAGGAAGGGTCTTGACCTTCATTGCAGCAAATATAAGCAGAAAGGACACAATGCGAGATCATGCAATGGTCCTGTACATCCTTCCACAAACGTGAACAAGGTATTTGTATTTTTGTTGTTTAAGCGTTTGTTTGATGCAGTACGTTACTAATTTATTAAGCGTTTGTTTGATGCAGAGACAAAGGACAGCGAATGCATCAACCATTTGAGATGCTAGTTCATCATAAGTATCACCTGAAGGGTCAACCCCTATTGAACTGAACCTTTGCCTGGGAACACAGCTGTAACCAATGGAGACTGTTTTGACATTTTGCTATGTCATAGTTTTGACTTGTTAACTATGTAGTAGTTTTGACATTTGGCTATGTAATGGGCATTTGGATATTTATGTAAGATTAGAATAAGGATGTTTGGCATTGCCAACTCTGATTCATTCTCTGTGTCAAAGCATCAAGCACCAGGGTATATTGTTCCAATACTGTAGTTTCTGATTCACATTGTGCTTGAAGCAAACACATTCAAACAGATTCCATATTTTAACAATCGCTGGGTAAAAATGCAAAAAAGAAAACACAAACCAATATGATTGATGGCAAAAAGCACAGTCATATTTTTCATTCCCAAAACTTCATGTTAACTAAACTTCCTATACATCTTTTCGCCCTGAACATTTTAAACCATCATCGTTAACAACCAGAACCTATACAAAATAAACATCATCACCAGCAGTAGCAGAAGTATCAGTAGCAAAAAAATCATCAGCAGTAGCAGTAGCAGGAACAAGCATCATCAGCAGTAGCAGTAGCAGAAAATCAGCAGCAGTAGCATGAACAATCATCAGCAGCAGTCACAGTAGCAAAAATCATCAGCAGGAAGAAACATTCAGCAGCAGGAACAAAAAACATCATCAGCAGTAGCAGGAAAAAAAAACCAAAAACAGCAGTAGCAGCAGACAACAACCAGAAAAGAAACAAAAACAACCCCCAAAACCACTCCCAAAACCACCCCCAGACAACCCCCAAACAGCATCATCCTTCACGCAGCTTCATCATCAGAAGAAAACGCAGCAGCCAAGGCCTTCAACTTTGCCTTCATCTTCGCGTTTCTCCGTCAGTCTCCTCAACCTGGCCTCCAGCTCATCAACTCTTGCAGCATCATCATCTTGCTTTTCAGGCATCCAGTAGTAATTATCCCACAGCTTCCCAATCTCCACCTGTTCGTCATATAAATTGCTATCCACTCCCCTTCTGGGAGATACAACAGATTCTTCCACAAACTCCTTCGGATGAGGCATTTTGCTTGGTTTCCTTGGTGCACTCGGACCATCACCGGGATTTATTTTCTGTTTCTTCACCGGATGAGGCTGAGGGTTCTTGGGCTCCATTTTTCTTTCGTGCAAGGCAGCTGGGAAAAGGAGAGAGTGATTGTGATGTTGTGATGTGAAAAAATTGTTGAAGGGCTGGGCTATTTATAACCAGTACAGGGAGTTTACCCATTCATGAACAAAATTTTTGGTACTCTCAAGAAGATTTTTGGCATTCTCAAAATTCCTTCTTAAGAGAAAGGGGAATACATGCCTTCATACCAACAGTCTTTTCTTATGAAACAATGCACCATCCTTACTAACATCGGGATATACATCATACACAGTCCATTGCATTTTGTAACAGCTCAAACAAATGTAATTAAACAACTTCTCATTGCACACACCACCAAATAACCTTCAATTCCCCCAATGCAAATAATTACACCAAAATTAACGTGCATCCACTCAGCACGCGTCCAACATCTGCTTCATTCTACACCATACTTACACGCAACAACATAACATAATCATCTAAAATACATAGAAACAACTAGGAAAATCATAGCTACACCTACAGACACACACATCATCGTCTTCATTTGCGTGATGCTTTTCTTTATCAGCATTACTTCACTCCTCTTGAAATGTTCATCTCCTCAATGTCTGCATTGCGTGTAAAATCTGATTGCACAGCACTCTCCATGCCAATTGGGTTACACCACTTCCAGAAATCACATTTACCAACGTCACACACGAAATACATCCTGCCTTTTGAAGGTCTTTCCGTCCTTACAATTCTGATATCAGCATCTATTCCACATTTGCATCTCATTTGAACATACCTCGGATACTTACATCCACCACCCACGTAGCCACCATAGCTGTTACAGGAAGATGTGTCCATGGTAGCTTCAATCTGAGTATGGAGTTTAACACTTTCAGTCTACAGAAGAAATACAGAGAGAAAGCACGAACGAGCAAGGCAAGGGGACCTTTATGTTGGAGGTCATACTTAGCTGCTTTGGTTAATCAGTTTAACAGGACCTTTATGTTGGAGGGGGTATATTAGTCCAAGATTAAGCAATATTAATTTACATTCTAAACTACCCATTTAACGGGCGCGTGTTTTGCGCCTCCGGCAGAAAAAAACTACAAAAATGCCATTCTCTCATCAGTCTAAACCACAAGGGGGTTATGTATGTAATTTTAAACCATAGGGGGGCAATCGACCGAATGGCCAAACCACAGGGGGGCAAAAGGCGATTTTTCCTTTTTTCTTCTTTTAAACATGCATAAGCGCCCCCCCCCCCCAACCTATTATTGTGTTAAAGTGAGTCTATATATAACACACATCTGTTACAATCATTTGCTCTCTTTATTTATTTCTTTTTCCTTTTTTCTGGTTGGAATTCTTGACAAACTTTGTAAAATTCCACTAAAGTCCCTCAACTAACTCTTTAAATAATAAATAGAATTACAAATGTTCACTTTTGGGTAAACTGAACATCATGTTCCCCTCTCCTTATAAAAGTTTTGTCCTCAAACTTCACCTTTCTTCATCTATTCAATTGTAACTACTCCAGTTTATTTCTGCTTCTTGTTCTTAGATTGCTCATGTACAGTATCATTAGTACAATGGATTTTTATATTTCCTTATAATTTGATCCTTCTAACCTTGCGCTCAGGTATCTAATCATTGTAACCTCCTCCCTTTTCCAAAATTGAATATCTTATTCAATACTTCAATAAGTACATATCATCTATACACCATTACATACAACTACTAATCCCTGGATATTCACTCGAAAAATCTACATGATACATGTTAGATCTGTTGGCGTAAATTTTCATTTATTTATGTATGATAAATGTTATTTTGTATGAGACTGAAATCTTCGAATGAAGCAAAGTGGAGTAGGTACTGATATTATAATACTATATTGTAAAACCAAGTCCAGTAGAGCTGTGCCGAGCTCAGTCAAGGTTGGCCGACCTAAACAAAGTAATGGTCATGATGGAGAAAAAGATAAGTGACCGAAGTAAGTCAGCCCAGCTGGCATGAATATAAGAAGGCTGAGCTAAGGAAAGGATGGACAAAGTAAGGCCGCACTGAATTGAAGAAGATAAACGAGCTGAGGTGAAAAAAGAGTAGCGAAGCAGAACCAAAATGAAGAAGTGCTGAGCCGAGGTGCCGAAGTGAAACACAAATCAGGCAGCTGACATACTTAGTCTTGTAAATATTGTAATTTAGAACCTTTACTGTACACAAGGCAGAGCAGACCAGGTAACTAGTCATTACCTTTATAGAGTTAGAAAACATTTTAGCAAAACAGTAACTACTGCACAAGTGAAAAAATAAAGCCTTTAGGAGTAGAATGATCCCTATAAAAGAGAAGAAACCTTGTAAATTTAAACTTAACTTGAATAAATGCAAATTCTTTCAATCTCAACATGGTAGAGTTAATCTGATTTTCTACTACTGCATATTACATACTCCGGTTTTCTGCAAATTCCTAAAATCCATTCAAAATGACTACTACCTTCAGCCCTGCTGAATATACGAATGCCATCTTTCATGAGTGGTACGTGTTCCTCAAACCACTGATGATTCCTTTGTTGTCATCACCAGTCACAAGCTCAATGGAGATAACTACCTCTCGTGGTCTTGGAGGGTAGAGATGTTCATAACAGGCAAGGCCAAAGAGGAATACCTATATGGAATAGTTCCTATTCCATCAGAAGCTGATACAAACTACCGGCTGCGTAAGCCCAAAAACAGTATGATTATGTAATTGATACATTCTATGCAACTTGACATCTCTGATTATTTCATGATTTACAACACTGTAGTAGAAATCTAGGCTGCAGTCAATGAGATGTATTTCAAGCAATACAACATCTCAGAACTATATGAAATTGAAGTTCATCTTCATGAGCTTAAAGAAGGCAATTTGGCTATGCACAAATACTATACACTACTGACAAAGGCATGACAGCAGATTGACTTATTCGAAATACACCAGTGGTCTTGTAATACTAATGCTGGATTGTACAAAGAAATAACAGAAAGGAAGTGAGTTTTTCGCTTCCTGACTAGACTAAACCCAGAATTTGACAGTGTCCGAAGTTGGATTATGAGTATAAAACCACTGCTGACCTTGAAGGCTGCCTTGACATAAATCAAACATGAAGAAAGCAAGAAAAAGATCATGATGGGAGGTACTCCAAGTTTGGAGATCTCTGCTCTGCACACTGAACAACTAGTAGAAGCATCTAGGCTGGCTGTTAAACGACACTTTAATTCTATTGGGAAGTAAAGTGTGCAAATATTACACGAAAAAAGGTCTTACAGTTGATGAATGTTGGAAGTTGCAGGAAAAGCTAGTCCGAGAAGGGAAACCACCTCTGAAGTCCAGAAATGCACCCTATAATCCTCAACCAAGACTATTCGTTGTTGGACAAAGTTCTGCACATCAGGTCAGCAACACATCACAACTTGGCGCAGCTTGGCAAAACATAACCCACCTCATCTCAGCCCAAGTGGCTGACACTGAGGTCCCTACAAAGGATCAGATTGCCACTCTGATCGTTTTGCTGAACAGACAGAGTAGCCGAGCTAAATCATACCATGCTACAATAGCGGGATACGTCCAGCCAAACTCGAGCAGTACTTGGATCATTGACTCTAGAGCAACTGATCATATGACAAGTAATGTCAACTTTCTAAACTCCTACTCAGTATTTCCAGTATCTAAGCAGGTTAAAATTGCTAATAGGACTTCTCTAGAAATTGTTGGAATAGGCTCAGTAATAATCAGAGATAAAATAATTTTAAAAGAGGTCTTGCGTGTTCATCGCCTAAGCTTCAATCTATTATATGTGGGAAAACTTATTAGGGACAGTAATTGCTTAGCATGCTTCTCATCTACGGAATGTTGGTTTCAAAAAACAAAATGAATGGGATGATTGGTAGTGCTAGGAGCATAGCATGGCTATACCTACTAGAATCGAACAACAGAGCCTTAATTAGCACAGCCGAGCCACAAAATGACCAGAAAGTTTTGCACATTAGAACTACTTGTATAGGGGATATTTTGCTATGGCATAACAGACTGGTCATCCCAATTTTGTATATCTTAAACTTTTAATGCCAGAATTATTCAACTCATCTGATATTAAAGACATTACGTGTGAAACCTGTCAATTAGCTAAACACACTAAACAGAGTTACCCTGCAAAAATATACAAGTCATCTGCACCTTTTAACCTTGTCCATTCTGATATATGGTGACCAACTAAAATGGCTAATATCAATGGTGCAAAATGGTTCATAACCTTTATAGATGATCATACTAGGGTAACATGAGTGTACCTACTAAAAAGTTAAAGTGAAGTAGGACAAACATTTATGAAATTCTTCACTTGTTAAAATCAGTTCGGTCTCGCCATTAAAAAAAATTAAGGTCAGATAATAGGGCAGAATACTTAGACAATACAATTCGAAACTTTATGCTAGAAAATTTTATATATCATCAGACTTCGTGCACCTATACCCCACCACAAAATGGTGTTGCTGAGAGGAAAATAGAAACATACCTGAAGCCACTCGAGCCATTATGCTTGCAATGAATGTACCTGAACAATAGTAGGGTGAAGCCATATTAACTGCCACATAATTAATAAATAGGATGTCTTCCAAAACTTTATCCTTCAAAACTCCTAGAGAAATCCTGCTCGGACACTTCCCCACTATAAACTACTTTCAGAACTACTGTCAAACTGTTTGGTTATGTTGCCTATGTGCATGTTCAGCCCAGCCTTAGAGGAAAACTAGATCCTAGATCTATTAAGTGCATTTTCTTAGGATACACTAACTCACAAAAAGGATACAAGTGTTACTACCCAGCAAATAGAAGAATGTTCGTAACACTTGATGTTACCTTTGATGAAAAACATGCATTCTACAGATCAATTAGAGAAACAGAAGAATTAAGGCAAAATAAATATGAGGAACTATAAAAATATAAATGAAACTCTGTCTAGACCTATGGTACAAATCATCTGAGCTCGACTGCTCAACCAAGCTATTCACTGCAGTTTGACAACTTGGGACCTCAGGTCGGCAAGACCAACTCCCAGACCAGAGCTAACTTTCCTGTGATCTCCAATAATCAGAAAATTATGATCAGTGAAAAAATACAATTGATTGCAGAAGATGAGGATACTCAAGAAGAAACAACTGAATATGAATCTGAGACCCAAACAAATGACAGACCCATAGCATTAAGGAAAGGAACAAGAGAATGCACTAAGAACCCCTTTTGCGCCAAATATCCTATAGAGGAGTTTATATCCTATAATAAGTTAAATCCAAACTTTAAGACATTTATATGCTCTTTCAATAGAAGCATCATACCCAAAAACATAGAGGAATCACTCAGCCGACCTAAATGGAGAAATGTCGTACATGAAGAGATAAATGCATTAGAAAAGAAAAGACCAAACTTGGAACCTTACTCCCAGCTCTGCTACAATAAAACCTGTAGGTTGTATATTGATATTCACAGTTATATACAATAATGATGGAACTGTGAATAAATATAAAGCAAGATTAGTAGCCAAAGAATTTACACAAACATACAGAATAGATTATTTAAAGACATTCGCACCAGTTGCTAAACTAAATACCATTAGAATTATTTTCTCTATAGCCGTTAACCTTAACTGGGAGCTGCACCAACTGGATGTAAAAAATATTTTTTTAAACAGAGACTTGGTTGAAGAAGTTTACATGTGTACACCACCAGGATTTAATAATGAAACTAATAAAAATCAGGTCTACAAGCTAAGAAAGTCATTGTACGGGCTAAAACAATCACCTCGGACGTGGTTTAACACCTTCACTAAAACAGTAACAGACTTATAATTTAGCCAGAACCACAGTAACCACACACTATTCATGAGAATTTCACTTCAGGGGGAGCTAACTGTCCTAATAGTATATGTAGATGATATCATAATAACCGAAAATAATATTCATGGCATAGATAGTATTAGAACAAAACTATCCCAACAATTTGAGATGAAGGACCTATGTGAACTAATATATTTTTTAGGAATGGAGATTGCTAGAAACAAAGAAGGGATGTATATATCCCAAAGAAAAAATATATTAGACCTTCTCAAGGAAACTGGTCTGCTCGGATGCAGACCAACAAGCACACCAGTAGAGTCTGGACATAAGCCTAGAGATTAGTGAGACACTATCACAACTAATAAACAGAGTTATCAGAAGTTAGTTGGAAAATTAATCTGTCTGTCACACACTTGACCTGACATTTGTTATGCAGTAAGCTTTGTATCAATTTATGCACAGTCCTACTAAGGAACACAGCAAGCTGCGTTAAGAATTCTCAGGAATCTTAAGAATGCACCAGGACAAGGTCTGTGTTTCAAAAAGAGTGCAGACCGAAAAATAAAGATCTTCATAGATGCAGACTGGGCTGGATCCAAGGTGGATATGAGATCAACAACTGGCTACAGAACCTTCCTACGGGGGAACTGAGCGAGTTGGCGGAGCAAGAAACAACCAGTTGTGCCCAGAAGCAGTGCAGAAGCAGAGCTAAGGGCCTTTGCACTAGGAATTTGGATCAGAAGAGTACTCAAAGATCTCCATATAAGGGCAGGTTTACCCATCAAAGTCTTCTACGATAGTGTCTGTGCAATAAGTATGCCAGAGAACCCAGTTCAGCATGATAAGTAAAAGCACATAGAAATTGATAGACATTTTATGCGAAAAAATAGAAGAAAACGAGGTCATCTTTATACACATCCCTACCAAAGATCAAATTGCAGACATCCTTACAATGCCTGTTTCAACAAATTCTTTTCAGTACTTAATGTCCAAGCTTGGTTGTATGAATATATACAACTAAGATTGAGGAAGAGTGTAGAAACAAGTCCAGCAGAGGTGTGCCTACCTGAAAAAAGTAATGGCGTGATGGAAGAAAAGATAAATGACCGAAGTAAGTCAACCTAGCTGACATGGATATAAGAACGGCTGAGCTAAGAAAAGGATGGACAAAGTAAGGCCGCACTGAACTGAAGAAGACAAACGAGCTGAGGTGAAGAAGAGCAACGAAGCAGAACTAAAGTGAAGAAGTGATGAGCCGAGGTGCCGAGGTGAAGCACAAGGCAGGCAGCAATGCTAAAGCCGAGCTGCCATACTTATTCTTGTAAATATTGTAATTAAGAACATTTACTGTACATAAGACAGAGCAGACTAGGTAACTAGTCGTTATCTTTGTAGATGTTAGAAAACATTGTAGCAGAATAATAACCACTGTAAAAGTAGAAAAATAAAGCCGTTAAGAGTAGAATGATCCCTATAAAAGAGAAGAAACTTTGTAAATTTAAACTCAAATTGAATGAATGCAAATTTTTTCAATATCGGCATATACTGATGACAATAGTAAATTTATGACGGTTTCTTTCTTAGAAATAGACGCATTGTTAAGCCACGTAAATGTTCTATGTTCTTTATTTTCTTAGTAATTTTTGTTTTCTTCTTAGCGTAATAATACACCAACTGTTTACGTACTTTTCGATGACAAAATGTATCCAATGTACCGAAGTCTCAGACTTCCAGTTCCTACACCCCTTTAATTTTTTTTTTATTGGAAATGTTCTAGGGTGTGCTTTCTTGTACTTTGGGGGGGAAAGTATCAATAACGTTCTGGGGGCTTCAAAATGTTGGCATAACATGGTTTCGCGTACCAAGTCTTATAAAAGTATTACGTAGCTATTTAATTTCATGTATAATATGAACTGGACAGTTTAATCAAAAGTAGTTCTATCATAATATGGTGTGGGACAAGAACTTGAAATCAAAAGCATACACTTCCATAAGTGGCTGGTAATGCGAAATCTTTGTCAATACACAAAAGCTAACAAATATAATGACCAACATTTAAATAAAACAAACTATTTTACAACTTGTTTAGGAGTGAATGCAAACACACGCGTGTTTAAATAACAAATGAAAATGTGTAAAAGTCGAATTTTAAAATAGAAAAATCTTGGTGTAAATTTTTCAACCCATATGATTTTAAAATGTAAGTACTTTCTTTAAAGAAATTCAAAAATCCTTCCCACTTATGTTATTTCTTGTCCAAAATGTAATTTCTTCTTCAAAAGAGTTCAAAAAACCCTTCGCACTTACGTCAATTATTTAGCTACTCCATTGAGATTAAGACTCTTTTGTTTAAAAAGTCCCGAAAATAATTTTAGCTCTTGGTCCCTTTCAGCATTAGATTTGATTCCTCATGAGGTCCTATCCTTATGGCATTTAAAAATAATTTCTTCTTGTCGGTTTCACTCTGCCTGTGTCATCACGCATTGATTCACGAAAGCGATGATGTTAGGGACAAAATGTACAAATAGTTGAGAAAAAGAGAATCTGGTTTTGTGTTTGTCCCCTCCAACTGCGTCTGTTCCCCCCGCCGCGTTATCTTCAACTTGACTGTCCAGACATGAATTGGCAATGAGTTTTTATACTGTCTTGCTACCGAACATTTTGATTTTATTTGTTTTGTGTGTATTTTGTATCCTTTTATACCAAAATACATCTTTCTGTTTCAAAATATTTACCCACTTTGACTTTGTAATATAGTATAATTTACATTAGGTTAAAAATCAAAATAAACTTATATTTTGTAATAGAAGTAGTACAAAATAACAACAAAAGAAAAAGCAAGATCCGTGCAAAAAACAATACAAGTGTAAAATACCACTCTATAGAACACAAAATTTTCCAATTGAGAATGGGCTTCTAAAATTATGCTTCTATGCAGAAAATAAGACGAAAATATGTTGGGTCTTGCCAGAGACAAGGCATTCGGCTCGGCTGAAGTGTTGATTTGACGTGTCAGTTTTCGATTTAGCAGAGTGTCGAGTAACTAATGAAAATTGGATGCTAGCGCAGATATCGATGCAGCAATGCTTATGATGGTTGATGGTTCTGATGGCAGGCTTTTCAAAGAGTTGCATCGGTTCGTGAGTTGAGACTATTAAAATGTCCGCTAGCGGTTATTATTGCGTCCGTTTCTGCTTTTTCCTCATTTCCTCCTCCGACCTCTTTGAATTTTGTTTCCTTTGCCTCCGTCAATTTCTTTTTCCTCTTTACTTGTAAGTCTTTGTGCTCTTTTTAGTTATGGCCATAATTTCTCCTTCTTCTGCTGATTTTCAAAATATCTCTGAAGCTGCCTCTTATGCTGGCGGTGGCGCAAGGGACGGTGGTTCCTCGCCCTTGTCAGAGAGAACAGCTTCTAGCGGGGACGCTCGCCCCCTTCAGAGGTTGCGTAGGGTCGCTGCTCCTCTTACTGGGCCCAGCAGGGATGCAGAGTCCAGTAGAGTTGTTGCTCTAATGGGTCTGTCGTCGAAGCACGGAGGAGTCGTCATTGCTCGGGCGACTACGAATCTACCTGCTCTGTAGGGGATTCCTACTTATTTTTTGAGTTTTGAGGTAGTTCATAGGGGGTCTCCTTCTGCTCAGGTGCAAGGATCTAATTGCACCTTGAGCACTCTGACCTCGCACGCTTGTGTGAGATGTATAGAATAGATTGTGATTTAGTTAGTCCCCTCTTGCCCCTTCCTGGTCACGCTGTCTATGATCCCCTAGCAGGTTATGGGTAGTATAAGAGGAGTATTTTAGGTCGGGGTTCTGCTTGCCCATTTTTGAACCTCTAAAATTGATTTTAGAGTTTTATATTAGGCTGCCCCCAAATAAAATCCAACGGTTTGAAGTCAATAATCTGCGTTCTTTTATTTCTGAGAGTGGTAGAGGCTGAGTTCGACCTTAGGATCTTCCAGGGCGTTTTTATGTGTAAGTCCTCGGATAGTTGGTATTACTTCAGCAAGCGCTCTCCCAACAGTGAGTCCAACTTTGCTGTGAACATACCAACCTTCACCAAAAATTAGAAAAGGCGGCTTTTCTATATCAAGAAGGAAGGCTTGCCTGACTTGGAAATCTGAAAATCGGGCAAAGCTAATAACTTAAGGCCGAACCAAGAATTTTGTGAAGAAGCATCGAGGCTGCAGAGCCTATCTGCAGTTATTGATTGGCAGAGAGTAGACAAGTCGGTTCTTGAAGCAGCCGACCTGGGCCACTTAGCTTTGGTTCTGGGTTTCCAATCGCTTGGCTAGGCGAGCTTAGATATTGTCAAGGGTAGGTCCATTCTGTTTATAAATTTCTCGGTTTGATCACTTTGTTATAAAAGTATCATACTCGTTACCTTGAAAATTTCGCTCAATGGCACCTGGGGACGCTGGAGTTTCTGCCCGCACATCTAAAGCTGCGGCCCGTAAGCGGGCCAGAAGGCAAAGGGCGCAGCCTGTGGCATAGATTCCTGGGGCGAATGTTTCTAGGACTGAGCAAACTGCTGAGATCTCAGAGGGTCAAGCTAACGCAATTCTAATTGATTTTGATAAGCCCGTTTCTGTCGAACCTGGTAATTTTTGGTCTGTTCCTGTTTATTTCTTTTCAGTATTCATAACATATTCACCCATCATCTTGCTTTTTGGCTTCTGCAGCACTGCCGCAGTTGGAGAGTTGTCCGAGGTTGCTCCTCAATCTCTTCCTTTGATTCTGGCATTTTCAGAGCCAGAACAGTTGGGAGATACAACAGCAGAGCCGACCTTGCAGCCGAGGAGTAGACGCAGAGATGAAGGTCTGTCTTCAGCAGTGGAGGCACCTTCTAGGCCACCAAGGGCTTCGAGGTTGGTGCGGGGAATTTGTCGAGACTGACTCAGCGGTCGACCACTTATTGGCTCGGCGGCTAAATGGTCTCTTAGTTCTTCCAGTTGATCGTCAAATGGCTGAGGCCATGGGCTGGGATATGCTAAGTAATTGTATGTAGAGCAATATGGCCCTAGTGAGTAATCCTCCTTATGTTGTATATCTTCCTTTAACTTACATGCATTAAAAGGCGTGACCTAATTTTGCCAACTTGAACAGTTTCGAGCTTATCAATTAGATTATATGGCCAGAGCAGATGAGCTGAGAAGAATGCCCAATGCCGAGAACCAAAGATGCATAGAGTTTGCTCGGTGCAATGAATCATTGGCCAAAGAGTGACGACACTAAGGTCGGAGAACTCTTCCTTAAGGTCAGAAATCTCTTCACTTCGCAACGAAAAGGAAGAGGCGGATACCTTTCTAGCAATTTCCTTCCTCATGGCAGTCAAAATATGAGCGTTGGAGGCCAACAGAGGCAAACCTTCTTCACCTCGGCCCCCAGTCGCTTTATAGCAGCGCGTCTTTCATGAGATTTTCTCCTGGCACTCTTGTCAACTTCTCTGATATAGCTAAGTGGATGTAACGCTTTCTGTGTGCACTTAAGATGGAGCGTCAAATCTTCCAATGGCTCAGCTATATATGATGGCTAGCGTTTTGATCGCCGACTTGGGCGTCTGGCCTCGGCCGTGAACTCTTCTCGAGCTTCAGGATAAAACCGTGGATGTGTTGGGGAATGCTTCATATGCTTTCACCTCTGGCGGGAGTCACTTGAGGAGACTTCAATGGGCACGGCAGATGGGGCCTTTCCCTTCATCTCGTTTACCACGGCCTGAAATACGTTTGGATTTTGGGCCACGTGTTGAATGGTCCTCACATGCTCCTCGTATGTAAATCCAGCAACTGGACTTGAGGACTCTTCTTGACCTCTGGAGATATACTCCGACGGAGGTCGAGGAGTGAATTCGTGTCTTCAGAGAGTGGAAGATCTCATGCCCCCTCGCTGAGTATCTTTATCCATCTTTTAAAAGACGGGTAGTAAGCTATTTGACTAAAAGGCTATACAAAAAAGTTCAGGAAGAGTCGAAGGTTTGGGCCCTCCTTCTAACACCAAATGACGAAGTCAGATCTTTGCCAGGTGGATCAGAGGTGATTCGAGGACAACGCAGTCAGCTCCTTCTTAGGCCTTTTCTGGAACCTGTGAAGGGAAGACGATGTAGAGGCCCAAGGCTATGAGGGCCAAATGACGAAGTTGGATCTTCGCCAGGTGGATCAGAGGTGATTCGAGGACAACGCTGTCAGCTCCTTGTTATGCCTTTTCTAGAACCTGTGAAGGAAAGACGATGTTAGATGCCCAGGGCTACTGCCCGACGCTCAAGTCAGTGTTTGGTATGGTTATATGAAAATGAACTGGAAGTAGAGGTTGAAGCAACTTGGAAGGTGTTCTCCTGGAGGAGATAGTGGATGTTTTTGCTTGGAAGAGCGAGGGTAGCTATCCTTGCCTTAAGTCAGCTTGGTCCGGCCCCTGGTGGGAGATGGCTTCTTTATATAAGTTGGAGTAGCTGTTGCATAGTAAGGAGCGGTATGATGATGACACATGGCTGCCTTACTGGCAGCTCCCTTCTGCATGGTGTCTACGTGGTGCAACATGTCGCGGTGCATGGCCAAGGTTGTTGGCTGGCATGTGTCTGCCTAAGCATGTTGTGGCTGAGATGAGGTATTGCCTGATTAGTGCAGCTAGAGAGCCGAGGTGAAGATAGCATCGCTGAGATTGGTCCATGGTGCTCTACCGAGCTGTCCTTAGGTAAGCTGCTCTAACATGATCATTTGGTGACATATTCTTTGTCGAGCTGAACTGATCGAGGCTTGCTGGGAAAGTTGTCCTTCTAGGCCGGGCATGACAATTAACTTAGCAGGGGTAATAGAGCAGTATCGCTTTGCATAGGCAAAACTGGGCTAATCGAGCTGGACTGGAGTGCGCCAGTGGTGGAACCTAGTAATGTTAACAGTTACTGGCCGAAGTAGAATTACTTGTCATATTCAGCAGTCAGTTTTTGGGTTTGTTAGGTCTGTATAATGGGTAGAAATTATAGTCAGCTTCATTACCGCAAGAAAAAGATCATCATATCCTTACAATATATTTGGCATTGCCGTCCAAGGCGTATTTGGCACTACCGTCAAAGCCTTGGACGCATCTGACAATTTCATCCTAGGTCTTGATGGTTTTGCATCCGAAAACAACTTTTGTGCATCCGAAAACAACTTATCTCCTTAGATGCAACTGTCAATGCCATCTAAGGGTGATTCTTGGATGCCACTAGTAACTTCTTCCTAATCTTGTAAGAAATTTTCCTCAAAGGTACCATATCGTGGGTTTTTATTTTTAAAACTATAATTTTTTTGAAATTTTTTAGAATCTTGTAAGAAATTTTCCTCAAAGGTACCATATCGTGGGTTTTTATTTTTAAAACTATAATTTTTTTGAAATTTTTTAGGAGATCCTACAGTTAGATACTATTTATATGTATTCCATGTCATTGCTTGTTACTACCATATTAACTTACTACTTCTTGTACTTTATTTGCTAATACTATTTTTATGCTCACTTTTATGGACAAACTTAATAAAATGGTTTATAAATTAAATATGTTTTTCTAACTTTTAATAGATAAATAAAAAACAAAAATTTCATATTTCCAGAAATTTTAGTCGGGACGTTATCGAAATTTCCGTCAAAGTTCCTTGGGATTTTTGCCGACTAAAGTTTTTCCTGAGAAAATTTGTTGGAGTTTTGGACATTACTAAATTTTTATTATAGTTGCTTAGAATTTCCGAGGAATTCATTTAGTTGGAGAAAATTCAAAATTTCAGACAAACTTTTTACGGATGATTAATGACTAAAGTTGCTTTCTTGAAAAATCATTGTAATTTTTTACATTTCTGAAGTTTTATTATATTTTGCCCATTTTTGAAGGAAATTCCTCATAAATTTCTGAAGAATTTCGAACGAATGTCCTACAGATTTTTTCCGACTAGTTTTCTTTTTTGACAAAAATAACTTGAAAACCCTGAATATATTTTTAAAAAAGTTTTGGTCGGTCACTTGTCGGAATGTCATCGGCAATTCCTGACAGAATATTTTCGTCGGAAATGCTCCTTGGAAAGTGACAGATTTCTTGTACTGTTGTGTTAATTTCTGTAACAACTCGTGACCACTAAAATTTCTAACAATTGTGTTAGGTGCAGCAATTGTCCCGTGGCGCGTAGGCTGGTGGGCCAAGTCACAGTCGAATGCCGTGGGCGCTTGTGTGTGCTGAATGCACTATAAGGCTAGGGTATGCGCATCTCCTGTCACCAATTGGTTTTGGGAGAGTTGGTAGCGCCTGAGGTCCAACAAATTGGTCTTCAGATTGACCTTTTGAAGAAAACTTTAGGATAATCAATTGTTCAGTAATTCTTTTGTATAGCCAACAAGATTTGATTTATCATCTTTGCATTGCTAAAGAATCGGGAGTGTATATTAGCATAAAAAAAGTTGATCATAATATTGACATATGAGTACATCATCTTCTTTTTATATATATAACGAAGGCATAGCCTTCTTTATTTTATTGATGATCCCTACTTACGGCGGAGGATAAACCGCTTTTATTACAAGATATAAAAAGAAAAAAACTAAAGCTAGCATTACAATAGAAGAACGAAATACTAAATGAAATAACAATCTAATGATATCGAGTTCGGGGTATGCTTTTTCTTTTTACCGCGAGTTTCAACTTGTGAAGGAGGCGGAGGAGGTATATCCTTTTTTGCACGCCGCTGCTTGTGAGATGTCTTAGACTTATACGGTATAAAATCTTCATCATACTGGACTTCCAAATCAATTTCTATTTCCCTTGGTAAAATTGTGTCTACTTCCACGCCCTCAATTTCTGGCATGTCATGCAAAGTTGTGGCCGGAATATCCCCTTTAGTGATGCTAAGCATATTATAGCAATAATCATCGCACGCATGAGCCGGGTTCCATGCATTTCGACAATTACGATGAACTGAGCCAACTTTAGACAACCCTCCCGGACAAATAGATATCATTGAAATTCTAAGCGTACTCTGCAAACATGTAGGGTACTCAGCATGCGATAAGTCCCTCACCAAAATACTAGTCGGCAAATCAGCAGAAACAGACGTGTTACGTCCCTTGAACCCAGCTGGTTCCCGTTCCGCCATCTCAATAGGGTCGGTTTCTCCAAAAGCTGCTCTCGGAGTATTTGCAGGTAAATCTACGATGGAGGATATATAAGTCTCTGCCAAATATTTCGAACCATCTTTTGAGCCTTCCGAAGTGTGTACCTATCCCTTTACTACTGATGGCGATGTAACCATAGGCGAATGTGTCTCCCCTGTTGCAGCCATAATTGGGATACCTTCCATGATAGTTGGGTCGGCAGCAGTGTCTGAACCTTTCTGAACCTCCTCCCTAAGTATGACCAAATTTTGTGAAATGGATGGTTGAACCACAAGTGAATCCTGTGTATGCGGCTGATCTGAAGGCATGGCATACAGTGGCACTAATGGTACAACAGGCTTTGAAGGTGCAACATCCTGACTTGTTGAAGGGCCCTGCTTCTCCTTCCAAATTTTAGGCGGCTCATGTATATTTTGACCAACAGGAATAGCAGGTTCACATGAACCTTTTTTATGCCCTAAAATACTGCAGTTCGAACAATATTGAGGGACTTCCTCATATACCAAGACTTGAAAGAACTCATGATCACGACTTTGGATATCAATCTTCGATGACAAATCTTTAGAAACATCAATCTCCACACAAACTCTAGCCACCGATGGACGTAAAAGTCGTTGCGTGGCGGCGTCCGAATGAATACGGGTTCCTACCAGCGACACAATTGCAAATAAAGCGGCTTGATCATGCAAATAAACTGGAAGCCCTGGCAAAGATATCCATACCGGCACAATAGGAGCATCATAACGGGGATCAAAATCGTATGTATATTTGGTTACACTCATTGGATAACTAAGGATCGACCAAGTGCGTCGACAAAAGCATCGACTATAGTCTTGTCCTTGCTCAAAACGAATAAGGATGTGAGATTTGTCCAATAATCCAAGATGAACAGCACCAGAAAAACCTATTCTTTCGAATGCCTTCTTGAGGGCGGCCAGGTATCAAAACGAACCAACGAGAGCAAGTTTATACAAAGAGGTTAGAGCATCTACCTCTTCGTCGGCAAACTTGATGGATGGACAACCCTTGTAGCGAGATGGGATCTTTGGACCAACGACTGGTGGAGCATCACCTTGTACGATCACAGCAAATGAGGGAGCCGGGGCCTTCCGGCCTGACGATGAAAGCATTGTCGAAGAAGACTCGCAGCGGCGGGATTTACCCTAAGAGCCGATGAGTACATTATCTACTATACATATTATATCCATAAGTTTGGTTGAATTCGATGATATTCCTGTGTTATGAAGACTTGAAACAATGTGCTCAGTCATGTACGATTATCTCTAGTAAAAAATTGAAAAGGGTGCATTGTGCAAAATGTAATAAAAAATAAAATGAAAAAGCTACCCATTCCATAAGTGGGATTTAGTGTAACGGCTGTATCGATCAATAATGCATATTAGCGATGAAGTAAGTCAGATAGTCCAATCAAAAGGATTGTAAATTATGATACATGGGTGTCTACACACACATGATGTGTTATATAATCTAAAATGGTCAATGTCCCAAAGTCATATAAACATGACCATAAATATTGTACATTACGCTCAAATGATATCTTGAAATTCACTTATTGTATAATAATGTATCACATATGTAACAGCCTTTAGATCATGGTTACGTGTCACTGTCTATGATATGTTTCAGTTTTGACAAATGTTCATCATAGGAAGACGGATTTCTATTTCGAATCTTATGACAAGAATTGTGCCGGATTCCATATTTGAAGCTGTGACCACTTATGGAGGGGAAGTTTTTGGTCTAAAACTCAAAAGAAGAATTAGCATGACTTTCTTGACTTTGATGTGTGATGCTTTGCTTAGCTTGCATGCGTCCAAATCGTTACATAACCCTATCAGGCAAATGGGGCTCGACTATCTCACACACAATAAATGGCACCCAAACGTGCGACAACTCTGATCTCTTGTGACATAAACTTGGCAATGACATAATGACCTTCCGTGGGTAAGGTTGTCATATGAAATTTCCCTCTACCATGCTATCCAGTTAGTCACGGTAAGCTTCAATTGCATCTCTGGGGAATTCATGAAAATTACGTACATTAAGTCACCAGGCCGTTTGTGGAGTACCAACAGTAACAAACAGATGCCGCAAATGTAATACTCCTGGTAAAATGATAGGCCACAACATAGGGAATCTCTCATATATCCAATATTGTAGAAGATATATCGGTCCTGCATACTCATGCTTCGAACCAAGAAGATCGGTATTGTACAAGTTGCAGTACAAGCACGTAAGCACACCGCTCCCTTAAGAAAACCTAGATGAAACTTCAAAGTCTTGCAGAACATGTAAATATACCAACTGATCGCGGCTAGTGGAATAACCACAGAATAATGTCATGGTCAATGCTCATGCTCTCTGCACAACCTTTACGTCAGATGCATCGTTTAGGAGGGAGGCTCCCCTTATCCATTCCACGAGCCTCTTACGGTGTATCCAACTTCCTCTAAAATAATCAGCCCTAGGGTCCAAACTAACAACAATGCACACATATCCCGTCACCTTAACATGGGGTACTGTTATAACCGTGTGTTAAACTAAAAAAAGAGAGAGAAAATTTATAGAAATAATCCATTTAATGAATTTTGTAAAATAAAAATAAAAAAAGTAATGAAAGTAAAATAATATCATCAAAATAATAATAAAAAAAGGATAATGGACCGGCTGGGGAATTCAACCCCAGCGAAATCACTCCCCAATTGTAGCCCAAAAATCCCTCCGCTATTATTTCACCCGCTTATCCCCTTCTTTATATTTTTATATAAAAAAATGATTTCTTCCCCACCATTATTCCCCCTCAGTCGTTTCCCCTCTAACCAAACAAATAAATCAATTTTCATTCCCCAGCCCCCCTTGCAGCCGAAAACAGTGGGAGAAGAAGAAAAGAGAAAATTCTTTGGATTGAATCATTATTCTGAATTCGTTTACAGTATAGTATACCCGAATCAAGGTAAATAACCCTACTATACTTTCTATGTTGTTTTATAAAACTTATGATTTATGTTGATAATAAATTGGATCATGTATTAGTACTTTTGAATTGCATGGATGAATTGTATATATGCTTGTACCATTTGTACATGTGTAAATATATGAATTAGATGTAAGTGGTCTATCTATGCTCGTTATACTGTCATGCATCAGAGGTAAATAGTCTATTTGTACTCGTTATATTGTCATGCATTAGATGTAGTGGTCTATTTGTGCTTGTTATGTGTATCATGCATTAATGTGTTGTTTGTTGCGTATATGTAATTGGATTTTCTCTATATGTGAGTTGTGTGTATATGTGAGACATGTGTGTAAACTGGGTGTATGCAGGGTTGTACGAATCCAATGCGTATTGTATATGTATATGGATGTGTGGGGGTATACATACTCGTATATATGCACGTGTATGGGCGCGAGCATATGTATGAGTGTGGATACACCAGATTACGTATGATATGCATTTGCATTCATGGCACGTGCATTGCATTGCATTTGACAGGTTGTGCCTAACATGGGCAAGGTTATTGATGGATAGTGATGGATGGCAGGCTGCGTCTAAATGGGCGCAGGTGCCGAGGAAGACAGGCTGCGTCTAAATGGGCGCAGGTGTCGGGGACGACAGGCCGGGTCTAAATGGGCACGGGTGCCGGACGGTAGGCCGGGTCTAGATGGGCACGGGTACCGAGGCAGGCCGGGTCTAAATGGGCACGGGTGTCGACAACGGCAGGCTGTGTCTAAATGGGCACAGGTGTCGGGGTGATAGATTGTATCACCATTAGGTCCCGGGATCATGCATTGCACGGTAGAGATATATGCATCGTGCATGACATGTCTTTTGTTGCGCGTGACACGTAGAGAGGGGCATGCATCATGAAGTTGCGCATTATTATATGGAGTGACTTACCTTCCGCAGTTTATCTACTTCGTTGGTATGTATTGTTCTCTTCTTTGTTATGTGATTATTTGTTTGTTGTGTATGTCATATTTGAGAAGAGCATGCATCACGGTAATTGAGGTTGAGCTGATGAATTATTTATTTTGTGTTTTGAAGTGTTAACTGTTAAGATAATTAAGTGAAATTATTTGTGGACTAAGAACATGTATGTTAACTATAAAGGTTATTTGTATTTGCTTCTGCATGTATGATTTCTATAACAAGTATATGTAGGTTGCTTACTGAGCCCGTTGATTTTGGCTCACACCACCACTCACCAGTTTTGCAGGTAGAAGAAGTTAGGGTATGCTTACACAGTTATTAGTATACCGTGGAAAATCGAGACGGAAGATTTCAAGACTAAGGACATTCAGACGGGACTTTTGAGGGTTGGTTGAGGCAGTTATTTTGATATTCGAGGTTTACGTATTTTCGAGATTAGTGTTCACATGCATTTGACTATTGTATTGATTTAGAAATTTTTAGACATTGTATTAATGATGATGATTATTTTATCGAGGATTTTAGTAATGACTTCTGCTGACATCGATTTACGTTATTATGATGACGTGTAGTTGATTTGTATTGAAGCCTTGTATTCTTCTTAGCGAGATACGGCGGGTGCACTGTTCCCGATGCTAGGGCTCAGGAGCGGGGCGCTACAGTTGGTATCAGAGCATGGCTCCAGATCCACGGCGGAAGCATAGATTTAGGCCATGATCTTAGAAACTAAGTTACGACTTTGCCTCTAAGTCGCGATCTTAGACATAAGTACCGATTTTTAGTCATAAGCAACGATTGTAGATTGAGCATGTTATTGAAAATAAAATGCGACCTTAGAAATTAAGTGATGATCCTGCCCGTAAGTCACAGTTTTAGACATAAGCGACAATATTGATTAAGAGCTGATCTTCGACTTAAGCATTAATTTTAGACATAGATGCTGATATATACTAAGTATGACCTAGAGATAAGATGTGATTTGGAAGTTAAGTGATAAACTTGTCCATAAGTTACGATTTTAGACTTAAGGAATGATGATACGAAATATCGACTCTAGAAATTAGGTGGTGATCTGAACATCAGATGGTGATTTGAACATAAGCACTTACTTTTGTCATAAGCTCTGATTATATTCTAAGCATTGAACTTAGAAATAAGTAATGATTTTAGACGTAAGAAATGATGATATCAAATATCAATTCTAGAATTAAGTGATGACATTAGACCTAAGTGATGATCGGATAAAGGATACGCGCACCTATGCATAGAGCACCCCATACGACTTTGAATTATTTGCCTTAGTGCTGATTATAACCATTTTTTTATCCGACCCCAGCTAACCCGCCACCGTTATAGTAAATGAAACGGGTTCACACCTTTACCTCGACAGTAGTGTCGAAACACAACTAGGTATAAGTTGGGGTCGTAGTTCCTAAGAAATGATTAATAGAAAAACGAATTATAAAAAAAGGGATTTATTTGCGTTATGATCAATAGATTTTAGCAAAGAATACCGTACAAAGGGGTTTATAGTTATGATTAAGATGCGAATTTTAAAAAATCAAATAAGCCGAAGATATTAGTCTTATTAGAGATATTGATTGATATTGATAAGTGAGCATTACTAGAATAAGTAATGTGGAATAATAAAGTATTACAAATGTGGGTTAAGTGTTGATTCCTAGAAACACTTAAGTGCTAATGTATCGTGTAGACTTGAATTGAAATAGGGTAAGCATGAACAAGTAGTGGGTGCTTTCCAGGTAATATCTTACTAAATTAGAATTTGCATTTGAAATGACCAAGTAGAGCAGTATGGTGGATCAGTGTGGACGCAAAAACATGGTGAATTAGAATACCTTAAGTTGTTCAATATTTAGTGTGTCATGCTAGGATTGGACAATCTAAGTTAAGGATTTTAACATAATAGACGAAGGTTAGACTTATAAGAAACGGTACATAGGTGAATTTTCATGTGACAGTAAAGATGGCTTAGAAGAACTATACGAAGTATTAGACTGTAAATTTCCAAGTAGCCCACTATTTTCATATAAGCACGTACACCAATATATATTCTATATTTTAAAGGTACTCCAAAGATTTTACTTCGAAGTATTTTAACTAGTTCGTTTATTTACATAGTCCATTAACTTTGCAAGACTAAGTTTTCTTTCCGTATTTGTATATCAACCCAATGGGATTACCTCCGACAACTCTAAAAATAGATATATTTTAATGATGATGTTTTCGAAAAGCGATATGTTTACATATTTCTTGTACAATATTTCATATTTTCGTTTTCATTTAAAACAATTTTGTCCGAATAAATTTGATTTGTCGACGATCAATATTGCAAGCATTTTATCCATTAAATGTTTTAAAGTTATTTATCCGCTTGCGATGAAATCACTTAATTTTTTTTGTGAAACAAAACGTAGCTTTCAAAGTATATTTCGTTTGGAAAGAAGAAGACATCATGTTTAAATCGTTTTATAGGAAGAAATTTTTTACGATTGTTGTGTCTCAATTGTTTCAAAGTGGTTTACTCAAAATACTTTTACAAACAAGTATATCATCATTTTAATAAGTAGTTTCAAAATATACATACTTCTTTTAGAACAAGAGAAATATCGTATTCAACTCGTTTTACAAAATGTAATATTGTTGAGTTTCAACTATTTTAATGCGATTTCATTGTGATACTTTTTGTGAACAAGTTATGTCATTGTGTTATAAAAAGCCGCGTGAGACACCGCTTTGTGAAACAAATGTATAATCATTTGGTTTTCGTGTTTACAAAAATGGGAAGGAAGGATATACTTTCAAATAATTAGAACTACATGAACTTCATTTTTCTTCTGTTTGCAACTTAACGAAAAAACGGGTCCATACACATATTTCGTATACTAGGTTGTGATGATATCTCCCAAGAAGTAAGGGTCTGATCATAGGGTTAGTCCGTGGGTATATAAGAATTGATTTCGAAAACTTGATTCGGTGTTAAGGAAGACTAATGGTTGACCTATTGGAGGACTTAAAGGACATTTGAGATTAGTTTTCTACCTAGGTAAATGATCCTATATGATTAGTTTTAAGAATTCGAAATTGTAGATTACAATTGTATAAGTTGAATGATGCACGTTAAGTGCCGCGATCAGAGTTTAAAGGCTTAACGGCCTAAAAGTGAGATTGATACGATGACAATCGTGACTTATAGTAGGTGAATGGATTAAATAGAACCGCACTAAGTTATTGATCACATAAACCGCAAGTTTCGAGGACGAAACTTTTTGTAAGGTGGGTAGATCGTTATAACCGTGTGTTAAACTAAAAGAGAGAGAGAAAATTTATAGAAATAATCCATTTAATGCATTTTGTAAAATAAAAATAAAAAAATAATGAAAGTAAAATAATATCATCAAAATAATAATAAAAAAAGGATAACGGACCGGCTGGGGAATTCAACCCCAGCGAAATCACTCCCCAATTATAGCCCAAAAATCCCTCTACTATTATTTCACCCGCTTATCCCCTTCTTTATATTTTTATATAAAAAAAATGATTTCTTTCCCCACCATTATTCCCCCTCAGCCGTTTCCCCTCTAAACAAACAAACAAATCAATTTTCATTCCCCAGCCCCCCTTGCAGCCGAAAACAGTGGGAGAAGAAGAAAAGTGAAAATTCTTTGGATTGAATCATTATTCTGAATTCGTTTACAGTATAGTATACCCGAATCAAGGTAAATAACCCTACTATACTTTCTATGTTGTTTTATAAAACTTATGATTTATGTTGATAATAAATTGGATCATGTATTAGTACTTATGAATTGCATGGATGAATTGTATATATGCTTGTACCATTTGTATATGTGTAAATATATGAATTAGATGTAAGTGGTCTATCTATGCTCGTTATACTGTCATGCATCAGAGGTAAATAGTCTATTTGTACTCGTTATATTGTCATGCATTAGATGTAGTGGTCTATTTGTGCTTGTTATGTGTATCATGCATTAATGTGTTGTTTGTTGCGTATATGTAATTGGATTTTCTCTATATGTGAGTTGTGTGTATATGTGAGACATGTGTGTAAACTGGGTGTATGCAGGGTTGTACGAATCCAATGCGTATTGTATATGTATATGGATGTGTGGGGGTATACATACACGTATATATGCACGTGTATGGACGCGAGCATATGTATGAGTGTGGATACACCAGATTACGTATGATATGCATTTGCATTCATGGCACGTGCATTGCATTGCATTGCATTTGACAGGTTGTGCCTAACATGGGCAAGGTTATTGATGGATAGTGATGGATGGCAGGCTACGTCTAAATGGGCGCAGGTGCCGAGGAAGACAGGCTGCGTCTAAATGGGCGCAGGTGTCGGGGACGACAGGCCGGGTCTAAATGGGCACGGGTGCCGGACGGTAGGCCGGGTCTAGATGGGCATGGGTACCGAGGCAGGCCAGGTCTAAATGGGCACGGGTGTCGACAACGGCAGGCTGTGTCTAAATGGGCACAGGTGTCGGGGTGATAGATTGTATCACCATTAGGTCCCGGGATCATGCATTGCACGGTAGAGATATATGCATCGTGCATGACATGTCTTTTGTTGCGCGTGACACGTAGAGAGGGGCATGCATCATGAAGTTGCGCATTATTATATGGAGTGACTTACCTTCCGCAGTTTATCTACTTCGTTGGTATGTATTGTTCTCTTCTTTGTTATGTGATTATTTGTTTGTTGTGTATGTCATATTTGAGAAGAGCATGCATCACGGTAATTGAGGTTGAGCTGATGAATTATTTATTTTGTGTTTTGAAGTGTTAACTGTTAAGATAATTAAGTGAAATTATTTGTGGACTAAGAACATGTATGTTAACTATAAAGGTTATTTGTATTTGCTTCTGCATGTATGATTTCTATAACAAGTATATGTAGGTTGCTTACTGAGCCCGTTGATTTTGGCTCACACCACCACTCACCAGTTTTGCAGGTAGAAGAAGTTAGGGTATGCTTACACAGTTATTAGTATACCGTGGAAAATCGAGACGGAAGATTTCAAGACTAAGGACATTCAGACGGGACTTTTGAGGGTTGGTTGAGGCAGTTATTTTGATATTCGAGGTTTACGTATTTTCGAGATTAGTGTTCACATGCATTTGACTATTGTATTGATTTAGAAATTTTTAGACATTGTATTAATGATGATGATTATTTTATCGAGGATTTTAGTAATGACTTCCGCTGACATCGATTTACGTTATTATGATGACGTGTAGTTGATTTGTATTGAAGCCTTGTATTCTCCTTAGCGAGATACGGCGGGTGCACTGTTTCCGATGCTAGGGCTCGGGAGCGGGGCGCTACAGGTACTTAGGCTCCTTCCCCATGAGAGGCACATCATCAATGCACAGCCCAAAGAGAATCGCTACGTCATGTAACATAACAGTCACTTCACACACAGGTAGATGAAATGTGTGTGTCTCCTTTCTCCATCTATCTGCAAAAGTCGTCAACAATATATGATCAATCTTAATTATACTCCAACTAATAACATCCAATAATTCTACCTCCTCAATATACGGTATGCAACTAAATAGGATGTCTAAACCCCCATTATACATGTCTACTCTATGTATACGATCTTAGGTCTTATAACTATCACCCCTCATAAGGTCAAGCGTTTTATGCTCTCCCTGAGGAGTCAATAAATCAGAAGTCTTAGGTCTCAACTCCTCCGTCTATCCTGTACCAATAACAGTACCACTAGCACTAGCAAGTGACGCCATAAGTACACCTATTCATGCAATCACATAACATGATTATATTTTAAAAACATATCGCTAGCGTAATAAAATCAATTCATAATAAAATTACACAAAAAAAAACCCTATCCCTGGACTCAACTGGTAATGTTATCCTATGATGACTTCATAGACGCAACTGGCAGTACCTTTCAGGGTCTTCTTAGAAGGCACTTCCAGTTGTGTTATGATTTTTTGGAGAATTTTTCACATCTGCGACTTATATCAGGTTTTTCTTTTTTAAACCTACAATGAATTATGAAATTTCTCTTAAAGTTATAGTATTACAGTTAAAATCTAACCTCAACCGATGTTTCATTTTCCATTCAATTTAAATTTTGAATCAATTAGTTTGATACGATGGTTTACCAATATAGAGTATGAAAAATTAAATAGTGTACTGATTTTAAGCCTTTAACGAGCTTCTTATTCTACACTGATCTAGTTTTACAAAAACGACATTATTTTACACGATTTTATTTATTTTTTGATAGGAAATTATGATAGAGATAAACATGTGTAGAACTTCTGTTGAAAAATATAATGTAGTTTAAATTACTAATTAAAATATTCATTTTTATTTAAATCAAGTTTAACATTTTCTTCCTAACACAAATTTAAAATACTTTATGACAAGTTCGGGTTCATGTCCAATTCCAAATAGTACATTTTAGCCCGCAAAGTGTTCGTAATTATGGTAGTGAGTGGAAGCTACCATTTAAGAGATTTTATGTGAGGCACATTCTTAATTTGATCTTAGGACAAAAACGAACCTAACTTGCCTAAGTTTTCATGTCAGGGGGATCGTATTTTTACGTTCATTTCATTTTTATTTTTGAATAACGTTTCTGGGTATGAGGAAGTAATAAGAAAACAAGATGGCCAATACTTATGTTGTGGCATGGACTGATTATTCGTTATTTATATACAAATATTAGTGACTAATAACAAACTTAGAGAGATGTGCACGTTTAAAATAGTGAGACCCGAGAGTACTTATTGCTTTACATATATTTAGTTTATAAAAAATTATCAACTATTCACATGAGTTTGGAAATGAAAACATTAGTTACTGTATTTGTATAAATATTCTTATCAACGAGTAACAACACTGTTAACATAATTAGTAATTAATAAAAATCCAAGATACACTTTGGACATAATAAAATATCAAAGTAATCAGGTAAACTAGTATGAAAAATAATCACGCATCTTTCTCACACTAATCTCATGATAGATTTATATGTATTTTGTTCAAATGGTATTGCAATGTTCTATCGTATGAAATGTTTATCTTCAAGCTTTTTTCTTCTGTACACATGTACAAAAGAAAGATAAGTATTCGAGCAGTATAGAAAATACTTGTTGTGGCATTTAAATGATAGGGTTAAAAACATAAGATTGAGATGTTTCAAATGATGATAAGGTGTTTGGTGTCATGGAAAAGTGTTTCATTGACCAAGACTAGTATAATAAATTATCAATTTATAATATATAAAAGAGCTAAGAATTTCAAGAACCAATCTATTTTCAAGAAAACGTTTTGGCTACTTTTTTTTTATTAATATTGTGACTATTCTACTTTTAAAAGCGTTAATATTATGCGAAAAGTAATGTCGTGTTTTACGTCCCAGGACATATCGTAGTGGTTCCAGATAAGGGGTTTCGAAAGGAACGTCAGGCCTTCAAACCTTGCCGAAGTCAAAAACGTTTGAACTCTCTCAAGTCTAGCTGCATAGTGTGGGAGCACTATTGACCCGTAAAGTGACCTGATAGGCTAACAAGCCAGCCCGTCGGTTGTTCTTTCGGTGTCAATGGGCTCTTTGAACTGAACTTCTACTAGCGAGCTCTAGATACTTGACTTACATCTCTATACACCCTGTGAGACTCTACTATTGAGCTCTAAAAACTTGACTTACATCTACACCCTGTGAAACCGGGGGTGAGGGAGGTTCAACCTTTTCTTAATGTCGTGTTTTCTATCTTAAAAACTGCCTCCCGCGGGATCTTAAAGGACAAAGCTTTTCAGAGGACAATTGTCTATTTTGATAAGTTGATTGTTCTTCTGAGGGGAAAAAAAACTGTGATGTTACAGTTAGAGGAATGAGATATTCGATATTCTGAAAAAGTTGTGCGTGCGGAGACCTGAACTTGGAATCCTATGTCCAAATGCATTAGTGCACTCAAAGGCTGGAAGCAAACTTGGTTTATGCCTCAGAGTATGTAGTTCATAGTATGTAGTTAACTTGACAATTAAAAGTTACGTTCATTTATATTGATAAGTCTTAATTGTCAAGTTGGGAATATGAACTACATACTATGAATGATTAATGACATATTGAGTTTGTAGATTGAACATATGAATATAAGGATTCTTTCTAGTTACAGTTAATTTGTATTAATGTGATTATCTAGTAGATTGCTTGTAGCGACCCGTCCCGAGCCATAGTACTCGAAACGACTCACCCTCCGTATCTCGCTCAGGAGAATACAAGGCGTCGATACAAATCAACTACACGTCATCATAATAACGCAAATCGATGTCAGCGGAAGTCATTACTAGAACCCTCGATAAAATAATCATCATCAACACAATGTCTAAAAATTTCTAATCAATACAATAGTCAAATGTATGTAAACACTAATCTCATAAACTTCGAATATCGAAATAACTGTCTCAACCAACCCTTGAAAGCCTTTTCTGAATATCCTTAGTTTCGAAACATCTTGTCTCGATCTTCCACGGTATACCAACTCCTGTGTCAGCATACCCTAACTTCTCACGCCTGCAAAACTGGTGAGTGGTGGTATGAGCCAAAATCAACGGGCTCAGTAAGCAACCTACATATACTTGTTATAGGAATCATACATGCAGAAGCAAATACACATAACCTTTATAGTTAACATGCATATCCTTAGTCCACAAATAATTTCACTTAATTATCTTAACAGTTAACACTTCAAAAACACAAAATATATAATTCATAGGCTCAACCTCAATTACCGTGATGCATGCTCTTCTCAAATATGACATACACAACAAACAAATAATCACATAACAAAGAAGAGAACAATCCATACCAATAAAGTAAATAAACTGCGGAAGGTAAGTCACTCCACATAATAATGCGCAACTTCATGATGCATGACCCTCTCTACGTGTCACGCGCAACAAGACATGTCATGCACGATGCATATATCTCTACCGTGCAATGCATGTCCCGGGTCCTAAATCCAGCGTCGTGGTCTCTAGCCACCACTTGCCGTTTGGACACCCCCGCCCTATAGACACGGCCTGTCTCATGACACCCATGCTCTATAGACACAGTATATCATCTCAGTACCCACGCCCTATAGACGTAGTATACCTCATGCAAATGCACGTGCCATGAATGCAAATGCATATCACACGTAATCTGGTGTATCCATACTCATACATATGCCCGCGCCCATACACGTGCATATATACGTGTATGTATACCCTCACGCATCCATATACATATACAATACGCATTGAAATCGTACAACCTACATACACCCAGTTTACATACATGTCTCACATATACACACAACTCACATATAGAGAAAATCCAATTACATATATGCAACAAACAACACGCTAATGCATGATAAACATAACAAGCACAAATATGCCACTTACCTCTGATGCATGGCAACATAACGAACACAGATAGACCACTTACCTCTGATGCATGACAACATAACGAGCACAGATAGACCACTTACCTGACCACAAGCCCTGTATATTGCTTATAACTGCCACGGCTCCGTCACCTCGTGCCGCAATAGCAACCAGTCTCTGACACGTTTGTTTGGAATCAAATCCAACTATACAATATATTTCCTTTGTAAATGTGACTTTTCCGAAAACATGCAAATGCACAATTTCCAAAACAAATTTTTTTTAAATGTTTAATAATTTTTTCCAAATGTCAAAAGTTAGTCCAAATTACTAAAATGTCCATATTCAAAGATCCAAAACAAATAGTCCAAAATTCCAAATCACCAAAAGTGTAGCCCTCAACCCACTGAAGCCGCAGCTCTGTGCGAAGAGGTTTACCGGCGGCGGGACAACAAGCATAAACTAGGAAAGTGGAAAACGGCGAAAGTATATCCTCTTAAATCCACTTTCATTTGTTTTAAAAATTCATTACCATTCTTTTAACCTTCCAAAATAATAAAATTTATTACGTTAGAAATTTAAAAGCCAAATTATATAAGAAAATAATATAAATTAATAATGAGCGAGAAAGGCAATAGAGTAAAAAGACTGAAACGTCTTTATATTTATTTTTAACTTTATCATTCACATGCATAAAATCACATGTTAACATGCACCATTTTTAGACTATGGCCACAACAGAAAGTTTGCCAGCTCTCAATTACTACGAATTTATCTATTTTTTTTTCCTAAGCATGTATGTTGAAGAAATGTAGAATTTGATATTGGGATAATTGTCAATTGTATATTATTTACAGAAGTATCACGTATCTATAGCTGCCTATCAAACTAAAGAGATAAAGATACAATAACAAATTACAACAAACTTTATCTACAATGTAACTACTCTTATCTACAAGAGTGGTTAGAATAAATTCTAGCTAAGTTAAATCTTAACCACCACATCTTATCTCAATACTCCCCTTCAAGTTGGCGCATGAATATTCACAATGCCCAACTTGCTCACAAAATGGCGAAAAGAATCTGGACCGAGAGGCTTGGTTAAACCATCGGCGAGTTGACCGGAGGCCGGAACTTTGCATGGACGAATAAGACCAGCAGAATAATGCTGGCGAACAAAATGGCAGTCAATTTCAATATGCTTCGTGCGTTCATAGAAAACCGGATTAGCCACAATGTGTAAGGCTGCTTGATTATCACAATGTAGAGAAATAGGCTGAGTAACAGGTACACGTAAGTCCTTTAGGAGCGTACGCAGCCAAATGAGTTCACTCGTGACATAGACCATAGCACGATACTCAGCCTCAGCAGACGAACGAGAAACAACATGTTGCTTTTTAGAACGCCAAGAAACAAGAGCGGAACCTAGGAAAACCATGTAGCCCGTGGTCGATCGGCGTGTGATGGGGCACCCAGCCCAGTCAGCATCACAATATCCTGTAAGACTGAGTGAATTTGCAGTAGGCAAGAACAGTCCTTGACCTGGTGCTTGCTTAAGATAGCGCAATAAATAAAAAACAGCATCAAGATGACATTTGCGAGGAGTGTGCATGTACTGACTAAGTATATTAACCGCAAAACAAATATCAGGACGTGTGACAGTAAGGTAAAGAAGACGTCCAACAACACGTCTATAAAATGCGGCATCTTCTAAAAGCGGATCAGAATCAGTAAACCGAACCTTCTGATCCATTGGCATAGTAGCCGGACGACAACCAAGTAGGCCACATTCCATGAGAATATCAAGAACATACTTACGCTGATTTAGAACAAGTCATGTAGGAGAGCGAGCAACTTCAATCCCAAGAAAATACTTCAAGGGACCCAAGTTCTTAATTTTGAATTGGTGATCAAGATACGCCTTTAAGGCTGTAATACGATTAAGATCATCGCCAGTCACAATAACATCATCAACATAAATTAGCACTGCGATAAAAGAAGACTCAGTGGACAAAATGAATAAAGATGGATCAGCAGCAGACTGAGTATAGCCAAGAGCAGTGAGAGAAGATGTGAACTTAGCATACCAATTGCGTGACGCCTGATGTAAACCATATAACGACTTACGAAGTTTAAACACCTTGCGCTCCCCCTGAATAGTAAAACCAGGTGGAATTCGCATATAGACATCCTCTGTGAGATCACCATGTAAAAAGGCATTGTTGACATCCAACTGGTGAATATGCCAACAACGCGCCACAGCAATGGCTAATAAACATCGTACTGTAACTAATTTAGCCACAGGTGCAAAAGTCTCATTAAAGTCAATACCTTCTACCTGTGTATATCCACGAGCAACCAAACGCGCCTTGTAACGCTCAACGGTACCATCTGGATTGTATTTGATTTTGTAAACCCATTTAGAACCAATGGTGCGTTTGCCAGGAGGCAATGAGACAACGGACCATGTATGATTCGCTTCAAGAGCCGAAATTTCACGCTGCATCGCTTCACGCCAGTGTTCATGCTGAACAGCCTGACGAAAAGAAACGGGCTCATCTCCCACAGTGATAGCCGCAACATAACAACGATGAGATGGTGAGAGACGATTATATGACAAAAATCGAGATAAGGGAAATACCGTGGAGTTTGCTGTAGGAGTGGATGATGCAGCCAACGGCAGGAGAGAAGAAGGTAATGCAACATCAAAATCAGCAAGGCGACGCGGCAACTGACGGTGGCGTTGGCCACGCGTCGAGGGAACAGGTCCGGACGAAGAGGTGGACTCGGTTGATGGAGGTGGAATGCCAACTGGTGACTGGGATGGACAATTAGCTGGGCATTCGGCTGGGGAAGCAAATGATCCAGCCGAATCCGTAGCAAATAATTAGCAAGGCGATATGGATGGAGAACTGGGAACAGTAGCATCCCAGCAAGGCACAGGTTCAACTACCGTGGATAGACTGGGAACGCTAGACGTCATTGCACATGGAAATATATGTTCATGGAACGTGACATCGCGACTAACGTACACTTGGCGACTAGACAAATCATATATCTTATAACCCTTTTGTGAGTGGGGATATCCAAGAAAAATGCCAGGTGCGGACCGGGGAGCAAATTTATCTCGAGTGCGATGATAAACATAACCATAACATAAACAACCAAAAACCCGAAGATGAGAATAAATAGGTGAATGACCCATCAAGACTTCATAGGGTGACTTATTTTTGAGTATAGTGGTGGGCATACGATTGACAAGATAGACGGCAGTAAGAAGACATTCCCCCAGAATTTAAGTGGTAAACTAGCATGAAACCGAAGAGCACGAGCGACTTCTAAAAGGTGTCGATGCTTACGCTCAACAACACCATTTTGTTGTGGAGTGTAAGCACACGAAGTTTGAACATCGATTCCATGATTAGCATAATAAGAAAGAAGATTATGACTAGTAAACTCTGCGCCATTGTCACTACGAACACGCTTAACGGGTTTACCAAACTGTGTGTGTACCCAATTAAAGAAATGAAACAAATAACGACTGACGTCCGATTTGGAACTCATCAAATAGACCCATGTAGTACGACTATAATCATCAACAATTGTCAAAAAATAACGCGCACCCGACAAACTTGGTGTCTTATAAGGCCCCCAAATATCACAATGAACAAGCTCAAAAGAATGCAAAGTGACAGTGGTACTAACAGGAAATGGTAAACGTGTTTGCTTGGCTCGATTACAAGCATCACAAAGGATATCTTTATTGGAAACAAGAACAGATTGTAAAAAAAACGAAACTTTGAGAGAGGAAGATGACCCAAGCGACGATGCCAAATGGACTCATCACTCTTGATGGCCGCTAGTACTGAAGGGCGTGTACTTGGGACTAGGCGGTAGAGACCGTCGTGCTGTTTACCCACTCCAATCAGCCTCCTCGACGGCATCTCCTGCAGAACACAAAAATCCGGTCCAAAAGTTAATGTACACTTCATATCTTGCACCAACCGACTAACAGAAATCAAGCAAAAAGCAAAATCTGGAACCCCCAAAACATCACGCAGCACCAACGTATCTGAGAGTTGACAGTGCCAATAACACGGACCGGCACATGCGCACCGTCGGGTATTTGCACGATAGCCTCCACGTTATCATGAGTAATAGTAGTAAACATAGACAAATTATTGACGATATGCGCATTTGCTCCACTATCAAAAAGCCAATGGGACGATAATAAAGGGGCACAAGAAACTATACCTGTTTCATTGTGGCTGGCTAGCGGAACAGTGGAACCAAATTTACCTCCATTCAGATGGTCCACAAATTGGGCCAATTGTTGTTGCTGCGCTAATGTAAGGCCTGCAAAAATAGAAGGAGGAGTGGGAGTGGAATCGGCCTGGACCTGCACAGCCAGGCTCTTGGTGCCGTCAACTGCTGAGGCCTTGCCCCCCGTAGGCTGCTGCTCTCTGCGGCTACGGGACAAGTTCCAATGCGCAGGATAACCTATAAGATCGTAACATGTTTCTCGCAAATGTCCGACCTTACCACAATGAGTACATCGAGGCCGCTCCCCCTTGCCTTTAGGCTTTGAAGATCGGCCTTCACCAGTGGGTTGCCACGCTGCCAAAGCAGCAGCCTCAAACTGAGGAGTGCGGTTTTGGGCAACCACCCGTTGCTTTTCTTCCCGCGCTACAATCGCATACACACGCCCAAGCGATGGTAAAGGATCAATACTCAAAATGTGCGAACGTACCGTATTAAAAGACTCATCAAGACCCATCAGGAAATCAAACACCATTTCCTTTTCACGGACTTTCTCCATTGCCTTGGACAAACCGCACGTACAAAGTCCGCAACTGCAAATGGGGACCGCATCAAATGACTGCAATTCGCCCCAAAGAACTTTGAGACGTCCATAGTACACCGAGACCATACTCCTCTCTTGTCTGAGAGAAGCAATGGCACGACGTAGCTCGTACACACGGGCATCAATCCCTTGAGTGAAACGCTCCTCCAGATCCACCCACACATCACGAGCCGAATCAGCATGAGCAGCGGTGCCTTGAAGCTCTTTGGCCAGCGAGTTTGACAGCCATGCCAGGACTAGAGCATTACACTGCTGCCATACAGAATAATTGTCAGAGGCAGTATCCGGACGCTCGATGGACCCATCCACAAACCCTGCTTTGTTCTTAGAGCGTAAAGCATTGACAAAAGCTTTCCGCCAAACGAAATAATTCTCCCCATTTTCCCCTAATGGTTGAGTAACAAAAACAAGACCAGGATGATCGGATGGATGAAGATAGTAAGCCGATTTAGGGTCGGTTGTTACCAACGATTTTTCAGCCATCTCAGAAATTATGCAACAAGAACGACAAAAAATTGGCAGAGATCGAAAAACTTCGGGAAAAGAAGAATGAAATTGGAATAAAGCTAACCAAATGTTAATAAGGTAAGCGACGTGATCGACAAGAACGACTGACGACAATTTCAAAAAAAAAAATCAAATTTTCTCTGATACCATGAAGAAATGTAGAATTTGATATTGGAATAATTGTCAATCGTATATTGTTTACAGAAGTATCACGTATCTATAGCTGCCTATCAAACTAAAGAGATAAAGATACAATAACAAATTAAAAAAAACTTTATCTACAAGAGTGGTTAGAATAAATTCTAGCTAAGTTAAATCTTAACCACCACATCTTATCTCAATATATGTACCACATCGGCCCTTCTACAACTTATGTCTTTTTTTTTTTTTTAGCTCTTGCACGTCACACATCGTTTGCATACATACATATACCACCTCAGTTGAACCAAGATTCTACCATGTAAATAAGGTTTATACATACAAACATAAAGGTATATGTTCCAATATTCATGACGCACATGCAGATACATATTCATTTACATAGATATGTATATTTGTAGATATATAATTCGGACCATCATATGATTAACATAAATTCGGCAAACATCAGTTAGCAACAATTATGCATAAACCAATTTTTCTTTCCAGCAGAATATACGTATATATACAATTCATTTATGCAATTCAAGAATACTAATGCATGATTCGAAGTTTATACTAAAATAACGTATAGATTTCCACAAATCATAATAAGCACAAAGAAGATACTTACATGATTCAATATACTATACCGTAATTGACCTAGGATTGAATTGAAGCCCAAAAAGAATTCTCCTTCTTCATCTTTTCAAATCTCGGCTGCAAGGTATCAAAGGAGAAATTTGTCTTCTTTTTGCGTGTATGCTGGATGGGTTGGGGGGTTAAGAAATTGGATGCAGAATCTTCTTCTTTTTTTCTTTTCTTCTTTGCTTGTGTTGCAACCAGGGGATTTCGGCTGGGGTTTCAATAAAAAAGGGGGTGGCTGGCCTTAATTATAGAAATACATTAGGGTTTGGCTTAGGATAATTAATTGGTAAGATAAGTTTTAGGAAATTTTCGAATTAGTGTGGGATTAAGATTCCTAAATTATATCAAATCAAATACTTATCCTCCCATTTCTAATTAGTTAAATTTGAGATAATTACAATATTTCCATATTTTTCTTTTTATAAAAATTGCGGACATAACATTGATAGTGTTGGTGGATTACTATAACTATATGTATACGTGTCTATGATTTAGATCATTGGGATTGTTGTTCACAATATGATGTTGTGTATTATGTAAAGCCATGAGTTTGATTATGGGATTAATATAAAATTGGTGTTGGGATGCGTAGTAGATGACCTAAAGAAGCCTTGATATGATTAGAAGTAAATTTGAGTCTATTTATGATGGGAAAACTGCATAAAACGTGCTCTTTTAACATGATGAACATTGTCCTATGATGAGCCAGAAAATACCCCTCGTTAGTCAATAACGGTCAACGCTGAAGTAAGGCGCAAAAATGGTTAAGTATGGAGGGTTGGCCTGGAGGTTGACCAGGTCACATGCGGACAAACAGTCCATCTCGGTCACAGGGCCCCACCACCATCTTGGGCACAGGGCCACACGGCCATCTCGGCCATACAGTCTCAATGCCCCCTGGGGGCTAAGGATTTCACCTCGGTCTAAAGGCCTCACTTAGGCCTAAGGGTCTCATCTCGGCCACAAGGCCTCACCCCGGCCCGTAGTTCCATCTCGGCCAAAGAGTTGGACTCGGCCTCGGATCCGATCTACTTACCGATCTCGGATCATTTTCTACGTCGTCAGCTACGAGCATCATGAAAGGCCCACCAATGCTCTTTGAAGTCGGCCACTTTCATCTCGGCAGGCTGACCCCACATCATCAGCCATCTCGGGCACTTCTCAGTGTTACTAGAGGATTTCATCTCGGTCCTAGGAGTTTACCCTGGGTAATTCCACCAGGTGAAACACCCCGCCAGGTGTCTCAAGCAAGCTTCTTCAGCCCAGCACCGAGCCACGTGGTGGGCATGCAAGAGCAAGAGTCATCCAAATGACCTCCTTGCATGTCACGATATCCGAGCTCTGTCCATGCATTGGCCCAAGCCGCCATATAAAAAGACCGAGCAGCAGGAGAGAGAAGGACAAGTAACAACAAACTCTGAAAAACTACACGCCAGTAACTCATCTTCTCCACAGTGAAAACGCAGGTTTAAAAGAAAACCTCAATTTACTAAACCTTCATCATATATAAACCTCTCCTTAAAAATGGTCTTGACTGACTTGAGCGTCGGAGGGTATTACCCGGGGCCATAGATCCCGGGTCCCCTGACCCTTTCTCTTTGTGCAGGTCAGCAACTCGCTCACTAAGGACAACTGACGGAGTTCTAACGGCACCACATCAAACAAATACTTGGTGATATAATCCGACATCATCATATTGGCGCTAGAAGGAGGGCCCGAACCTCCGTCATTTAAGTCTTTCTAATCGCACTATTTAAAGCTTTTAAGTCAGCTCAAATGGGGAAAGTAATCCATGAAGGACTAGGAGAGTCCTCAAACTTGCACCGACAAAAAGACACCCGCTCTGCTCATCCTGGACAGGATTCCAGGAGGCCAGAGTCGGAAGCGAAGAAGGTCCCGGTGGTAACCGCAGATGAGAAAGAGAAGGTCATGAAGTATGTGGCCGAGAATTTGAACGTGTTTGAGGCCGTGGTGGAGCGGCTCAAAGGGAAGCGTCCAGAGATGGAATATATGGAGGAGGATTCTACCTCTTTCCACCCGAAGGAGAAGACCCAACTACAATCTTCTCACCACCCTCAGGGCTTTATGGCGGATGCAAGACGAAGCGGTGACAGAGCCCTTACAGTGGAATCGGTGCCTATACCTAGGCAGCGCCTGGGTGTAAGGCCTCGATCTTTTAAGAGTGTTCATCAGGAGGCTGACCCTCGCAGGCCGAGGAGCCAACCTGAAGAGCCCCGACCAGA
This sequence comes from Eustoma russellianum, assembly GCA_036186865.1. Classification (NCBI taxonomy): domain Eukaryota; kingdom Viridiplantae; phylum Streptophyta; class Magnoliopsida; order Gentianales; family Gentianaceae; genus Eustoma; species Eustoma russellianum. Next base: position 16,822,398 of record AP025074.1, on the reverse strand, counting down.
GTATATGAGGGTGATCCAAGAAAGCCCCTTTTCTTGGGACATCGCGGAGTATTTGGCACCCGACAACTTTAAGGTGCCAAAAATGGATACTTATGACGGGACGTCTGATCCAACTGATCATCTTTTCCAGTTTCAGACGGCTATGAGTCTAAAGAATATTCCAGATCCGCTACGTTGCAAGACCTTCCCTATGTATCTGCGGGGGAAGGCAAGAAGGTGGTTTCAGGAGCTCCCACCTCAGTCGGTGGACTCCTTTAGACAGTTGGCGCAGAAGTTTAAATCTCAGTTCGTTTCAAGTGCGCCGTTTATCAAGAACTCTTCACACCTTATGACTTTGAAGCAAGGTTCTGAAGATTCTGTTCTGAAATATATGCAGCGCTTCTCAGACGAGTCACTGCAGGTCAGTGACCGGAATGAAGGAGTGAAGGCCGCTGTGTTTATCAATGGTCTCAGGGCAGGTCGTCTCTTTTCTCAGCTCGCAGAAGAGAGACCCACCACGCTGAGAGAATGACTGGAAAAGGCGCATCAGTTTGCCCGTGGAGAAGAGGCAAACCGACTAAAAAAAGAGGCCGAGCAGAGTACTCGGCATGAACCTCGGCCCAGCTCCAAAATGGACCGACATGAGGACAAGCGTGATCGGAGTAGTGCGTTTGATCGCCTTGGTAGCCGAGGTAAACGAGGTAGAGAAGGTCTGCCCCTTCTGGCCTCAAAAGATAGAATTCTAGCTGTCATGGAAAGAGATGGCTTAAGAACGGACCGAAGCCTCTGGCAGGTCCCAGAGACAAGAGGGATCCGAAACTGTATTGCCGATATCACCGTGATGTCGGCCATGATACTGAAGATTGTCGGCAACTGGCCCAAGCGATTCGGAAGCTGATCGAGTTGGGGCACTTGAAACAGTTCTACGACCCGCGCTCCCGACTCCATAACCGTCTGAGTTTCTGAAAGAATCCTCAAAAGGACAAATGCCGACCTGAAACACCCCTCACACATCCCAGGTCGGACGAAGATAAGGACAGAGATCGACAAGGGGCCGCAGTGCAGCCTCAAATAAACTCCATAATCTACACCATCTCTGGAGGGCCGCCTCAGCAAAATCAGGGGGAAACCAGTACGTCAGGAACATCATCTGGACCTCCCTCAAAAAAGCGAAGGTTAGCCCGGGAACTGGTCTACGGACCAGAAGATTTTATTCCAATAGACTCTAACAATATGGGTCTAGTAATTGGATTGTGTATACATATGACACCAGATAGAATCGTAGAAGTACGAAGAGTTTACGTAGATACTGGGAGTGTTGTAAATATTATGTACTACCATGTATATAAACAGTTAGGTTTGGCAGACTCCCAAATGACTCCAGTAGCTTCTCCTTTATTTGGATTCACTGGTATGCCTGTTCGGCCAGCTGGCCTGATTACACTTAGTGTCAGTTTTGGCAAACCTCCGGCTTACCGTTGTTTATGGATGGATTTCGTGGTGGTTAAAGAGAGGTCGGCTTATAATATACTCTTAGGCCGACCAGCGTTAGTAGCTCTGGAGGCCGTAGTATCCCCCTTGCATGTCAGCATGAAGTTTCCTACCCCGGGTGGAGTAGCTACTTTATAAGGGGATATTCCAATAGCCCAAAATTGTTATACAGTGGCCACCCAAGGGAGTGGGGTCGTCCAGCAGGTTGTTCTGGATGATCTCATTCCCCCAACCGATGAGCGTTTACAAACAGATGACGCGGTTCAGGAGTTCATCCTGGATCCAGGTCGGCCAGAGAACACAATCAAAGTTGGGACCTGGATGCCAACTGAGACTTTGGCTCAGCTCCAGAGTCTGCTAAAGGAATTCGCAGAAATTTTTGCTTGGACGGCAGAAGATATGCCTGGAATCCCGACTTCCCTAGCAGAGCACAAGCTTAATGTGGATCCTCAGGTCAGGCCCATTAAGCAGAAAGAAAGGAATTTTGCCCCAGAGAGGAACAAAGTGATAGCAGGAGAGGTCGAGAAACTCTTGGTGGCAAAGTTCATTGAAGAAGTCTTGTATCCGAGTTGGTTGGCCAATCCTGTTGTGGTCCCCAAACCTGACAAGACTTGGAGAATGTGTGTAGACTACACCGACCTGAACAAGGCGTGCCCAAAAGACTGTTACCCCTTGCCAAAGATTGACAGGTTGGTGGATTCCACCTTGGGGTACGAGGTCTTTGATTTCCTTGATGCTTTTAAAGGCTATCATCAGATCATGATGGCAAAGGAAGATCAGGAGAAGACTTCTTTCATTACGGAGTTGGGCACTTATTGTTATGTCAGCATGCCCTTCGGTCTAAAAAACACAGGGGCCACTTACCAGCATTTGGTCAATTCACTGTTCCGAGATCAAATTGGCCGAATTATGGAAGTTTACATTGATGATATGTTGATCAAGAGCAGGACTCTTGACCAGTATATCTCAAACCTCCGAGAAGTGTTCGGCATCTTAAGGGAATCCCGAATGAGGCTGAACCCAAAAAAGTGTACCTTTGGTGTACGTACAGGAAAGTTTCTTGGATATATGGTTTCCAAGGAAGGGGTACAGGCCAACACGGCCAAGATTGAAGCCTTAGAAAGCATGCACCCACCTCGGAATATCAAAGAGGTTCAGAGGTTGACGGGCCGAATTGCTGCCTTGAGCAGATTTCTTTCTAAGTCAGTTGAGAGATCGTTACCCTTCTTCCAAATCTTGAAGAAACGAACCGCCTTTCTCTGGGATGACCAATGTCAGAAAGCTTTTGATGACCTGAAAGCACACCTGACCGAGGTGCCTATGCTGACGTCTCCTCTACCTGGGGAGACCTTGTACATATACTTGTCAACTTGCCATGAGGCAGTGAGTGCGGTTCTGCTCAGAGAGCAGGATGCAGTTCAAAAACCCATTTACTTCGCTAGTAAGATTCTGCATGGAGCTGAGGTGCGATATCCAAATGCTGAAAAAATCATCTTAGCATTGGTAGTGGCGGCAAGAAAGTTCCGGCCTTACCTTCAAGCTCATCCTATAATTGTGGTGACAGATCAGCCCTTGAAGCAGATTTTATCTCGGCCAGACACTTCAGGCCGAGCTGCTAAGTGGGCAATGGAGCTTGCTGAGTATGACATCAATTATAAGTCACGCACTTCCATTAAAGCTCAAGCTCTGGCTGACTTTCTAGCTGAAGGGATTTCTGTAGAAGAAGATCCTCCTCCAGCACAAGGATGGATCTTATATGTAGATGGGTCTTCCTCAAAAGATGGAAGTGGAGCAGGGCTCCTAATAATTAACCCAAACGAGGAAGAGATGGAGTACGCCTTGCGATTTGACTTCGAGGCCACTAATAATGAGGCCGAGTATGAGGCCCTGATAGCGGGGCTGAGTTTAGCTCGTAAACTGGGGGCACAACAAATAACCGCCCGAAGTGACTCACTGCTCATAGTTTCTCAAATTAACAGAGACTATGAGGCCAGGGAGGACAACATGAAGCGGTATTTGGCTAAGGTTCAACACTTGAAGGGAATGTTTGAACGCTTTGTGATAGAACACATCCCCAGGTCGGCCAATAAACGAGCCGACGCATTATCGCGGCTAACCTCATCTACCTCGGCCACAATTGGGAAGAAAATTGTTGTAGAGCTGGTAAAACATCGTGCCTTTGATGGAAATGAAGTCTTGCAGCAAGACTATCATAATACCTGGATGGACGAGATAGTTACCTATCTACAACATCAGACCCTGCCCGAGGATAAATCGCAAGCTCGGCGCCTCCGCCTGAAAGCTTCCAGGTACGCACTCTTTAACGATCACTTGTACAGAAAATCTTTCTCTCAGCCGTGGTTGCGGTGCGTACCTGAGGACGAAGGAGATTACATTCTTCGTGAAATGCACTTGGGCATATGTGGAAGTCATTCTGGAGCACGTTCATTGGCCCGCAAGTGCTATTTGGCGGGGTATTATTGGCCCACAATTCGTAAAGATGCAGAACAGCTGGTTAAAAAGTGCCCATCATGTCAAGCTCATGCTCCAATCTCTCATTTGCCGAGTCATGAGCTGACCAGTATTACCAGTCCTTGGCCATTTGTTCAATGGGGAATGGACTTAGTGGGGCCTCTACCCCGAGCTCCCGGCTCGGTCAGATTCTTATTAGTAGCGATTGACTACTTCACTAAATGGATAGAGGCCGAGCCACTAGTCACCATAACAGGGGCTCAAGTCAAAAATTTTCTATGGAAAAACATTATTTGTCGATTTGGCCTACCCCAGATCTTGGTCTCAGACAACGGCAGACAGTTTGCTGAGGATCCGGTGAAGAGTTGGTGTCTGGATTTACATATCAAGCAACGCTTCACCTCAGTAGCTCATCCTCAGTCAAATGGCCAGGTAGAGCTTGCCAACAGAATCATCAAGGATGGTCTTAGAAAGCGTCTGGACAGAGCTGGCACTAGTTGGGTCGAAGAATTACCCAGCGTCTTATGGGCTTATCGAACAACACCCTCAACTTCAACAAAGGAGACTCCTTTCTCATTGGTGTATGGCACTGAGGCCATTATTCCTGCAGAGATCGGTTCTACTTCAACTCGAGTGGATAATTACTCAGTTTCTGATAACAACCAAGAGCTACGACTGAACTTGGATGAACTCGAGCAGAAAAGAGACCAAGCACGCATCCGCATGGCTCAGTATAAGAATTTGATCTCCCAGTATTACAATTCTTGGGTACGTCCGAGATCTTTTCGAGTGGAAGATCTGGTGATGCGCGACAACGAAGTCAGTCATGCTGTCTCGGCAGGAACCTTTAATCCTAAATGGGAAGGTCCTTATCGCATTGTTGAAGTATTTCCAACGGGAGCCTACAAGTTACAAACTTTGGAAGGACGAACTCTTCTACGAACTTGGCACACCTCTCATCTCAGACTTCTGCATCAATGATGTAAATTGTATCCACTTTGTATATCAATACAAGTTTTTTCTGAGGCACCTTTTAAGAGTCAAGTGTCCAAGTAAATTATGAGCACCATGGAAGGCTCATGTAAGACCTCGGCAGTTCCGAGGCAAAAGACCTCGCAGGTTCGAGGCAAATGCCCGCTAAAGGGTACATCAAGACCTCGGCAGGTCCGAGGCAAAAGACCTCGCAGGTTTGAGGCAAATGCCCGTTAAAGGGTACATCAAGACCTCGGCAGGTCCGAGGCAAAAGACCTCGCAGGTTCGAGGCAAATGCCCGCTAAAGGGTACATCAAGACCTCGGCAGGTCCGAGGCAAAAGACCTCGCAGGTTCGAGGAAAATGCCCGCTAAAGGGTACATCAAGACCTCGGCAGGTCCGAGGCAAAAGACCTCGCAGGTTCGAGGCAAATGCCCGCTAAAGGGTACATCAAGACCTCGGTAGGTCCGAGGCAAAAGACCTCGTAGGTTCGAGGCAAATGCCCGCTAAAGGGTACATCAAGACCTCGGCAGGTCTGAGGCAAAAGACCTCACAAGTTCGAGGCAAATGTCCGTCAAAGGGTATACCAAAACCTCGGCGAGTCCGAGATGAAAGACCGTTAAACGGCAGATTAAGACCTCGGCAGGGCCGAGGCAGAAACTCACATTAGAACATTTTAAAACCTGGGTGAGACCGAGGCAAAAACTTCCGAAAAGGAAGGATAAGACCTCGGCAGGACTGAGGCAGAAACTTGTTAAAAGTAAGAGTAAGACCTAGGTAAGGCCAAGACACTTACTTACTCAAAAGAAAAACAAGACCTTGGCATGTTCGAGGCAAAACTTAAAGAAATGATTCATAAAATTTTAGCAAATCTGAGGGAAGAGTTTGTTGAAGAAAAGACTTGTGCAAGCAAGCCCCATGCTTTCTCTTAAGAAAGCCGAAGTGAAGTTAAGCAAGGCATAACTTTAATCCAAGTCAGAGCTTGATTTGAGCAAGGCAAAGTTTATAACAAACTCACGAATGATCTAGTTCAGCTCAAGAAACAGGTTCATTCTGACTTGAAGACTTAGTTTAATTTCAACAAAGTTGATCCAATTTATTAAGACTAACATGAAAAGTTAGCAATGATAATATTGGAAAGTAAGCTCAATAAAGAAGCATAAGATAAAAGAGATAACTGAGCCAAAAAAGTTAGAAATTTCATTGATTTAAATATTGAAGTACATTTTGATGCCTGGTTTACAAAAAGCAAAACAAAGAAGAGCCCTACAGCCTAATCATCCTTATCCTCGTCCCTCAAGTCAGCTCCATCAACAAATTTTTGGAATAACTCTTCAAATTCCTGAGCTGCGAGGGGATTGTAGAGGTCGGCAATACGGCGGTCTTCTCTGTTCAGATCTGGATGAACTTGAGCACATGCATCGATAGCATTCCTCTGGCCGACCTCCATGGCTGAGCCTTGTATCAAAAGTAGATTCTCTTCAAAAAATCTGGACTTCCTGAAATCCTGAAGAGTCTTGATCTCGGCGTCCGTCAAGTTTTGGCGCGGCAGATTAATCATCTTCTGATCAGACTCGACTCTCTGCGCCATCTCAGCCATGTTCTTCTTCAAGTACTCAACTTCATTGAGAGATTGAGTGGAGGCCAGCTCAAGGTCAGCCACCTTATTCTCCAACTCATCCACCTTAGAGTTGGAGGTGGCCAACCTCGTCTCAGCATCTTCAGCCTTCTTCTGGAGTTGGGCGGTTCCCGCTTCCAAGTCAGTGACTCTCTGGGTCAGCTCGGCTCTTCTCCTTTCAGATTCTTCAAATTGTTCTCTTGAAGTCGCCAGCTCCCCGAGAAAATCTCTGCTGCGAGTAACCAATTCCATCCCCTGGTCTCGGATCTATCCAAAAAGATAGTGTTAAAAAGAAGTCCACAAACAAAAATAAGTAAAGTACTCAAAAGGAGACTTGCTTACCAGAGCAAGATTGGACATGTAGGCATTGGTTAGGGCCGCGAAATCAGTTGCCCTGAATCTCTGAAGATCCCGGGGCAAGATTGCTGCTCTGTTAGGCCTTTCGGCCACAGCATGGTTCTCAGCAGAATCCCCTTCAGAAAACCCAATCAAGATTGGGTCTTGAACATTACCCGGCTGAGGCAGGATTTCCTAACCGGGTCAGCAGTGATCATCTCCGGGGGCTGAGATGGCCCCGGATCACGTCTGCTAGAGCCTTCGCCCCGTTGTCTCTTCCGGAGGCGAAGGCTGGAACCTTCACCAGCGTCTGCTGGGATCTCAGATTCAGTTGGAGCCTGGGGCTGGACCTCAGCCTCAGGCTCATCGTCAACAATGGTAATTGGCAGTGCTGAAAAGAAGCGAAAGCAAGTCAAAACCCAAACAAGTGTTAAAACACTTAGAAAAATTTCTACACATGGAAAAGAGGTTTACCTGGTTCAGGCTCCGCCACTTCGGGCTCACCAGCAGCAACACTTGGGGCTGGGGACACTGCCGAGGTAGAGGCTCCCCCAGAGCCAAGAGCTGCTAGCCTCCTTTCTCTCCGAAGCCTTTTTCTGGCTTGGTTCTCAGCCATTATCTCAGCACGGGTTGTGGGACCAACCATTGCACCTACATCCAGAGTTAGACAGTTAAGACACTAACAAGAAGAAGATAAAAAATGCTGAGAACAAAAAAGTTACAATGACCACCTCGGATGATGGTTAGCTGGTCTGGGGAAAGAGCTCGGTAGTCATCACCAAGAGCCGAATGGGCTACATCGGCAGCCATCCAGACCTCGTAGTCCACCTTATGCCAGTCAATGACAATGGGGGCTGACCGAATTCTGTCTGCTTCATCGCAGTACTCCTGGCTCGGCAACGTATTGTGAACTCTGTCGTGCTTCCAGACAGTCCCGCTTGGCAGCTCAGATCTTAAAATATAAAAGAATTTTTCCTTCCACCTCTTATTGGAAGAAGGAATATTGATGGCAAAAGGAAAATCAACGCCAGACCTTCGTTTGCTGAAGTAATACCAGCTGTGCGAGGTCCGGCATGCAAAAAGAGCTCGAAAAATAGTGGTGTTGAATGGAAATTCAATGAGTCTGAGAAGAAGAAGGTAGCAAAGAATAAGCTTGAGGCCATTTGGCTGAATTTGAGGAAGCCTGAGCCCATAAGCCCGCATAACACGGGTAACGGGCTCAGGAACAGGAAGGCTGAAGCCCGACTTAAAGTAGTCTTCGTAGACTGCTTCATAATCCCTCGGGGGATCAAAAGCAGTCTGACCAGGCAAAGGGAGAAGAGGTTTAAAACGGTTCCTATCGATCTTATAGTATTTACAGATCCTCTCCAGGTCGGCCTCGGTCAAAGTTGAAGTCGTTTCCTGGACCATAGGGGAGGGCCGACCTCTCTCTAAAACACCAGAAAACTGTGAAGGGCCCCTCATGGGGGCCGGAGGATTTACAGACGCCGGAGCGGGGGCAACCCTAATTGGCTCCGGCGAAGAACTAATTATGTTCAGGGCTCTGCTGGACTGAGCAGAGTCTCCGGTGGACTGAACCAGGGTACCGATGGGCAGGTCATCGGCAGAGGAAGACCTGCTGACGGTGATGGAGAATCGATGGCCTCTCTGCTCCCGGCGGCGTAAGAACCGCCCTCAGAAAGATTCTGGGAGTCATGGGATGAAGAAGACATTATGAAGATGAAAGGAGGACTTACAGAGAGTTTGAAGAAAAAAAGGACACCGGAGGAGGACGGGACAAAGGCTGAAATTCGCCGGAATCAGGAAAACTCACCGGGGAAGAAAGCAGAATGCCGGAGTGAAGAAATGAGAGCAAATAAAGAGTGAAAATGATTTGCAGAAAACCTATTTATAGGGCTTCATCTCGGCAGCCCAAGCGTCGTCTGAAGTAAATGGACGCCGGTTCGTGAAACGGCGGAATTCAAAAAGCTGCCCAACTGACGCTTCGTGCTCCGCGCGAACAGTAAATGCACAGACCAAGCCAATCAGAATCAGACACGTGCCAGAACAGAAAACGTGACAAGGAATCTAGTCAGAATTAACTGATCAGTTCAACCAGAACCTATCATTAGTGCATCGTACATTGTGCCCCTAATAAGTACGTTAAGCGGCCTAATCTGATCTTGACACGTCATCAAGGGAAGGACAACCCGAGAGAAATCTGAGCAGATTAGCATGCCCTTTCAGTTCAGCTCGGCCAGACTAATCTGGGGGGCAAGTGATGAGCCAGAAAATACCCCTCGTTAGTCAATAACGATCAACGCTGAAGTAAGGCGCAAAAATGGTTAAGTATGGAGGGTCGGCCTGGAGGTTGACCAGGTCACATGCGGACAAACAGTCCATCTCGGTCACAGGGCCCTACCACCATCTCGGCCACAGGGCCACACGGCCATCTCGGCCATACAGTCTCAATGCCCCCTGGGGGCTAAGGATTTCACCTCGGTCTAAAGGCCTCACTTAGGCCTAAGGGTCTCATCTCGGCCACAAGGCCTCACCCCGGCCCGTAGTTCCATATCGGCCAAAGAGTTGGACTCGGCCTCGGATCCGATCTACTTACCGATCTCAGATCATTTTCTACGCGTCAGCTACGAGCATCATGAAAGGCCCACCAATGCTCTTTGAAGTCGGCTACTTTCATCTCGGCAGGCTGACCCCACATCATCAGCCATCTCGGGCACTTCTCAGTGTTACTAGAGGATTTCATCTCGGTCCTAGGAGTTTACCCTGGGTAATTCCACCAGGTGAAACACCCCGCCAGGTGTCTCAAGCAAGCTTATTCAGCCCAGCCCGAGCCACGTGGTGGGCATGCAAGAGCAAGAGTCATCCAAATGACCTCCTTGCCTGTCACGATATCCGAGCTCTGCCCATGCATTGGCCCAAGCCGCCATATAAAAAGGCCGAGCAGCAGGAGAGAGAAGGACAAGTAACAACAAGCTCTGAAAAACTACACGCCAGTAACTCATCTTCTCCACAGTGAAAACGCAGGTTTAACAGAAAACCTCAATTTACTAAACCTTCATCATATATAAACCTCTCCTTAAAAATGGCCTTGACTGACTTGAGCGTCGGAGGATATTACCCGGGGCCATAGATCCCGGGTCCCCTGACCCTTTCTCTTTGTGCAGGTCAGCAACTCGCTCACTAAGAACAACTGACGGAGTTCTAACGGCACCACATCAAACAAATACTTGGTGATATAATCCGACATCATCATCCTAGGTTATCATGAGTGCTTTCAACAAACATGAAAAAAGATAAACTCTCAGAAGTTGAAGAGCCCCGCACAGGGGCAGGAGGCTTCTCAGGGAAAAGGTGACCTTTATTGTCTTGTTCATAACCAAAATTCTAGAACTCCGATAGAGGCCATTCAAAATGCCTTAAAAAAACACAATCATGGAGATGCATGTGTCATCAGTGGTGTGAGCTACTTTCTATGTCATGATCTTCATTAAGTGATGATGCTTTCATAAGTGATGATCTCTGTTAAGTTTCAATCTCTGTTAAACGATGACCTTGGATATACCTTGTGTTGACTTCTTACGGATGTTTAATGGACAATGGAAGAATGTTTCAGGTGTATATGGAGATATCAGACTCCCTTAAGATGATTCAACGGGTGGTTGAAACCTCTTTGAGTTATCTACCACTTTTTATGACTATATGCTGAATTCGAAAATGTTTGTTTAACAAGGCTAAATTGTATGGTATGATGTAAAATATATAAATTTACGTGCATCCCTTTTATTATTAATTACTACGTTTCTGGTCGGAATATGGATCCTTAAGTAATATTGTCCTATTATACCATTATTTATTTTTTTACGTACTATCCTAATAACAAAGTCTCTTTAATTATACGAGTTATGACAGAAACAGGAAACATTGTTTAAAGAAGTTGGTTTGAGTGCCTTTATTGTCGTGGTTTATGTGGACAAGCAATGGCCAGTTGATGCTTGAAGACTCCCAATGTGATGCAAGTTGAGGACATATTATTATACACAGTATGAATAAAGTAGCCATGCAGTAAACATAATTATTCCCGTCTCAAGGGTTTTGACTGGAAAGGAAGTTGGATCAAATTCCAAACTGCTCCAAAGCAAAATACTATTACTATTTGAAATGACGTTCACGATGTATTAGACTCCTGCGTTTACATAGAGTCTGAAAAAGGGACAAATTGTTTCGTGATCTGATATACACAGACTTACCTTACACTTTGTGTAAGATGGCGTGTCCTTTCAGTTTAATACTACTACTCTTTCTTTTCATTTTAATAATTAAATGCAGCAAAAATAGATTATTTTTAAAGACATCACTCAATTTTTGAGTAATAGTTAAAAAGAAGAAAGACTTATGTAGTTCGAAAACAGCTTGCGGAACTAGAATGTGACTGTGAATAGTAAATCTCATATAAGACAATGGAGAAAAACAGAGTAACGGATACTTATAAAAGATTTTATTTTTGACAAGTAATGCACCACCATAATAAAGTAATTGATAGGAAGAGTAACTACATGAAGGAATTGGAAGAGACAGGATCCTTAATTAAGAAAATGAAACTAATATTAAAAAAATCATGATATTAATCTTCAAACATACGAATTAATCTTCCTGATGATTTTGGGGGGTTTTGTGTTCTTTCGGAAGGCAAACGAGTCTTAAACGAATCTGATTTTAAACTCAAATAATAAGCGAACGTCTTCAAATTCTAACTCTGCGCTATTTTGGGCTCGTTTCAAACTCGAATCAGAGCTCGAATTTCTAAGAAAAGCCTAAGAGTATTCGTTCAAACTAACTCGATTGCAGCTCTAAATTTGTCAGTGGTATAACCGTAATTATAATGAAAACAAGGGCTTGTTTCATAGCTGGGCTCTTTTTTATAGTATCACAAATTATTCCCCATTGGAATTTTCACATACCTCCAAAGCCCCTTCTCTCTCTCTCTCTTCAATAAACACTGCTTGGAGTACAATAATGATTCCCAACACGTAAGATTCCTCAATCTTAAGGTAAGCATAAAAGCAGCTGAGCTGATCGATGGGAAATCCAAATAAATGCTTTGCTAAACACTCGCAAGAATTCAGGACTCCACTTCCTCCGCAACTTGCTCTGTGTCTTCCGCAACTTGCCCGTGTTCTTCTAGCAGGTACAGCCAAAATTTGCATCATTTCTATGCTTCTTCTTGGAGGTTTTGAGCTCTGAGCTGTGGATTTTTCTTTGGTCTTGCTTGTATTCAAATGGGTTGCTTTGAGATGTATCAAAGATGGGATTTTTGGGCTTTACTCGGTGTGTATTCCTCCGTTTCTGCTTCCAAGCAGCCATGAATATGATTTTTGTGTGAATAGGTTCAAATATATCAGGGTTTTCTTTTCTTTTCTTTTCATTTTTGAGTTTACTTAAAACTTTGAAATGCTATGTTACCCTCAGTTTATTTGGTTGTTCATATTCTGGATTTTCAAGAAATAATAAGACTAATGCGGGAGTTGTTACCATAGTTTTTCTGCTCTTGCTTCTGGACACTGCTCCGATGTGCAATTATCTTGTGATCTAGTTAATTAAGACCATCTCCAACCATTAGCACTAAATTTTGCACTATCCCATCAAATTTGGTACCGAATCTGCACCAAATCTCAAATCCATCTCCGACTATCATACACTAAATTCTACACTAAAAAGGAATATTTCAATTATTCTCTAATCGATAAACTTATTTTTTTAAAAGGAAAACTAAGATAGCGCAGCCTCTCAGATGCGCTAAATTTGGCACAAGAAAACGGAGGCTCTATTTTAGCGCAACTTTTGCTGTGCCCGTTGGAGAGAAATGTACACCAAATTTAATGGGTTAGTGTTGTTGGAGAAAATGGAAAGAAATTGAAATTGGGTCAAGTTTTAAACTGTGGTTAGCAAAGTACTTTGAGCTAATATTATGATTAGTTTCACTAGTGATAAGTGGAAACTAATGAGTCTTAATTGTAGGCTTTTGAATCACTCGATTCCGATACCATGTGAATGAGAAATTAGTGCTCAAAGTATAAAGGAAAGTCAGCTCAGCTCGGCCAGTACCTGATGGGCTCAGGTAGCGGACTGAGATGATGGGCTCAGGTTGTGGGCTAGGCTACATGCCGGACTGCAGAGTGCAGGCCGGGTCCTGTAGCACTGGGTCGGATCTTATCAGCCAGGGAGAAGTTTATTCAAACTCTCCAGGTTGTTAAGATTATGCTAAGTTTAAATTTTGAAAAGTTGTTGAACTTTAACCGGCCGAGCTGACCTAAATTTGTTATGATCTGACGGCTCAGATTAAACAGCTAGTTGATCTGACGGCTGAGGGCATATTGTAGGACCTCAGGCGCTACCATCTTTCCAAAACCAATTGGTGACAGGAGATGCGTATACCCTAGCCTTATAGTGCATTCAGCACACAAGCGCCCACGGCATTCGACTGTGACTTGACTCACACAGCCTACGCCCACCGGCCTACGCCACGGGACAATTGCTGCACCTAACAATCTTCTCAGCAATTGCTCCTGTTGGGAATCGAACCCGTGACCTCGCTCTGATACCACTTGTAGGATCTGCAAGGCACCACTAGAAGGGGGGTTGAATAGTTGGTGCGGAAAGTGTGGTTTTTAAAATTGTTTTGACTTAAGAACTCAACTTCTGAAAACAGTTTCTGTTTTCAGGACCAGTTTTAAAACGTTTTTAAAACTAGGTTGTAGGTCTTCAAAAATTCTGAAATTTTGAGAGAACTTAGCCTCAGATGTTATGAGTGTCTTCTAAAAATTTCAGATTTAAATTCAACATCTAACCCCTTCAAAAATCGTTGGTGGTCAGATTGCGCGAATCTGCCAGAAACGGTAGACTGATTTGAAAAATTAATTCCTATTTGTACGTAACTCCAAATGCTCTGAAATTTTAACCACTAACCCCTTTTTAGTTATATTTAAATGGGTTGAAACAGTTTTGAAAAATTCTTTTGGGAAGTTAGTCAAATACGATCAAAGTCTCAACCTTTGCAAGCCTGAAAATCAGACTGCACTAGTCTCAGAACTTTGGACGTTTGAGTGACTTATACTTGTCCAAAAGGGTTGAAACTTGTGCCAAATTAACCTTAAGACGTGTGGCTATGATTCTAGAAAGTTTTGTAATTTTTGAAAAACGTTTACTATTTTTACAAACGTAATAAAAAATGATAAACAGTGCTGAAACAGAATATAAGTGCTGAAAGTAAATGACACCAAGAATTTTATACTGGTTCGGTTATAAACAACCTACTCCAGTTTTCGAGGAACACCTTCCTCGGTTCACACTAATCACACAACACAAAAACACCTTACCACAGGGTTGATGGAGTTACACACCAACTCCAACCCTTTACAAACCTTGTATGATGAATACAATGCACACGAACACCACCACCTTGCAAGATTGAAGATTGATCACACCTTGATCAATCTTTTACAAAGATAAAAGAATATGTGGTGGTCTAAGAGAAGCCTATTCAAGTATATGAATGTAAGTACAATAGGCTTTTGGGAAGAAGAAAGAAAGAGAGTGTAGAAGAAGAGAGCTAGGCGTTTTAAGCTTCAAGATTGCAATGCTTTTTCTTGTCTTTGTTTTTCTCTTCTTCTTTTCCTTTTAACTTTGATTTGGCCGCCTACTTGGTGCTATCACTCCTCTTGAAAATTATCTTCTAAGTCCTTGTGAGAATATGTGGCATCATTGTGACATGTTCTTGCTTACTTGGCACCTCCTCATTGGATGATCATTTAACTCTTGCTTACTTGACACTCATTGATTGGTTAAATGTTGTCATCACTTGATGACTAGGAAAATCTGAGAATTCCATTAAAAACATGTGCCAAAATCACCATAAAACAATTACCATAGCTTCCAAGATCATCACATAAATTAAGCAAGATAATATTTCTCCAAACATGGTGAAAAAATCGGCCATAAGTGGTACAATTACCATGTGAACATGGGTGTTCATTTCAAATTATTACCAAGTTTTCTTTGATTTATCTCTTAAAAATAAATCACCAATTAGTAGACAATATTCTCATCAATTTTGAGAATAAAATTGGACAATAACATGGCCAAAAAATCGGCCTAGGTACATTCACACACATGCTGAAATTTTTCAGCATGTGTGATATTCAAGATATCACAATTTTACTTTCATATCTTATTCAAATTAATTCCAATTTGTCTTCCAATTAATCACATGTTTCAAGACACAAAATATAGGCCATAATGATAGGAATTTCGGCCATCCTATAATCCACATGCTGAAATTTTCAGCATGTGTTACAAATGAGATAAAATTTGAAACATTACCTTTTGTAGCTTCTTTCTTTAAGTCACCAACATTGTATGCTTGATTCTTGACCAATCAATATGCCAACAAGGTTCCACATAGGCTCCATCAAGCTGGTATAGGCGTGTATAATGTGTAGATACATGTGCTGAATTTTATTTTTGCAAACTTTGTAAAATAGTGCACATTTAATAATACACACATGGTATATTCCAATCAGCCCTTAATTTAATTTTCTAGAACACTTTAAGATGTATGACATATGTAAAAAGTGTCTAGATACATGTCGTATGATGTGCCAAAAACGTTTCATGTGTTGTGTACGTTGAAAACCGAATTTTCGATGTTTATCGATTACCCGATTTTTCTCTAATTAAGTTCCAACTTTTTGCACATGTTATATATATTATGTTACACATAATATACATAAATTAAATTTTAATATTCAGCACTTGGCTGGTCTTAAAGTGGCGCCATATACATGTGACAAAATTGAAATTGGAATCTCCACAATTTGGCGTTAATATGAGGTGATTTGTGTGTGCCAACATGGAATGATTTTATGGCTGGAAATAACATCAAACCCACGAAAATTATGAGTATTTTTGAAGTGTAGGGGCTGACCATCTATTTATGGCAAGTACGTGACACGTTGGCGAAGTTTCGGTATTCGCCCGATACGACAATTGTCGGCTTAGAACCTTTTAACGCGTCGTATTTAATTTGTCATCACCATGACTTATATCATATGATATAAGACCTGAATATACTCATAAATATGAGTTAAGTATGGTGGTGTGGCGTTAACGTACGTACGTAAAATATATAACGTGTCAGTAGTACGTTGGAATAAATGTGTACGTGCCTTTTTCAAAAAATTTGAAAATATATATGGCGTGTATATTTATGTGAGAGGAGGAGGAGGAGACTTTCCTTTCTTAATCTTGTTGACTTTGTGCCTTGTCCAAATGTTGCTTCCTTTAATGAACTACTTAGTTTAATTAACTAAACACTTCACTTAATGAACTAGTTTAGTTCATTAATGGTGGCACCTGAAAATAGTACAAACACAACAAATGTTTGTCATTTGATGTAAGCTTTAACGCTTCATGGCTCGTTAGTGCGGCAACATTATATATAAACTATATAAGGCAAGTTATATGCAATATGTCATGCACATTTATGTCATGCATGTTTTTATGTACATTTAAATCATATATTTTGAAATCACTCAAACCCCTTTTTCTCTACACATACCTGGTGCGATTATCTGATCCAATGGTTCAGATCGAGCTGGTATATGATCCTACGGGTGAGATTGGACTAACTGTAACATACTGGCCTCAGAATTTCCCTATAAATAATGGCCTAGCTGACCTCTGTGGTTACTCACTCAGAAATCCGAATTTCTTCTCCTCTTTCTGCAATCTCCTTCTGCATACTCTCTCCCTCATATACATTTCTGCATCAGTATACCGAGAAGTTCTGGTCATCTTAACAGGTTCGTAGAGTTCAATGCTGCAGTTCCGTTTGTCTGAACTCACCTCTGTTATATACTGGGAGACGGTTGCTCCTCTGTTTGGGCACAGTTTACTGGAGCAATACGTTTTAAGGACAGAGTCCTTGATTCACCTCAGATCTCTGCTCAGTAGAGCTATGAAGGTTATTGCCGAGCACTTACAAAAAAAGGTTATTGCCGAGCTGAGCTTTGCTTTGTGCTGAGCTCAGCTGACCGTGTGATAGCGCAGCACTGTTGCTGTGCTGAGCTCAGCAGACCTTGGGATAGCGCAACACTGTTGCTGTGCTGAGCTCAGCACACCTTGGGATAGCGCAACACTGTTGCTGTGCTGAGCTCTGCTTTGTGATGAGCTCTGCTGTTGTGCTGTGAACATTCGTAGTTCTTGCTGAGCTATGCTTTGTGCTGAGCTTTGCTGTTTGGATGAGGACATTCGTTGTTCTGTATCACTGTCGTACTGAGCTCTGCTCGGCTGAAGCAGCTGAGAACACAACTATCGTTTGTTGTGCTGAGGTACCGAGGTCGACAGGTCGGTGATCAGCCCAGAAGGCAAATACAATTGCGTGACTGGATTGGTCTAATCTGTCTGATCAGTCTGATTTTAGTTTAGCTTGGCTGGAAGGCGGATAGCACAGAACCACTGTTCTGAAGTGCTGTTCAGTTCAGGTCGGCAGGTCGGTTGACTGTTCAGGACGCAAACTCAATTACGTTATCTGAACTGTATTGACTCTGCAGATCAGTCCAGCATACCCTGAGCTTGACAGGTCGGCCATTACTCTGCAGAAGTCAATTTTGTATGACTTGAATTATTTCAACGGTGTTGCCCTTTGGAGATGCCCCAAGAAAGATGTGGGCATTCTAGCTAATTTATTATGTGGTGTATAGTTGGTTCTTTGGCTTCATTAATTTTTTCTTCTCTTCTTGACCTAAACTTTGTTTTGCTTGTACGGGTGTACTTTGAATTTGACATTCAAGTGGTTTATTAGTAAGCAAATGAAATGACTGTGGGTGGAAGTAGTTGGACTTCTCTTTTGTTGGAGTTGAGTACTTTGGGTTTTCAAACTGCTATTGAATCTGGTGCTTTTATCCACTCTGTAAAATCGCTTCAATTCCTTAGGTGCGTTTAGGCCAAAATCTGATTGGTTTGATATATGGTGAGTACTTTGTTCTGTCCACCTAAATAAACGCAGTGCTACATTCCAAGTCATTTTTGAAGTTCCTCGTGTCTGGTTATTTAAAAGAAACAGAAAGTGCTGAGTGCTGATCTTGGACAAACTTAGCCTGTCTGGTTTTGCACGTTGTATGCCCCTCTTGAAGGTTTTCGACAGGCTCTTAGGTATAGCGGGTTGCATAAAGTTTTCCTTCTTTTAGGAAATGCTGCAAGTGTACCTGATAAGAAGCAAAAGAAAAGGAAATTGAGTGCCTTGATTAACGTACAACTATATTTCATTCCAGAACAATTAGAAACGAACAGCTTTATTGTGTTAATCCAATAGCTTTTTTGTTCGATTTGTGTTTTTAATTATCTTGGTGAAAGATATCAGGCTTGCTAGGGCATTCACGGCTCCATTAACTTTTTCAAAGGTGATTGTATTTGTTGGGAAGTAAAATTTATGACTTATTGTTAAGGGTAAGAGTAAATATTTTATGTTTGAAAGGGATAAAGTGGATAAGTGAGAATGATAAGATATTGGACAATTCAGGATTTATCTCCGATACACAAGAAAGAATAAGACTACAAATGAAGTTGGAGTTATTATAGATGTCTCATTAAGCGACGAAGTAGTAGGCATTATCAGGAAATGAGGTAGAATTATATCTCTTAAGTTCATGCTTGAAAAAGAAACAATCATGCTTTTTTTGAAGTGGGTTTAGAGGAGGCTATAAAGGTTCGATTTTGAGAAGATTTAAAAGACATAGTGCATGAAATTCCATTAGGTGTGAAGATCTTATAGGAGGAGATTTAAATAAACATATAGGTAAAGAGAATGAGGATTACAATGAGGTACAAGATTTGGTTTTGGAAACAAGAACGATGAAGGAAGATCACTTTTGAATTTCATGACAGCATATAACCTTATAGTAACTAACACATTTTTCCAAAAAAGAGATCCACACTCGGTTACATTTAAAAGTGGATCAAATAAGTCACAGATAGACTATTTTATGGCTTGTAAGAGAGATAGAAGAGCTTGTAAGGACTGTTAGGGGATCCCAGGAGAAAGTTTAACAATGCAACACATTTTATAATGTTGGATGTCCATATCCAACATAGAAGATTGAGAAAATAAATGCCTATAAAACCCAAGATAAAATGGTAGAATTTGGAAGAAGTAAGCAAACAAATTTTAGAAAAGTAGTATTATATCAAGAAGTCTTAAGAAATTCAAACGGTGATGCGAATGATGTGTAAGAGGATGTAATGGTAAAGATAAAAAAAAGCATAAAATTTACTTGGCATGTCAAAAGGTCGAGCACCTGCAAATAAGAAATCTTGGCAGTAGAAAGAAAAAGTGTAAGAAAAAGTAAAAACAAAGGAAATTAGTTATAAGACATTTGAACTTTGCAGGAACCAAGAGAATTGGAAAAAATATAGGTTTGAAGATTTTTATAAATGGTTGGACATGAAAGAAGGTTAAAAAGATGTCTAAACAATTGCTAGAACGAGAGAAAGCAAGACAAGAGATTTGACTCAAGTTAAATGCATTAAGGACGAAGAGCGCAAGATTTTAGCAGTGGAAAGGCCAACATAAGATAGATGAAAAAAATACTTTGAAAAGCTATTTAACGAATCAATGGAAGATGAACTCGTACTGGGCAAGTTACGTAACCTTGAAAGGGAAAGAAAGTTAACTTATAGTAGAAGAGTTCAATTGCTAGAGGTAGAAGATGCTTTAAAAAAAATGAAAATCCGTAAAGCGATTGACCTGACAGTATTCCAATTGAGACTTAAAAATGTCAAGGGAAAGAAGGTATTGTGTGGCTCATTGATCTTTTTAACAAGATTGTGAACCGGTAAAATGGCTGACCAATGGAGGAGAAGACTTTAATACCTCCGTATAAAAACAATATAGACATACAAAATTGTGCAAATTATTGAAGAATTAAGTTAATGAGCCACACAATGAAGCTCTGAGAGTGAGTGATTGAGAAAAAACTTCGCAAAGAGACTAGTGTATCTAAAAATCAATTTGGATTTATGCGGGAAGGTCAACAATGAAGGTTATTCATCTCTTGAAAAGATTAATAGAGAGGTATGAGGAGAAGGAACGAGATTTACATATGGTTTTCATTGACTTTGAAAATGCATGCTTACTAAAGAAAGGCTTGAAAAAAGACATATTATAAAGTTTCACGCGAGATCCTATTGAGAGTGCTTGAAAAGAAATGTGTTAGAGTAGTAGAAATTATTAAAGACATATATGAGAACGCGATGACAAGTGTAAGGTCTTCATGAAGACTAAGCCTAGGCTTATCTATTACAATAGGTTTACACCAAGGATCTGCATTTAAGTCTTTATTTATTTGCTTTAGTTATAGATGAGCTCACTCGACACATTCAAGATAGAGTTCTGTTTAGCATGTTACTTGTAGATGATATTGTGTTGGTGGATGAGACTACTGAGGGAGTCAATGGTAAGTTAGAATGCTGGCGGGAGACTCTAGAGGAAAAGAGCTTCCAATTGAGTAGAAGAAATACAGAGTATATAAAATTTAATTTTAGCAACAAAAGAATGGCCTTGGAACCTTGTATCAAATAAGGACACCAAGTGATTCACCTGAGTGAGAGGTTTAAGTATGTAGGATCTAGGATTTATACTACTAAAAGATGGAAAAAGTTAATCATAGGGTACATGCAGGGTGAAAGTGGAGAAATGCGTCAGATCTGCTTTGTGATAGGAAAGTACCTTTAACGCTCAAAGGGAAGTTTTACATGATGATAATAAGGCCCACATTGTTGTATATATTTAAATGTTAGACAGTCAATTATGAGCATGAAGAAAGGATGCAACAGCAGAATTAAGAATGTTAAGATAGATGTGTGGACATATAAGGAATGATAAAATAAGAAATGAATATAAGAAAAGAAATGTTAGGATGACTCCTACAAATGAGAAGATGATGGAGTCAAAGTTAAGATGCTTTTAGCATGCGCAAAGACGTCCTACAGACGCACCTGTTAGGCAGTGCGAGATAATGAATAAGGTGCATATTAAACATGGGAGAGAGACCAAAGAAGACATGAAGAGAGACAATAAAGAAGAGACTTATGTGACAATTAGGGAGCATATGGTCAGTGATAGAATGTGGTTGAGACAGTTGATTTATGGAGCCGATGCCATGTTGAGAGTATAAGATCTAAAGGAGAATTTTAGATACTTTGGTCTGAATCACGATTGAGATATTATGATTATTTTGAAAAATGCGTATTCTAAAGACACATATTATGCATTAGGTACTATGAGATACACAAGGACGGTAGGATTTAAGTTGCAATTTTAAAACAAAAATATAAAAAAAAAATAAATAAATAAAGTGCATGAGAAATGATTAATCCATGAGTGTTGTTGTTGCTAATAGCAAAGTTGTTGTTGGTTGGAGTAACATTTTTCAGTTTTAAGCTCATTGATGGGTTGTCCACTTTTCATTGCGCTGAAATCTGATTGGGAACTTAATTGGATTAACTTTTGTTTTCACTATTTTAAGTAGATGCTTATAGTAAATCTGATTAGTATGACTACATTTTGTTTTAAAGCCCCTGTGCTGTTGAATAGATCTTGATCTTCTTTTTATTGTCCAGGTTTATTGTTGATAGTTGACAGCATGGTATTGGAATTTCAGTTTGAAGGTGCTTCAGATTCTTGCAACTGTATTTGATTCCCTTCTTGGGGAAATATCTACTGTCATGTCCTGTTAGGATTTCCAACTTGATACTTAGATTGCTTGTTTAAATATCCAATCAGTAATTCTGGCTATCAAGCGGAAAAAGGGGCTACTTTCTTCAATGCAAGCATCACAACAAGCCAACAGAACGGGGATATCAAGTACGTTATGCCTGAATCAGCCTATGCAAAAGATGGAGGCTTATTTTCTGCCTCAATATCAATCCTCGGAGCCCCATGTGAGTGACAGCATAGGCAGCTCTTGGAACACCTACCTAATGCATATGTCTCGTAACCGATACTGCACTCTGGAGTCATCCTCTGTAGCCAGTTATTACAGTTCTTACAACTCCTCTTCAAGTTCCGGCTTCTCACCAACTGGAAGTCCCAACATGCAGCAAGAATGCCAATGTAAACTGTCAGATCAAGATCACTCTCCGGATACTAATTATGGTTCCCCATTGAGTGCATCTTGCATAACAGAGAATGTGAGCGATTTGAGGCACAAGCTAAAAGAACTAGAAACTGCAATGCTTGGACCTGATTCAGATATTCTTGAGATTCCTGATAACACTTTAGCAAGCAACATTGCTTGTTCGGAAATAAACAGCTGGAGACAAATTATAGATGGCATACCCATAGGGGACTTGAAGCAGGTTCTTGTTGCTTGTGCTAAAGCAATATCAGAAAATGAGGAGTTGACATCTTTAGTACTTATGACGGAACTTCGTAAAATGGTGTCAGTTTCAGGTGAACCAATTCAGCGTCTTGGAGCTTACATGTTGGAAGGTCTTGTTGCAAGATTGTCTTGTTCTGGAAGTTCCATCTACAATTCTTTGAGATGTAAAGAACCAGCAAGTTTTGAGTTGCTCTCTTATATGCACATCCTTTATGAAGTTTGCCCTTACTTTAAGTTCGGATACATGTCAGCAAACGGTGCCATTGCAGAAACGATGAAGGGTGAGAGCAGGGTTCACATCATTGATTTCCAAATTGCTCAGGGAAGCCAATGGGTGACTTTAATCCAAGCTTTTGCGTCCCGTCCAGGTGGACCGCCCCATATCCGCATTACTGGTATCGATGATTCCACCTCTGCTTACGCACGTGGAGGAGGACTGAGTATTGTAGGCCTAAGGCTCTCTAGATTGGCTGCCTCTTTCAAGGTGCCTTTTGAATTTCATGCAGCTGCAATTTCCAGTAGTGAAGTTCAGTTGGAAGATCTTGGAATACAGCCTGGAGAAGCATTGGCCGTGAATTTTGCTTTTGTGCTACACCATATGCCCGATGAAAGCGTGAGTACTGAAAATCATCGGGATCGTCTCTTAAGGCTGGTGAAAAGTGTAAATCCAAAAGTGGTAACCCTTGTAGAGCAAGAATCCAATACCAACACTGCTGCATTTTTGCCTCGCTTTCTCGAGTCCTTGGATTACTATGCGGCTATGTTCGAGTCACTTGATGTAACTCTCCCTAGGGATCACAAGGACCGAATCAATGTTGAGCAGCACAGCTTGGCAAGAGATGTTGTTAACATAATAGCCTGTGAAGGATCTGAGAGGGTGGAACGACACGAGCTTCTGGGGAAATGGAAATTACGCTTCAGAATGGCTGGTTTTAGTCCCTACCCGTTGAGTGCTTTAGTGAATGCCACTATCAAAACTCTACTGGAGAACTACTCTGACAAATATAGGCTTCAAGAAAGAGATGGAGCTCTCTATCTTGGTTGGATGAACAGAGATCTTGTCGCTTCTTGCGCATGGAAGTAGTTTAGGTCTCTTGTGCTTCGATGGAATGACCTGGAGCTGAGGTGGAACCTGTAGTTATTAACCCTATCAAGCCCACACAAGTATCACACAAAGGATTGGTGGTTTTACCGTCAGCTACGCTTTTTCCACTCCCCTAAAGTCCCCAAATCTCACTGTGTATGATTCCTCAGCTCAGTACTGGTTATGCATTTAATCAGTTGTTCCATTTCCTTTCCTGGAATCATATAAAAGCTTGAATATGGGTTTCTTTTTTAAAATCTCGTAGTTTTGATGCTTTTCATTTTCTTGTTTTCCGTAACAATCATGAGTTTCTTGACATGATTTGGCCCATGGGATGCTGTTTTTCTGAAGTTAATTGTTTATGGTTTCTCAGTGAGTTATAGCTGCACCACTTAACAACCAGATTTAGTCAGTAGAATTGGGGATCTCTTTTCATCCTCTTGAGCAGCTTATAGCCATAGAAAAGTAACCATATACAATGTAGGAGCTCACCTCTTCAAGGTTTGCGAATTCGATTGACATCGACCCTCTCGCACACGCCAATGCTGGTTCTTACTTCTCATGCACATGTAAACACACTGAAGATTGAAGATCAGCTATGTTGACATTCACATTGTGCTTTCACGTTACTTACATTACCGTGTGATTACCTACTGAAGGCAGATCACCACGTATCGCGTTGGTCATTCTTTTAGTCACTGTTTCCAAGTCATTGCCTTGTCCGCTTGCCATGCCATTTATTACTGTTAACATTTAGACCAATCTCGTCATGTGTACTCCCAGTTCCAACAAGTTGGCCGGTCACTAGTTTGCTTGAATGGTTTGGCCAATGTTGCATACGTGTCGCATGGTACGCCTAGGTGTTGATATGCTTTCTTTACTACTCCTAGGATTTGTTATGATTTAATCCATGATCATAGCTTTACATGTGCAAGCTCTGGTCTAAATATTTTACTGTACTCTTTAGGTTCGATGATTTCACGCGCATTCTTTCTACTTTTTCCACGAGCAATTTCTTCTGGCTGTCAGAGATCTTCAGTTGATCAACGTATCATGCTTGATGGACTTAATTCTGAAATATTCTGTTCCTTCGAATACATACATAAACATTGAAAATGAACGTTAGGTTTATGGATAAAGACCCTTTTGGAGGGAGGCTTCAATGATGAAGATTGAAGATTCTATGATATGTTTGTGATTCTCATTTATTTTGGTTATATAGGAAAAAAAAAAGTCTAATTAGGTTTGTCTAACATACTGGATTTAGGCGTTTAGGGGTTTAGTGGTTGAAGCGTTGACACTTATGCTAGAAGTCCTGGGTTTAAATCACTACACGTGCGGACATACTCTATAGTGGCAATTCCTCACTTTGAGTGTGGTTGATATCAACCAAAAAAAAGGTTACTTTGGTTTATGAGTGTGAGATGTGGTTTATAAATTGTAGTAATGTGGATTTTAATACGTTATATGCCATTTTAAAAGTGTCCTACTGATTTTTCCGCTCACCTATCTAGTTTATTTAGTTATCCACGCTTTGGAATGCGAAGCACTGGTTTGGTCAATTAGGCGGTGGTTAATTAGGCGTTCTGTAGACTTATGTTGTTTTCTATGGCGCTTTCGGCTTAATAGGTTTCATGTTACGTAAATTTGAAGTAGATTTTCTTATGTCTTTCTAATTTCACTCTCCATTAATTAGTAAGGTCACACAGATTTTGTGTTCCGATACTTGATAACAGGTGACATGTAAATGGAGGAAGAATATGACGACTGTTTATTTTCGAAATAACCCCAAAAAAAAAAAGATGTGGCGCTTTCTGCTCCTTGAACTTAATTTAGTTTAGTAAATAATTAAGTATAGTATCATTTAGTGAAATAATTGACTGTTGGACTAATGCTGCAACCTTTATTTATTTTTTCCTTCTGAAAGTTCATTTGAAGGAGGCCACTTGTCTCATGTCACTAACATTGCCACACTTTTCGTGGAGAAACCGGACTTTGAATGATTTAAAAATGCATGATTTAAATGTTATGTAATTTCGAAATGCATGATTTAAATGTTACATGACATGTGTACATGATAAATATGTTTTATATGTTTTATATATATCATTATTGGACTAACGTGCCATGAAGCGTTAAGGCTTAAATCATATGGCAAATACTTGTTGTGTTTACACAATTTTCAGGTGCCATATTAAATGAACTAAACTAGTTCATTTAATGAAGTGCTGAAGGAGATATACTTGAAAATGCTCAATTGTCAACAAATCTCAAAAGAAAAGTTCTTCTCCACACACACTATATATATGCGAAAAACTTTTAGGTCTAGCGGTTGAGTAGCATTTATCCTATTACCGGGTCTCGAGTTCGATTCCCCTCAATTTTTTAAAATATCTATATACACACACGTCAACATATATATATATATATATATATATATATATATATATATTCTAATCTTTTTCCTGGATCTACACTGTTGTACCTCACCAAATAACAGTACAATATCTGGGGCTAGCATGAAGGGGTGCAGCAGAACGATATTCCCAAAGGAGCATATTATAGGAATTACCAACGTTTAAATAAAAGAAAATAGTATATTACTCCAAGTATATATTATGAAATATGTGGGTATCATATTTAATGAGACTGAAAAAGATGAGAAGAGGGAAAAATACCTCTCTTTTCCCCTCTTAGCCGCCGGGTAGGGAAGCTCATTAAGAGGTCTTTTAGTATTAGAAAAGAGTAATTGTACCTCTTAATTGCTTACTAAAGCAATTATACAAGGAAGTATGCATGATGTACTCACAATGTGATGTTGTTATAAGGATAAGTAATTCTCTAAAAATTTCCTAGGAACCGTAACATACATGAAAGGACGAATTGAGGATTAAGATTTGTACTAAGAAATATCTCCTTCAACCACTTAGTAGCTTCCTTATTAATCTCCTAAAGGGTGACTCAAGCTCAATAAGGGTACTAAGGGCACCCTAACCACCGGGTTTAAACCCATGGTTAGCCCATGGTACTCATTTAATCACAATAGTAAATGACTTAAGGATTAGGAAGGGACAAACTAATTAGGGAGTAATTGCACTAGAGGAGGGAGGGGAGAGACCCCTCCCACCGTCGGCTTTACTTTTTGGAGGAAGCCAAGGGGAAACTTTATCATTAAATATAGCCACTTTTGGGTGTAGCAATTTCAAACTTGATGGAAAATAGGACTACATGATACATGTATATATGGTATGGACCTATATAGATGTATATACGTATGTAAGTATACGAGTTACGTTGTAAGCGGCTTAAAGGATTATAGTCCCATGAAAAGTGTACTTAAAGGCCAATAATTAATCATACATAAACCCGTGTATACACATATTAAAATAGGGAAAATGGGTAAGCTATGATCATGAATAAGATGAAATTGAACTTATACATGTATAAGTGTACCCACCCATATTTCGGCCACAAGGCCTTATTAAGCAAGTAAGTGACTTCAAGACTATTAAGGAACCCTAAAAGCAAAATATGGTTAGGCATTTAAGAGGGTTTCACCCCTAACCATGGTCACTTTTGGAAGTAATCACTTTAATCTCATAAAAAGCAGGATCACATGATATACCCATGTGTGCATATTTACATGCATAGTGTTGGACATATATACATACGTATAGATATATATATATACAGGTCATACTTACATGCATATATTTCAGTATATGCCTTGATATTGGCCTAAGAAGTTTTAGTTACTTGAAGGGTGTAATTAAAGGATAATAGTTGAAGCTACACTTTGAACACGCACGTGTGTTTAGTGTACGAAAATTTAGATAAATAGGCAAGATATGGTCATAGATAAGATGCAATGGACTTGAATTTATAAATGGGTAAGGGAACACTAATATAATTTTCGGCTAATAGGCTTTTAAGAAGCAAGTAATGGTTTAAGACTCTCCATGCAATCCAAAACTTAACTATGATTAAGCTTTAAATAAACGCTATGATTGTGTCCATGCACATGAGGGATTTTTCCCTCCTCTCATAAGGGGGGCGCAGGATATGCTCTAGCCAAGGAGACTTCTCTCTCTCTCTCTTCATTTAGTAAGGAATCTTATACTACATTCTTAACTTATTATCATCCTCAAAGTCACAAAGGAACAAGAGATTTTTCCCTTTTTCCCCTCAATAAGAACGGCTAAACACTAGCCAAGAGGCCTCATGAGGGATTTAAGATTATTTTACTAAAAAGGGGGTCTTAACTACTCCTCTTAAATGCTTACAAAAGCAATGTTATGAAATGGGTAGGCCTATAGTAGTCATATTATGATATTACTTAAGCTTGGATGACTCACTAAGACCTTGAGTTACAAGAAAAGGAGGGTAGTATGGTATCAACTTTACCATTAACCTTTTTGCTCAACTACTTAACCACTTCTCACTTAAACACCCTCAAAAGACTACTTAAGTGAAATGGAACAACCCAAAAAGGGCATCAACCGCAGGTTGATCATGGGGGAAGCCAAGAGTCACCCTAGCCTTACCATGATTACTTTACCCCAACAACACAACTAAAAAGTAACTCAAGTTGGTGAAGGTAGTAAAGAAACTTTCCCTCCCCCTCTTCTCTCCAAAACATACGGTCTTGAGGGATCAAGAGGACTCAAGACTCCTTCCCATTCAAGCTGTGTCTAGGTAAGTGCATTCTAACCTCCTCTGGAAGGTTGTGCATTGCATGGTAAAGCTCACAAGATAACCTTGTTTCTTGTGGGGACCGTGACCTTCAAGGAGGCACTAAGAGAGGAAACTTGAAGAGCTAAGGAAGGTTAGCTTTTGGTGGGATAAGGTCATCTCAACCCCAAGAATCACTTCGGGTAAGACCATCTAAACCTCCATTTGGTTTTATCCTTGTCTAGAATAAAAGCTAATGTTATTCTTTTTCTCCCTCACAAACCGTGGGAGTATATAGTGAAGAAGAAAAGGATTTCACTCATCTTCCAAGCCAAGAAAAGGAGTAAGTTGAAAAAGGCAAGTATACTATACATATTCATGACTTAGATGTGAAAGTGCATGCTTGAATGTCTAGATGCTATTAAGTTTTAATCTTAGATGCGAAATGTTAACTTTAATGCATGAAACTTTCGGATCCTTGAGTAAAGTGGCTTGCATGTGTGAGATTTACTCCAAAGGTGGATTCTTTGTTGTTTTTTTAGTATGAATATGAGGTAAATCTAAGATGAATGTGACAAAGATCCCTTCTTTGACATGTATGGGAGACGGTTGGATGAAAGAGGGGGAAATAAATGAAGTTCTTGTAATAAATTGCAACTTGTGAGGTAAAAGTGTGAACAAGATGTGTGCTTTATGATTTAAGCTTAATAGGTTCATTATGGTGAGGGTATGTATGCACCAATTATACCAAGAATGGTTTTAGTATGAACACGATGTGCATGGCCAAAGGAATGATATATGTACCATTCAAACTGTTTTGAAATGATGTGTAGATGATTTTTAGAATGTGTTAGAACCTGAAAATCCACATTCTAAAGGTGTACTTGATGTTTTCTAAGGTGTTTAAGCCAAACAACTCAAGTGGGGACATTCTAGTAAGGAAATGTGACAAAATTGGAATTTACTGGAACAGGGCAGATTATTGTGACGTTTTGTAGGACCTGAAAAGGGACTTTAGAAGTATTCAATTTAGCTAATTTTTTGCATAACACTAGCCCTATGTGTAGAGTAAATATGAGAGTTGGAAGTTTGTTAAAAGGAGATACGGTTTAGTTTTAACGAAATTTTTAGTAAAACTGGTCAAGCTGGAAATTACTGGAATGAACAGATTTTATGGCACATAATGTTTGACCCATAAATGGACCTTAGAAATGTGCAATTGGGCTGTCTTTTGGCAGGATGTTAGCCCTATGTGTTTGATAAGTTTGAGATTTGGAATTTTCGAAAAAGGACTTACGGTTTGGTCACAATAAAATTAGTAGTAAAATTGGTCATTCCAGAATTCAGCATGTACCCGTTCTGGGAAAAAGAATAGATGACCCATTTAACGATATTTTAATTCCGCGAAACTTTTATGACAATTACTTAGGACATATGTGAGTGTTTTTATGTAAACCAATTAACTTAGAATGATTATTTTAAGGGGTAATTACCAAAGTTAAGTTGGCGTTACTAATCTGGAATTTTGGGCAGAATTGAGGAATTTGCTGTGGGGCTTTGTCTTGGTGGGCTTAGACTTAACTATATAGTTTAGACTTATGATCATTGATTATTGGTATGTCTACAGCATTTTTCCAAGGTTGGCCAAATTAAATGAAGCTTAATGGGCTTATAGGAAAGGTAAAAGAAAGGACACTGCACTGCTGAAATTCAGCAGCACCCTGTTTCGTAATTAAATAAATTAAGTGTCTTACACGTCTCGTATCGTCACGAAAATTTTATTACGAATAGAAAAGACACTCTTATGCATATGTATGACCAGAACTTATGATAATGGGCCTAAAACACGAGGTTTTGAGGCCGTGCATATGGAACCATAATTCTGGAAATTTTTCCAGCCTAAAGAATAAGTTGTACGTATGTGTATATGTAACGCATCATGCCATAGATTGCATAGTACATGTCATACATTGCATCATCGTCATTTACATGGTTTATGGAACTGATTTTATGAGAAAGAAAGATGAAAAAGCGTTTTTAAAGAAAAGATTCTGTTTTTAAAAGAACGCTTTCCACCGGTACCGTGTGTTTTCTGGCCAGTAAGGACCCGTTCCAGATCTAGGGTAACTGATCTGATGGTATGGACCGTTCAGGCCCAGAGAGAATAGACCTGATATCGACCGTTCAGGCCCGGAGAGAATAGACCTGATAAGTGATGGCGTAACCGCTCCGAATCCGGGAATAACAGATTCGAAGAGAAATAAGTGACCGCCTCAGATCCGGGAGAATAGATCTGAATACTCTCTTGTTTTCTTGGCGATGATGATTTGAATGAAAGAACGAAACAACTTATTTTCATTTTTATCATGATGCATCACACGTACATACTCATGCATGTTGCATATAATGAGTCATCAAATATAGGTACGTGATACTTGGACTAAGGTGTTATGACTTGTTAGCTCATAAGTTATAATCTTTATTGAGTGATGATCTTTTAATAAGTTATGGGCTGTTATCAGTTATGAACTTTTATAAGTTATGGACTTTGGTAAGTTTTAATAAGTTATGAGCTGATTACTTACGGGTGTTGGATGGAAAGTCAGGTATGTTTCTAAACCGAATTTTGGGGTTCGGTTCTTGTATGTACTTTCCATTTAATTCACGATTATTTATAGTTTACTTGCTGGTGACGTTGTCACTCACCCCTTATTTTTCCTCCCAGAGGCCGCAGGAAATAGAGTGGAATGGATTGAAGATGAACCTAGGATTCCTTACCCGTAGGAACGCGGGAGGTGGACGATTTAGAGATTTGACGAAAGAGTTATGTTTGATGATCTTTTACGACTTGATGTTGGAAACATTTATTTTGGGATTTCCGTACCTTATGATTGGGTTGTAAAACTAATGATGGTTGCGTAGATGTTTTTATTTTAAAAAAAAGTTTTTATTCTGCCTTGATTTTGCTTACTTATCGACGTGTAAGCATGAAAGTCTACATGTTTTATTCTTGACTTTGCTATGTTATGGACTGACGCCTGGTACTGTCTGTAGTGAAGTACGGCGGGCGCACTGTATCCAGCTGGGCTGGGGTGTGGGGCGCCACAGGTGGTATCAGAGCCAAGGCTCCAGATCCGGGCAGAATATAGAATTAAGTCATGATCTTAGTCAACTAAGTTTGATCTTAGATCTGAGTCATGAACCTAGATGAGAATTGACCTTAGACTGGAAATTAGGGTTTTGACTTAATGACAAAGCCCTTGTTTACGACATTTTATAGAATTTGACCCATATAGTATCTATTTACATGCCACTGAGAATTTTCATTGAGTTACAAGTTAAATCATGTCGCTTATCTCGGTATGAATTTGAAATAAAACCGACGCTATGTGGTGCAGATGACATCACAAACCGGTACGCTGACATCATTACTATCACCCCCGGGAAGCATGGGATTTTATTACCGACAGCTAGTTAAAGCACAAATCCCAGGGTTCGACGGGGAGGCTAGCCCAGAGGAGGCAGAGCAATGGTTGAACGAAGTTGAGAATAAGCTTTGGTGGGTAAAGGTGCCGGATGAGATAAAGGCACGAATAGTCCGGCCATTCCTGATAGGTAAGGCTGGCCGGTGGTGAAGAACAAGTATGCATCCACTGCCACGACCAATAGTCTGGGCAAGATTTCTAGAAGAGTTGTGTGGGGCTTTTCTCTCTCTGGACTTGGTCATAGAGAGAATTGCAGACTTTGATACGCTAAGACAAGAACCGAACACCACCGTCTCAGAGTATGCCCGCCAATTCATAACGTTAGGGCGATACGCTCCCCTGATTATGGATGACGAAAAGTGGAAGATAACCCGATTTATGCGCGGTCTAAACTTCCAGACTAAGACACGGTTGGTCAAGGCACACTCAATGACCTTTGATGAACTGTTGAAGGACTGCTATAAGGCAGAGTGCGAAAATAAGAAAGCGGAAGGACGAAAGAAGAGACGTAATGGACATGATAAGAAAAGGGGTAGAAGGTGGCAGCCATACCTATTGGGACTAACTACAAACCAACCAGGAATACTAATCTGGATCAAAGAATGATGAATTCAGGGATCCTTGAGGCATCCAAACCACAAACAGGTACATCTGACTACCCAATTTAAAGTACTCATGCTTTACCTTGTTTATTTTCTAAGTATGAATGGTCATGCAATGAGGAGTAGGTGCCTGCCACCTAGGGTCGATAATTTATTGGGTCCACCGTAGGATTATAAGTTGGGATTACCCGACACCCTCTAGCAGTGATATTACCATCTAGTGGGATTTGGTGTAGCATAAGACTTTAAATGATTTAGTAAGTACTGACATCTTTATCCAGTTCCTGCCTTGTAAGAGAAATCACGGACTTTATAGAAAGGAAGAATATCGGAAATGCAATGAGGAGGCATAAGGACACCTGAAAGCTTATACCATACTAGCTCCAGTTTCGAGGATGAAACTTATATTAAGGGGGGGGGGGAGAATGTTGTACCCCACCAAATAACAGTACAATATCTGGGGCTAGCATGAAGGGGTGCAGCAGAACGATATTCCCAAAGGAGCATATTATAGGAATTACCAACGTTTGAATAAAGGAAAATAGTATACTACCCCAAGTATAGGTTATGAAATATGTGGGTATCTTATTTAATGAGATTGAAAAAGATGAGAAGACGGAAAAATACCTCTCTTTTCCCCCCTTAGTCCCCAGGTAGGGAAGCGCATTAAGAGGCATTTTAGTATTAGAAAAGAGTAATTGTACCTCTTAATTTCTTACTAAAGCAATTATACAAGGAAGTATGCATGATGTACTCACAATGTGATGTTGTTACAAGGATAAGTAATTCTCTAAAAATTTCCTAGGAACCGTAACATACATGAAAGGACGAATTGGGGATTAAGATTTGTACTAAGAAATATCTCCTTCAACCACTTAGTAGCTTCCTTATTAATCTCCTAAAGTGTGACTCAAGCTCAATAAGGGTACTAAGGGCACCCTAACCACCGGGTTTAAACCCATGGTTAGCCCATGGTACTCATTTAATCACAATAGTAAATGACTTAAGGATTAGGAAGGGACAAACTAATTAGGGAGTAATTGCACTAAAGGAGGGAGGGGAGAGACCCCCTCCCACCGTCGGCTTTACTTTTTGGAGGAAGCCAAGGGGAAACTTTATCATTAAATATAGCCACTTTTGGGTGTAGCAATTTCAAACTTGATGGAAAATAGGCCTACATGATACATGTAGGTGTATATATATGGTATGGACCTATATAGATGTATATACATATGTAAGTATACGAGTTACGTTGTAAGCGGTTTAAAGGATTATAGTCCCATGAAAAGTGTACTTAAAGGCCAATAATTAAGCATACATAAACCCGTGTATACACATATTAAAATAGGAAAAATGGGTAAGCTATGATCACGAATAAGATGAAATTGAACTTATACATGTATAAGTGCACCCACCCATATTTCGGCCACAAGGCCTTATTAAGCAAGTAAGTGACTTCAAGACTATTAAGGAACCCTAAAAGCAAAA
Organism: Eustoma russellianum; assembly: GCA_036186865.1. Classification (NCBI taxonomy): domain Eukaryota; kingdom Viridiplantae; phylum Streptophyta; class Magnoliopsida; order Gentianales; family Gentianaceae; genus Eustoma; species Eustoma russellianum. The sequence goes on along the minus strand of AP025074.1, from coordinate 16,788,767 downwards.
TATGGTTAGGCATTTAAGAGGGTTTCACCCCTAACCATGGTCACTTTTGGAAGTAATCACTTTAATCTCATAAAAAGTAGGATCACATGATATACCCATGTGTGCATATTTACATGCATAGTGTTGGACATATATACATACGTATCGATATATATACAGGTCATACTTACATGCATATATTTCGGTATATGCCTTGATATTGGCCTAAGAAATTTTAGTTACTTGAAGGGTGTAATTAAAGGATAATAGTTGAAGCTACACTTTGAACACGCACGTGTGTTTAGTGTACGAAAATTTAGATAAATAGGCATTATATGGTCATAGATAAGATGCACTGGACTTGAATTTATAAATGGGTAAGGGAACACTCATGTAATTTTCGGCTAATAGGCTTTTAAGAAGCAACTAATGGTTTAAGACTCTCCATGCAATCCAAAAAGTTAACTATGATTAAGCTTTAAATAAGTGCTATGATTGTGTCCATGCACATGAGGGATTTTTCCCTCCTCTCATAAGGGGGGGCGCCGGATATGCTCTAGCCAAGGAGACTTCTCTCTCTCTCTCTCTCTCTTCATTTAACAAGGAATCTTATACTACATTCTTAACTTATTATCATCCTCAAAGTCACAAAGGAACAAGAGATTTTTCCCTTTTTCCCCTCAATAAGAATGGCTAAACACTAGCCAAGAGGCCTCATGAGGGATTTGAGATTATTTTACTAAAAAGGGGGTCTTAACTACTCCTCTTAAATGCTTACAAAAGCAATGTTATGAAATGGGTAGGCCTATAGTAGTCATATTATGATATTACTTAAGCTTGGATAACTCACTAGGACCGTGAGTTACAAGAAAAGGAGGGGAGTATGGGATCAACTTTACCATTAATCTTTCTGCTCAACTACTTAACCACTTCTCACTTAAACACCCTCAAAAGACTACTTAAGTGAGATGGAACAACCCAAAAAAGGCATCAACCGCAGGTTGATCATGGGGGAAGCCAAGAGTCACCCTAGCCTTACCATGATTACTTTACCCCAACCACACAACTAAAAAGTAACTCAAGTTGGTGAAGGTAGTAAAGAAACTTTCCCTCCCCCTCTTCTCTCCAAAGCATACGGTCTTGAGGGATCAAGAGGACTCAAGACTCCTTCCCATTCATTGGTCTAGGTAAGTGCATTCTAACCTCCTCTTGAAGGTTGTATATTGCATGGTAAAGCTCACAAGATAACCTTATTTCTTGTGGGGACCGTGACCTTCAAGGAGGCACTAAGAAAGGAAACTTGAAGAGCTAAGGAAGGTTAGCTTTTGGTGGGATAAGGTCATCTCAACCCCAAGAATCACTTCGGGTAAGACCATCTAAACCTCCATTTGGTTTTATCCTTGTCTAGAATAAAAGCTAATGTTATTCTTTTTCTCCCTCACAAACCGTGGGGTATATAGTGAAGAAGAGAAGGATTTCACTCATCTTCCCAGCCAAGAAAAGGAGTAAGTTGAAAAAGGCAAGTACACTATACATATTCATGACTTAGATGTAAAAGTGCTGTAGAAATAAGAGGGTTTGAGTGATTTCAAAATAAGAAATTTGAATATATAAATACCTATATAAACGTTGAGTATATATATACACAAGTGTACATGTATGCATGATAACTTGCCTTATTTAGCTTATATATTATGTTGCCATACTAACGAGACATGAAGCATTAAAGCTTACATCATATGGCGAACATTTGTTGAGCTTATACTATTTTCAGGTGTCACAATCAATGAACTAAAGTAGTTCATTAAGTGAAGTACTTAGTTTAATAAACTAAGTAGTTCATTAAAGGAAGATGCATTTGGAAGAGGCACAAAGGCAACATGGCTATGGAAGGAAAGTCTCCTCCTCCTCCCCACATTCATTCCACACGCCTTTTACATATATATATATACTATATTTTCAGATTTTTTATAAAAGGCACATACACATGTATTCCAACGTACTACCCACACGTTATATATCTTACGTACGTACGTTAACGTCACACCACTATACTTAACTCATATTTATGAGTATATTCAGATCTTATATCATATGATATAAGATATGGTGATGACAAATTAAATACGACACGATAAAAGGTTCAAAACCGAAATTTGTCGTATCGGGCGAATACCGAAACTTCGCCAACGTGTCACGTACTTGCCATAATTAAATGGCCAGCCCATATACATCAAAAATTGATGAAAATTTCGTGCTACACATGGTGTGATTAGCCAAAAATACTTTCCATGTTGGCACACACAAATCACCCCACATTTAGGCCAAAATGTGAAGATTCCAATTTTATTTTTGTCACATGTTTATGGTACCATTTTAAATCAGCCAAGAGCTGAAATTTAAAATATATATTATATATATTATGTATAACATAATATATATATCATGTGCAAAAGTTGGAATTTAAATTAGAGAAAAATCGGGTAATCGATAAATATCGAAAATTCGGTTTTCTACGCACTCAACATGGAACGTTTTTCTTGACCATGATGTGACACGTATCTAGACACTTTTTACATATAATATACATCTTAAAGTGTTCTAGATAATTAAATTAAGGGCTGATTGGAATATTACATGTGTGTATTATTAAATGTGCACTATTTTACAAAGTTAGCAAAAATAAATTTCAGCACATGTACATATACATTCCAACGTTACATACAGCTGAGATGGAGCACATGTGGAGCCTTTTTGGCATGTTGATTGGTCAAGGATCAATCATACAATGTTGATGAATCAAAGAGAGAAGCTACAAAAGGTAAGTATTCAACAAATATCTCTCTTATGTCACATGCTGAGAATTTCAGCATGTTACACATACCATGGCCGAATTCTTCATGGTTAAGCAAGATATTTTGTCAATTTTTCATTAAAGGATTAATTAAAGGAGTTATGGAAATGATTTGAATGTTATGTAAGGTAATTAAGTGTGATATTTTTCATATCACACATGCTGAAATTTTTCAGCATGTGTGAAGGTGTGCTGGCCGAAAATCTACCCCTCTTTGTGTCCAAGTTCATTCTTCATTTGGTAGCAAGACTTACCTTATATAATTGATTTATTTTTATGACAAAAATTCAAAGGGAAATGGCAAATAATCTGAATTTATCCCATGTTGTAAATGCTGAAAATTTCAGCATTAGAAAAAGGTGCTGGCCGATTTTTTTGAGGATGGAAGGAAGAATATTTTGTGTCTTGCACATTATGATAGAATTTGTGAATTATGGTATGACTTAATGATTGATATTGGCACATGTTTAAAGTGATTATTTCAGATTTTCCATGTCATCAAATGATGACAACATTGAGCCAATCAAGAGGTGCCAAGTAAGCAATGACTAAATGATGGTCCAATGGAGTGATGCCAAGTAAGCAAAGCATTGTCACTATGATGTCTTACACTCTCTCAAGCAATGAAAAGGAAATTTTCAAGAGGGGGAGGTGCACATAGGGGGACGGCTGAACATGCTTTAAGGAGAAGAGAAGAACAAACAAAAACAACACCAAGATTTGCATTCTAAAGTGATCAAAGTGCCAAGCCTCTTTTCTCCTACATCTTCTTTCTTTCTTCTCTTGTAAAAAGCATATTGTACTTTACTTCTTTCATTCTTGAATAGGCTTCATAGAAACCACCATTCATTCTATATCTTTGTAAAAGATTGATTAAGGTGTGATCAATCTTCATTCTAGCGAGGTGGTGGTGTTCGTGCAAATTGTACTAGCAATACAAGGTTTGTAAAGGGTTGGAGTTAAGGTGTAACTCTATCAACCCTGCGGTAAGGTGTACTGCGTGTGTGAAATTAGTGTGAACCAAGGAAGGTGTTCCTTGAAGACTGGAGTAGGTTGTTTATAACCGAACCAGTATAAAATTCTTGGTGCAATTTACTTTCAGCATTTACTTTTCAGTTTCTGCACTGGTTACTCATCTTGTTCACGTTCGTAAAAATAGTAAACGATTTTCAAAAATTGTAAAAATTTCCAGAAACATACATAAACGTTCTAGGGTTAATTTGGCACAAGTTTCAACCCTTTTGGACAAGTATAGGTCAGTCAAACATCAAAAGTTCTGAGACTAGTGCAGTCTGATTTTCAGACTTGCAAAGGTTAAGACTTTGGTTGTATTTGACCTACTTCCCAAAAGAATTTTCAAAAACTGTTTCAACCCATTTAAATATAGTGTGTGAGGAGTTATTGGTCAAATTTTCAGATCATTTGGGCATTCACACAAATAGAAATTAATTTTTCAAAACCATCTACAGTTTCTGGCAGATTTGCACAATCTGAGTGCCAACGGTTTTTGAAGGGGTTAAAGGTTGAATTTTGATTTGAAATTTTTAGGGGACCCTCATAACATCTGAGGCTAAGTTCTCTCAAAATTTCATAATTTTTGGAGACCTCTAACCTAGTTTTAAAAACGTTTTAAAACTGGTCCTGAAAACAGAATCTGTTTTCAGAACTTGAATTGGTTAGGTTTAAAGAAATTTTAAAAAGCACACTTTCCGCACCATCTATTCAACCCCCCCCTTCTAGTGGTGCCTTGCAGATCCTACAAGTGCATGCTTGAATGTCTAGATGCTATTAAGTTTTAATCTTAGATGCGAAATGTTAAGTTTAATGCATGAAACTTTCCGACCCTTGAGTAAAGTGGCTTGCATGTGTGAGATTTACTCCAAAGGTGAATTCTTTGTTGTTTTTTAGTATGAATATGAAGTAAATCTAAGATGAATGTGTCAAAGATACCTTCTTTGACATGTATGGGGGACGGTTGGATGAAAGAGGGGGAAAGAAATGAAGTTCTTGTAATAAATTGCAACTTGTGAGGTAAAGGTGTGAACAAGATGTGTGCTTTATGATTTAAGCTTACTACATTCATTATGGTGATATGATTTTTGCCCTTGCATGTGAATAGAAGGTCTGTTTTAGGGTGAGAGTATGTATGCTCCAATTATACCAAGAATGGATTTTAGTATGAACACGATGTGCATGGCCAAAGGAATGATATATGTACCATTCAAACTGTTTTGAAATTATGTGTAGATTATTTTTAGAATGTGTTAGAACCTGCAAATCCACATGCTAAAGGTGTACTTGATGTTTTCTAAGGTGTTTAAGCCAAACAACTCAAGTGGGGACATTCTAGTAAGGAAATGTGACAAAATTAGAATTTACTGGAACATGGCAGATTATTATGACGTTTTGTAGGACCTGAAAAGGGACTTTAGAAGCATTCAATTTAGCTAATTTTTGGCATAACACTAGTCCTATGTGTATAGTAAATATGAGAGTTGGAATTTCATTAAAAGGAGATACGGTTTATTTTTAACGAAATTTTTAGTAAAACTGGTCAAGCTGGAAATTACTGGAATGAACAGATTTTATGGGACATAATGTTTGACCCAGAAATGGACCTTAGAAATGTGAAATTGGGCTGATGTTTGGCAGGATGTTAGCCCTATGTGTTTGCTAAGTTTGAGAGTTGGAATTTTCGAAAAAGAACTTACGGTTTGGTCACAATAAAATTAGTAGTAAAATTGGTCATTCCAGAATTCAGCATGTACCCGTTCTGGGAAAAAGAATAGATGACCCCTTTAACGATATTGTAATTCCACGAAACTTTTATGACAATTACTTAGGACATATGTGAGTGTTTTTATGTAAACCAATTAACTTAGAATGATTTTTTAAGGGGTAATTACCAAAGTTAAGTTGGCGTTACTAATCTGGAATTTTGGGCAGAATTGAGGAATTTGCTGTGGGGCTTTGTCTTGGTGGGCTTAGACTTAACTATATAGTTTAGACTTATGATCATTGATTATTGGTATGTCTACAGCATTTTTCCAAGGTTGGCCAAATTAAATGAAGCTTAATGGGCTTATAGGAAAGGTAAAAGAAAGGACACTGCACTGCTGAAATTCAGCAGCACCCTGTTTCGTAATTAAATAAATTAAGTGTCTTACACGTCTTGTATCATCACGAAAATTTTATTACGAATAGAAAAGACACTCTTATGTATATGTATGACCAGAACTTATGATAATGGGCCTAAAACACGAGGTTTTGAGGCCGTGCATATGGAACCATAATTCTGGAAATTTTTCCAGCCTAAAGAATAAGTTGTACGTATGTGTATATGTAACGCATCATGCCATGGATTGCATAGTACATGTCATACATTGCATCATCGTCATTTACATGGTTTATGGAACTGATTTTATGAGAAAGAAATATGAAAAAGCGTTTTTAAAGAAAAGATTCTGTTTTTAAAAGAACTCTTTCCATCAGTACCGTGTGTTTTCTGGCCAGTAAGGACCCGTTCCAGATCCGGGGTAACTGATCTGATGGTATAGACCGTTCAGGCCCAGAGAGAATAGACCTGATATCGACCGTTCAGGCCCGGAGAGAATAGACCTGATAAGTGATGATGTGACCGCTCCGAATCCAGAAATAATAGATTCAAAGAGAAATAAGTGACCGCCTCAGATTCAGGAGAATAAATCTGAATACTCTCTTGTTTTCTTGACGATGATGATTTGAATGAAAGAACGAGACAGCTTATTTTCATTTTTATCATGATGCATCACGCGTACATACTCATGCATGTTGCATGTAATGAGTCATCAAATATAGGTACGTGATACTTGGACTAAGGTGTTATGACTTGTTAGCTCATAAGTTATACTCTTTATTGAGTGATGATCTTTTAATGTTATGGGCTGTTATCAGTTATGAACTTTTATAAGTTATGGACTTTGGTAAGTTTTAATAAGTTATGAGCTGATTACTTACGGGTGTTGGATGGAAGGTCAGGTATGTTTCTAAACCGAATTTTGGGGTTCGGTTTTTGTATGTACTTTCTATTTAATTCACGATTATTTATAGTTTACTTGCTGGTGACGTTGTCACTCACCCCTTATTTATCCTCCCAGAGGCCGCAGGAAATAGAGTTGAATGGATTGAAGATGAACCTAGGATTCCTTACCCGTAGGAACGCGGGAGGTGGACGACTTAAAGATTTGACGAAAGAGTTATGATTGATGATCTTTTATGACTTGATGTTGAAAACATTTATTTTGGGATTTCCGTACCTTATTGTCGGGTTGTAAAACTAATGATGGTTGCGTAGATGTTTTTATTTTTAAAAAAGTTTGTATTCTGCCTCGGTTTTGCTTACTTGTCGACGTGTAAGCATGAAAGTCCACATGTTTTATTCTGGACTTTGTTATGTTATGGACTGACGCCTGGTACTCTTCGTAGTGAAGTACGGCGGGCGCACTGTATCCGGCTGGGCCGGGGTGCGGGGCGCCACATACACGTTGTATGGTGCGCTTATCATCGCGGATTCCAAGTCACTGCAGGCCATATATCACAAGCCCGATTACTTCAACCAAGGCGTTACTATTATTACGATTCCCTAGTTTGTTTTCATTTCTTGAACAATTGCTAATACACTCCTGTATTTACAATCTTTTACTTTTTGGGAGAGTCTCCCATTGTTAAAGGGATTCTATGTAACCACGATATTTCTCCGCCATAAATGAGGGCTATATATAAATAAAACTCCGGATGGTACGCCCGTCCTTCCACTAAAACACACAAACACACACACACACACACACACACATATATATATAAGGGTTCGTCGTGATCAATTAGAGAAAAATTGTGCAATCAATGGAATTCGAAAATTCACATTTCTACGCTACTTAAGGGTGACGTTTTTAGACATGTTGCGACATGTACCTAGACATGTCTTACACATCTAAGACCTATCTTGAAATATTCTAGACAAGGTTAAATGGTGATTGAAATTTACCATGTTCATGAAGATACTACATTATTATCATTCAAAATTCAAAACTTATTTTCAGCACATGTATGTTGAAGTGGGCGGCTGATTTGAGCTTATTTGGAGTCTAGGTGGAGCTCATCTTGCGCTATGATTGGTGAAGAACAGTCCACAAAGAATTCAAGTATTTATGGAGATCAAGATACACAATATAATGTTTCAAAATTCAAAAACAATATTGAAGTTTTTTGGGGTATGGAATGTTTTGATGATGTAAAAAGGTGTTTTTAATAAGTTAAAAAGGAATTCCACACTTGGAATTTGAAGCAAAGATGAGAAAAACACATTATGGGACATAGATCTCTCACATAGGTCGATCTATGTACACATCAATCTCAAAAGGAGACTTCGATCGATCTATGTTGAAGTTATTCAAGTTTGAAAAGTTTATGTCCAACATCGATCTCTCAGTCTGAAGGACATCGATCGATCGATGTCAGGCAGTTTCAAACCAGAAACTTTCTGAAAGACATCGATCTCTCAGGCCAAGGGACATCAACCGATCGATGTCACGTCAGTCTCTCCAAGAGAGACATCGATCGATCAATGTGCTGCAGGTTCAAAACTGGAAACTCTCTGGAGGACATCGATATCTCAGCCCAGACACTTCGATCGATCGATGCCCCCAGAATTCAAATTTTTATGACCGTTGGAAGAAAATCCAAGGTAGATTTATGGTGTTTTCTCTTTCCGATCTTGCTCAAATTTCTTGTGGACTTTTCTCTAACATAATACATGCTTCCTTGACTATTATATCCATGCCTAAGATTCTCTAAGGGCTTTGGAGGATCAAATCAATCCATAGAGTGGCTAAAAGCTATTTTTAAATTGTAAAGACTTGGGGATGACTTGAAGACATAGGGGAGGCTCCAACAATGTGGTGAACACCTCTTATAAATGGATGAAGCTCAGATGAGGCAAATACACACTTTCACCATCATCAAGCTCCATTCTTCAGTGTTGTATAAATTTCTCTCATGTGTAAAAGTGCTTAAAGCTTGTTAAGCCTTTCTTTGTTCTTTATTGTTGTATATTAAGAGATAATGAGTCTAACACAAGAGGAACCATAAATATTTGATCTCTCGCTTCTGTTTTAGACTAGTGAGAAAGTGTGATCCCTATTACTTCATTTAACCCACTGTGAGAAAGTTCTTGAGAGAACTTTGTTGAAGTTGTGAGGTAGCAAGAAGTTGTTCTTGCTTAGAGATGAAGTTGTTATAGTTGCAGAAAGGTGTTTTGTGCAAGAAGTTGTTGTTGTGGTTACTTACACTAAGTTGTTAGTGTAAGTATTGTTGTGGTTGTTCTTATTAGCTTTAATAAGAAAAGTAGTTGAAAATCCACTTTGGCAACAAAATGGTGGTGGAGTAGAATCATTTACGATTCGAACCACTTTATATCCGGTGTACTCATTCATTATCTCTCACCTCTCATTCTTGCCTTGATTTGGAATTTCATTTGAGTTGAGTCAAACAAGAAAATTCTGCAAATTTGCGTAACAATTGGTATCAGAGCCTAACCTTGATTGCTTGGCCAATCTTTGCAAGTAGAAAGGTTAAAGATCATGGAAATGACAACCTCTTCATCTCACACCTCAACTTCCAAGCCAACTGCACTGTTTTCAGGATCAAATACTAAAGCACCTATGTTTGATGTCCAAAATTATTCTTTATGGACATTTCGAATGATCAATCATTTGAAAGGCTGCGGATTTGATATATGGAGAGCAGTTGTCAAAGGAATCGAAGTTCATATGATTACCAACTCAAAAAGAAAATCAATATTCAAAGATGAGGATGACTACACCGATGAAGAGAAGATAAACTTCGCCATTAACGTCAAAGCATTCGACATTCTTTCAAGTGCTCTAACCACCGCCGAGCTCATAAGACTTCAAGGTCTTGAAACAGCCCATGAAGCATGGAAAAGGCTGGAAATGATACACAAAGGGACTGAGCAAGTAAGAATGGCCAAAAGACTAATGCTCATGAAGGAATATGAAATGTTCGAGATGAAGAGTGGTGAAAAGATTGAGGAGACAATTGACCGATTCACTCGAATAGTGAATCAACTTTCTATAGTGGACAAGAAAATCTCAAATGAAGACCTTGTCTCAAACTCCTCAACTCTTTGCCAAGAGAATAGACACCTAATGTCACTGCCATCACCGAATTCAAGAATCTCAAGACTCTTACTCTTGATGAGCTATCCGGTAATCTTCTTACTTATGAAATTCTTATTGATGAACAAAATAGGATGAATCCTATCAAGCCCACACAAGCATCACACAAAGGATTGGTGGCAAAGTCCGATGAATCGGATAAAGAAGTTGCTCTTCTAGTGAGAAAATTTAGAAGAATTGTCATAAGAAACAAGGCCCAAGCAAGGAAGTTTTTCAAGAGACCACCCAAGGATAAAGAAGCAAGTGAAAATTGCTACAGGTGTGGTCGACTCAGTTACTTCATTGCCGATTGCTACGTCAAGGAGCTGTAAAAGCAAAAAAGAAGGTCTTTCCTCAAAAGAAGAAAGTCATAAATGCGGAGGTAACCACGTGGGATGATCTCCTTTCCGAATCAGAAGGAGAAGAAAGTGAAGACAAGGATGTTGGATTTGTTGCAATAGTTGAGAATCCAAAAGCACAACATACTTGTCTCATGGAAATTGAGAATGACCTTGAGGTAAACTCTGACTCTTCAAATTTACAAGATGAAATAGGAGATTTGCAAGATGAGTTTGAAAAATTGAATTTAAAATATAAACACTCGAAGAAAGAATTTAAAAAATACATATTAGAAAACAAGAGCTTTCATGATAAGAATATTTTGATGTATCAAGATCATGACATCATACTCACCATGCATAAAACCGTAGTTCTTGAAAATGTAGAAATTAGGAAATAATGTGATAAATTGAGAATAGACTTAAAAAAACCAACCGATGGTAAAAATAATCTTGACAAACTACTTGGAAATCAAAGGATTGGAAATGATAAATCCGGTTTAGGATTTAATTCATCACATTCTTCTATTAAGCCCAAAGGCATTAAAGAAAAAGACAAATAAGAGAAAAACACTACATGACTCATCATCTTATAAACCAAGGCATATGTCCACTTGTTTTCATTGTAACAAAGTAGGACATGTGAAAAATGCATGTAGAGCTAGTTTGATAGTTTGTATGTTTAGAAGCCTAAGGGTCGACAAGCTAACCCTGAAGGACACAATCATCAAATGGTACCAATACACAAATCTCTTGGTTTTGTAGGCTCTCAAGATAAATGGAGTAGCCAAAGAAGAAGGAACCAATTGGTTCATGGACAGCGGATGTTCAACACACATGATCGGAGACAAAACCTTGTTCACCAAACTCAAGCTCCAAAATGGTGGAACGGTGCATTTTGGCAATGGGAGAGCGAAAATCCTTGGACATGGAGAAATTAGTAACTCTTCTTTCACTCTTACTAATGTATTATATGCAGAAGAGCTTAAGTATAATTTGATAAGTGTTAGCCAACTATGTGATGCTAATTTTCAAGTTGAATTTGTGAAAAAAATGCATTATGAAAAAGAATGGAAAATTTGTTTTTGAGGCTATAAGGAAAAACGATGTTTATAAATTTAGTACACGTGATTTGATATCACAAAAGGGTTTATAAAACTTTACATCTTTGTGGATATAAGGAAAACATTATATCTTTATGGTGGTAGACGACTTCTCTAGGTACACTTGGGGTCATGTTTTTAGCTAAAAAGAATGATGCATGCCAAGAGTTTATAAAACTTTGTAGGAGATCAGAAAATCAAAAAGAATACACGATTAAGGAAATTAGAAGTGACAGAGGTGTGAGTTTGACAGTGAGTTTCAGGAATTTTGTGTATCCAAAGGGTATGGACACAATTTCTCGGCTCCAAGAACTCCTCAACAAAATGGTGTTACGGAAAGGAAAAATAGAACATTTCAAGAAATGAGTAGAGCCATGCTAAATGAATTTGAGCTACCCAAGTATTTTTAGGCTGAAGCGGTAAATACCGCTTGTCTTGTAATAAATAGAGTTTACTCGAGACAATCTCTCAAAAAGACTCATTATGATCTTTGAAAATGTAGAGTACCTAATATTGGTTATCTCAAGGTATTTGGTTGCAAGTGTTTTATACTTAACACCAAAGATGACTTGGATAAACTAGATTTCAAAGAGGATGAAGGAATCTTTATGGGATATGCTCAAAATAGCAAGACATTTAGAGTATATCACAAAAGGAGTATGAAAGTTGGAGCAATTCATGTTTAATTTGGTGAACTCCTTGAGGATGAACCATGCGTAAATAATGATGATGATGAAGAAATAATTGAAGTGAGTCATATATAAAAATTTGAAAATCTAAAATGAACTATTGTAATTAACCTTAGGATTGATCCACTTGAAAATCAACCTAAGGTTGAAGATGAAGAAGTGAGAGGAGACACTTCAAATTTTGCCGGATTCATATATGTTGAGAAATATGTTTAGATAATTTTCAAAGTCATGATTTTAAGTGGTGAATGCATAAAAATGTCACACATGGTGTTATATGTGATTAAAAGTTGAAAAAGTTGACATCGATCTCTCAGGTTGTTGCACTTAGATCGATCGATGTACTTCGATCTCTCACATCGATCGATCTATGTAACGCAGTGAAAATTCAAGACCTTACTGTGAGACATCGATCTCTAAACCTGAGACACATCGATCGATCGATGTATACATCGAATCCTCACTTCGATCGATCGATTTATGTCAGAGATAAATTTTGAAACTCACTGTCAGACATCGATCTCTGAAGTTGAGGCACTTCGATCGATCAATGTCTAGGGTTTTTAGAAATATTTTTCTAAAATTTGATAAAGTGGTTGTTTCCATTTGTACATGTTTTATATATGTTCATTATGTGATTATTATGTTATTATGATAAATATTAATGTCTTGTGACTAATGTGCCTTGGAAGTTTCTATAACTTACCAAAAAGGGCAAAATTGGTATTTTGAGTTTTTTAGGAACATGATATGGTGGAAATAATTCAAGGACTTATTCTTATCATATTTATCAAGACAAAGATGGTATTATATTTATTTCTGACCATCAGGGTCATTTTTGGAGTTTCTCTCACCATGGGCATTTTGGTCATTTCACACCTGAGGGTATTTTCGGTATTTTCACTCAAGAAATCTCTTGAGTATATTCTTAGCTTCATTATGGAGTTAAGCTATGATTATTTTGAAGATTATATGGTGGTTTTATATTATTTCTCTCACATGATGATATTATTGATTATAGCGGGATATGTGACGAGTTGTGATGTCACATTCTATTTCTTTCTTGAAGACTCTCTTCTATATGTTATTGGAGTATATTTATCATTATATTACAGAGAATTTGATGGTATTAAAGTTGTGGAAATAATCACATCATACAAGAAGAAATATTGGGAATTTTGGTGTTACATGTTGACATAATCTTATCAACTATTATTTGTTGATTTCTTTTTCAAACATCTGAGTTGATATACATATATATGTGTTCAAAAACGTGTCTTTACAGTTGGAGATGATGTATTATTCATTTTATGGCTTGGTGACAAGTGGACAAATCAAAAAGAGGCTAGTTGGCAAAAATTGCCAACTTGGAATTTTCAAAGTAATAGCCAACGGCTACTAAGGTGTCTTGGAGCTGATTTTTGGTTTGAATTTGTCAAATCCCACATGCCTATTCTCAAGCCAAGGAGTTGAGGGGATATTTGAAGAATATGCCATTCTATCTTCTTCTTATTATCTTTATTTTGCAAAGGATAATTAGGACATGCCAAGGTGGAAATTTCGGCTAGCAATGTGTGTCCAAGGTGGACCAATCATTTTCCTAGATGTTGACAAGTGTGCAAGGCCAACCAATGATGTGAAGACACTTAAGCTTGATGATGAAGATGGTGACACATGTGCATTCTTATCTACAAGGCTCAACTCACACTATAAATAGGAGGCAATGGTGAAGAAGATGAAACACACTTGAAGCTCACTTGAAAAGCATTAGTCGATTTGTCTAGCTATCTTCTTCTTGTCATTCTTGTTCCATTCTTTGTAGCCAAGGTGTTCTTTTTGTATCTGTTGGAGAGCTATAAGCCTCTTGATCTTCATTTGTAAGATTGATTAGCCAATTCTATAAGGCTACATCAATAGGTGGTAGAGGTGTTGCAACTAAGTGTTGCATAGAAGGTGTTCATCCAAGTCTTGAATAGGGTTGGTGTTTAACCCAAGGATCAAGCTTGATCTTGTTGTAATTTGGTTCATAGTGAAATCCAAGAAAAGGTGTTCCTTGGGACTGGAGTAGGTCACATTGACCGAACCAGGATAAATTCTTGGTGTTCTTGTCTTGCTTCTACATTTCTGAATTCTGGCCTTTTTTACTGCAGTTTTCACACAACTTCACACGTTTTGAAACAATATCTAAACACCTTCAAAATTTGTGATTTTTAGTGGAGTTATACTTCATAGTGTTAGCTTTCATTTGCAACAAGAATCATTTGATCTGGGCAAGGAAAAGTTAGTCTTTCAGTCTTTGCAAGATAACTGCTCCAATCTGTATGTAATCATACTAGTTTTAAGAAAACTTGATTTCTGTTTTAACCAAGAGTTGTTTAAGGTCAGGGCCTTTTAGAATCATAAACTAGACATCCTAAGGAGTGTTTTGACATAAATTTCAACTTTTTTGGTTAAGCATTCAAAGAGAAACAAGTTTTCCAATTTCAGCAACATTCTGTACAATTCTGTCCAGATTCACCATCTGAATCTTTTTATTTGTTTGAAGGGTCAAACGATCTTATTTTTGTCTAATTTTTGGACAGAGTCTTGTCTACACATTGAAATTAAGTTTTGGAAATTTTCATAATTTTTGGAGTTGTGTATAAGGATTTTTGAATTTTTCAAAAACGGGTTCTGAATCTGAGGTAGTCTCAGATTCTGTTTTCAAAGGGGAATTTTATCAAGGGTAATAGTGTAATTTCCGCCAACCACTATTCACCCCCCCTCTAGTGGTGTTTGTTGCAGGTGCACAGTCCAATATTTGGTATCAGAGCGAGGTTTACACAACTCAAAGAAGCAAGATTCAGCACTATATCAACAAGACAAGGCCAAGATACAACTATTCAAAGTAGCTTGCTAATCTCCAATTAAAGGTACAGACAATGGCCATAGTTTCTCACAAAGGTGAGTTGGAAGGTATGTCTACACAACGTCCTCCTCTTTTCGATGGAAATAATTTCGTTCATTGGAAACTTAGAATGAGGCTATTCTTAATGGCAATAGACATTGATTTATGGTCTATAGTTGAAGATAGGCTGTACATTCCAATGAAAATTGTACAAGTTAGTGGAGTCACACAGGAAGTAGAAAAATATAAAAGCGGATGGTCTTCCGAAGATAAAAAGAAAATGTCCATGAATGCTAAAGATATGCAATTACTGTTAAACGGACTAACGACTTCTGAAGCAGGATATGTGTCAAATTGCACAAGCGCACACGACATGTGGAAATCATTAGAATTAAAGCATGAAGGTACTAGCGGGGGTAAAAGAGTCAAAAATAAACATGCTTATGTCTGAGCTTGAATCTTTCAAAATGTTGTCAAACGAATCCATAACATCTATGGATTTGAGGATTACTAACACTTTCAATGCCCTTGAAGCTTTAGGCAAATCATTCACGAACAATAAAAAGGTTCAAAAGGTGATGCGAAGCCTTCCTGCTGAATGAGATCCAAAGGTAACTGCAATCGAGGAGACAAAGTGTATCACTAAGATGGATGAATTGATCGGTTCACTTAGAGTATACGAGGTAAAACTAAACCAACGGAAGTCCGAGTCATCAAAGTCAACCGGTAAGTCTATAGCTTTCAAATCAACTGAATCACATGCAAATATTATTGATATCAATAGTGATGATGAATTAGACGATGACTTGATATTGATAGCTAGAAAACTTAGTTTTTTAAACGTCCAAATAAGAATAGACAATGATCTTCTTCTTCTTCTCAACCTAGGAAAAATAACTCTAATAACAACAAATGGCATAAAAAAGAGTTAAAATGTTATGAATGTGGTAAAAGAGGACTCATCTCTTATGATTGTCCGACAAAGAAAAATGCCAACAATAATAATAATAATAATAACAAACAAGAAAAGGAGACGCAAATACCAAAGGAAAAGGAGACCAAGCCAAGGAAAGGCAAACGAGCAATAAAGGTGAGCACATGGAGCGACTTATCCGACTCAGAATCTGACACTGAGGAAGCTCAAGTCTGCTTCGTATCCAACGAGGTAAGTTCTTTTTCTGATGATGATTCTGATAGTGAAATGGCATTTGATGAAATGTATGAAGAATTTTTAAGAATGCATGCTCACTGTAAGAGGCTCTCTAAAGAAAAAAAGAAACTAATTGAAGAAAATGACAAGTTGAAGACGTCTAACTTGGAATTTTCCGATCAATTAGAATCTTTTAAACAAGAGTCTACTAATACTCTCGATTCTTTAGAGAGTAAAATTGAATCATATAGGAAAAATGAACAAACATTGAAGTCTAAGTTAGAAAGTTGTGAAAATGAGATAGTACAACTTAAATCTACTAAACTAAACTTAGAAAAATGTTAGAACAATTTAGATATGGTACTAACATGCTAGATACAATGATATCCTCACAAAAATATGGAAATGACAAAACTGGATTAGGATATAAAGAAGAAGATGCCAAAGTAGATAAGAAGACTAAGTTTGTATCATCAAGTACTAAACAACCTTATAAAGTGATAAAAACAACTTTGCATGCTACACCCTCTTCTACTCATTCTTCTGCATATTCCAAGGTAAAAATGCAACACGCACCCATAAATGTACACATATATAAACGTGCGAAAAGACAAAATTTTGCATCTAGACAACCTAGAAATTATGCCTATATGTATACGAATGTAACTAGACATAATAAAATGCATCCTACTTATTATGAACCTAAGTATATGCAACAATCATATAAGTCTTATAGAAATGCATATGAACATACATACATAGAACCATATAAGAAACAAAATCATATGCCATACATAAGCTATCAAAATCGGCCGCAACATAGTACATATAAACCAAGGTACAACATGTATAACAATGCATCTTCATAGAATGTATATGCTAATTCTCCTTATTTTTCAAATTATAACTATGTTAAAAATGTGCCAAAAAGGTATGTCCAAGTTTGGATACCTAAGGGATATCTAAACAAGGATGGTGCCCCTAACATTCAAGGACCAAATAATGGATACCTAAAACTTTGTCTCCATTGTAGGAAAATCACAAAGAATGCAAGAAGGAGGCAAAGTCAAAGAATCTAAAAACTAAATGGTTTTTAGATAGTGGATGTTCAAGGCATATGGCGGGCAACCCCAAACTATTCACCGAGTTGGAACATATCAAGAATGGAGGAAAGGTAACATTCGGTGACAACAACAAAGGACAAGTTGTTGGAAAAGGAACAATTGGGGACCCTAACACATTTCAAATACGAAAGGTGTTGTTAAGCAATCTCTCTTATAATTTACTTAGTATTTCTCAACTTATAGATTGTGGTTATAATGTCTCTTTTCTTCCCAATTCTTGTGATATAATAAATAAAAAAGGTGAAATAGTATTAAAAGGAAATAGAGATGGTAATATTTATACTCTTACCTTAGATAACATGTTAGATGCTAAAGTTAAGTGTCTAATATCACATGACTTAGATGCGAATTTATGGCATAGAAGATTAGGACATATAGGAATTTTAACCATTAAGAAATTATCTAAGAGAATTTAATTAGAAGAATGCCTGAGTTAGACTCAGATAATTTTTAAATGTGTGAAATATGTATTAAAGGAAAACACACTAAAGAAACATTAAAAACGAAACAGGAAGTGAGTACTAGTCATGTACTAGAATTGCTTCACTTAGACTTATTTGGTCCAAGTAGGAAAAGAAGTCTAGGTGGACACTACTATGTGTGTGTCACAGTAGATGATTACTCACGCTACACATGGACATTGTTCTTAACACACAAAGACGATGCTCCATTAGCAATCGAAACTCTTATCAAGTAACTTGAAAACATTTACGAAGAACATGTCAAAAGAATTAGAAGTGATAGAGGTGGAAATTTTAAAAACAAAGATGTAATCAAGTTTTGTGAATTACATGGAATAAAACATGAATTCTCACCACCAAGAACATCACAACTCAATAGAGTTGTTGAACACAAAAATAGAACAATTCAAGAAGTTGCTAGGACAATGCTTTGTGAAAATAAATTACCTAAATATTTATGGGCTGAAGCTGTTAGTTGTGCGTGTTACATAATAGATAGGTTTTCTAATAGAAAGAAATTGAATAAAACACCTTATGAATTGTTAAACAATAGACAACCTAAAGTAGATTATCTTAAAGTTTTTGGTTGTAAGTGTTTTGTGTTGAACACTAAGGATAATCTAGACAAGTTTGAACAAAAGTCTATTAAATGCATATTTGTTGGTTATTCAACTAATTCAAGAGCATATAGGTGTTATAATCCTGCATCTAGAAAGATAATTGAATCTATACATGTGAAATTCAATGAAAATGCATGCTTTGAAGTTAGTGCTAAAACTCAACAAGAAAATAATGTTGAAAATATGTTTGATGATGATGATATATTACTTGAGCATGTACTTGATCATTTAGAATAAACTCTCCCTGAAAAGACATGCATGAACCCTTAGATAAAATAAATGAAGAAACTTTGAGATTGGAAGATAATACAACTAATGATCCAATTATCTATGATAATGTTCATACAAATGAAACATTTGAACAAGATGAGGGTGAACCTAGTCAACCTAGGAATTGGTGGCATCCTAAAGAATTAATCATTGGGGATCCAAGTGTTGGGGTTAGAACACGTAGAAATATAAGTCAATCTTAAGGACATAGTTTAATCTCACACTTAGAACCTAAGAATGTAGAGGAAGCCTTAGGTGATATATCTTGGTAGATGCCACGCATGAGAAATTGAAGCAATTCACAAGGAACAACGTGTGGGATTTAGTACGTAAACCCGAAAATAAGTCTGTAATAGGAGCGAAATGGGTGTTTAGGAATAAAATGGATAAACAAGGAAACAATTCGCGAAATAAGGCTAGGCTAGTCATGCAAGGTTATAATCAACAAGAAGGAATAGATTATGAAGAAATCTTTGCACCCGTTGCACGAGTAGAAGCAATTAGATTGTTACTTGCTATTGCAAGTCTAAGCAACATCAAACTCTTCCAAATGGATGTCAAGAGTGTGTTTTTGAATGGATACATCCAAGAAGAGGTGTTTGTCAAACAACCCTCCGGATTCGAAGATCCAAATAATCCTAACCATGTTTACAAGCTTAAGAAAACTCTATATGGTTTAAAACAAGCTCCAAGAGCTTGGTATGATAGATTTGCAAATTTTCTTATTGCAAATAATTATCAAAGGGGAACCATAGACGACACATTATTCCCAAGAAAAAAAGATAATGATTTATTAATAGTTCAAAATATGTAGACGATATTATCTTTGGTTCAACTAAACCTACCTTAGTGAAGGACTTCGAAGAGTTTATGAAGTCAGAATTTAAAATATCAATGGTAGGAGAATTGAATTACTTCTTAGGACTTCAAATAAAACAAACCCCTCAAGGAATTCACATTAGCCAACTTAAGTATGTCAACGATATGATTAAGAAATTTGGCTTTGAAGAGTTGACCCCAACACCTACCCCTATGAGTGTTAGCATTAAAGTAGACAAGGATGAAAATGGTAAACCGTTTGATGACACACTATATAGGTCTATGATTGGATCATTGTTATACTTAACCGCGTCAAGACCTGATATCATTTTTAGTGTGTGTATGTGTGCTAGGTTTCAATCTTGTCCTAAGGTATCTCATTACAATGCGGTGAAAAAGATCTTTAGATATCTTCAACACACACCTCACTTAGGACTTTGGTATGGTAGAAACGCTAAGTTGGAATTATATGCATATAGCAAGCTGATTAAGGTGGTTGCTATTGGACCGTGCACCTGCAATAAACACCACTAGAGGGGGAGGAGTGAATAGTGGTTAGCGGAAATTACACTACAACCTTTTGTAATAATCCCCTTTGAAAACAGAATCTGAAACTGCCTCAGATTCAGAACCCGTTTTTGAAAAATTCAAATCTAATTGTACACACCTCCAAAAATTATGAAACTTTTCAGAATTGAATTTAAAAGTGTTAAAAAGACTCTGTCCAAAAACCAAACAAAAATAAGATCTTTTGACCCTTCAAACAAATAAAAAGATTCAGATGGTCAATCTGGACAGAATTGAACAGAATGTTGCTGATTTTGAAAATAGTGTTTCTCTTTGAATACTCAACCAAACAGGTTGATCTTTATATCAAAACACTCCTTAGGATGTGTAAATAAAGTTTCCAAAAGGCCCTGACCTAACAATTCTTGATAAATACAGAATTTAAGTTTGCTCAAAACTGGTCAGATTGCAGCCAAATTAGAGCAGTTATTTTGCAAAGACTAAAAGACTAACTTTCCCTTGCTCAAATCAAGTGATTCTTGTTGCAAATGAAAGCTAACAGTCTGAAGTATAACTCCACCAAAAATCATGAATTTTGAAAGTGTTTAGCTATTTTTTCAAAACGTAAGAATTTGTGTGAAAACTGCAGTAAAAACGGGCAGAAAACAAAAATGAAGAAACAAGACAAGAATACCAAGGATTTATCTTGGTTCGGTCAATGTGACCTACTCCAGTCCCAAGGAACACCTTTCCTTGGATTTCACTATCAAATGAATCACCTTACAACAAGAACCAAGCTTGATCCTTGGGTTATACACCAACCCTATTCAAGACTTGGATAATCACCTTCTAAGCAACACTTAGTTGCAACACCTTTAGCACCTATTGATATAGCCTTATAGAAATGGCTAATCAATATTACAAATGAAGCTCAAGAGGCTTGTAGCACAGCGAAAACAACAAGAACACCTTTGCTACAAAGAATGGAACAAGAACAACAACAAGAAGAAGATGATAGCTAGACAATTCAACAAATGCTTGTGAGCTTCAAGTGTGTTTCATCTTCTTCACCATTGCCTCTATTTATAGTGTGTTTTAAGCCTTGGAGATAAGAATTCCAATGTGTCACCATCTTCATCATCAAGTCCAAATGTCTTCTCATCATTTATTGGCCTTTGTACACTTGGCAAAATGAGACAACATAATTGATCCACCTTGGCATCACTTTGTTGGCCGAAAATTCCACCTTGGAATGTCTTGAAAATGTGAAGATAATACCCAAAGATAAGATGGCATATTCCTCCATTATACCCTCAAATTCTTGTCTTGAAAATAGGCATGTGAGGCTTTGAACATTTCAAATGAAATTCAGCTCCAAAAACAAGTGTAGTAGCCGTTTGGCTACTTTCAATTTTCCAAGAAAAATTCTTTTAATTATCCTTTGTAAAATGAAGAAAATAAGAAAGTATAATACCACCAAAATATCCTCAACTCCAAGCACAAGAATAGGACATGTGAAGTCTTCATTTGACTTCAAAAATCTGCTGAAAATACCCAAGAATAGGCATATAGCCGTTGGCTATATTTAGAAAATTCCAAGTTGGCAATTTTGCCAACTAGCTCCTTTTTGGTTGGTCCACTTGTCTCCAACTCATAAAATGAATAATGTATCACCTTCACCTGCTCATACACGTTTTTGAGCATACAATATATGTAGCAACTTAAATTTTTGAAGAAGAAATAAATAGATAATAGTTGACAAGATTATGTCAACGTGTAACACCGAAATTCCCAATATTTATTCTTATATGTCGTGATCATTTCCACACCTTTAACACATTTGACACCTCTGAATAATGATGATAAATATGCTCTCATAACATATATAAGAAGGTCTTCAAGAAAAAATAGAATGTGACATCTCAAATCGTCACATATCCGCTATAATCAATAATATCATCATGTGAGAGAATGAAATAAAGAATCACCATATTATCTTCAAATTAATAATAACTCAGCTCCAGAATGAAGATAATAATATGCTCAAGAGATTCCTTGAGTGAAAATACCAAAAATACCCTCGAGGGTGAAATGACCAAAATACCCCTGATATATGAGAACTCCAGAAATGACCCGGATGGTCAGAAATAATTATGATATCACCTTTGTCATGATATATAGTATAAGAATACATCCTTGAAATATTTTCACCATGTGACGTTCCTACAAAACTCAAAATACCAATTTTGCCCTTTTTGGTAAGTTGTAGAAACTTCCAAGGCACGTTAGTCACAATACATTTAAAATCATCAAAATCACATGAGATTCACATAATGAGAATGTATAAATCATATACCAATGAAAACAACAATTTTAACACATTTTAGAAAATTATTTCTAAAAACCCTAGACATCGGATGATCGAAGTGCCTCAGCTTCAGAGATCGATGTCTCACAGAAAGGTTCAGGTTTTGTGTCTAGCCTACATCGATCGATCGAAGTGAGGGTTCGATGTACATCGATCGATCGATGTGTCTCAGGTTTAGAGATCGATGTCTCACCGTAAGGTCTTGAACTTTCACTGCATTACATGGATCGATCGATGTGAGAGATCTATGTACATAGATCGACCGATGTGCAACAACCTAAGAGATCGATGCCAACTTTTTCAACTTTTTCAACTTTTAATCATATATAACATCATGTGTGACATTTTTAAGCATTCACCACTTAAAATCATGTCTTTGAAAATTATCCAAACATATTTCTCAAAGTTGCAAGTTAGATAGAAAATCTACTAGCGGTACATATCAATTCATAGGAACCAACTTGATCTCTTGGTTTTCTAAAAAGCAAGCTAGTGTAGCACTCTCTACCACTGACGCCGAGTATATAGCCTTGAGTTTATGCACTACCCAAATACTTTGGCTTAAACAACAACTTAGTGATTTTGGCATTAAAATGAATAAGATTCCAATTTTCTGCGATAGCACAAGTGCGATCAATCTTTTTCGGAATCCGGTACTTCATTTTAAGGCCAAACACATTGAGGTAAGATACCATTTTCTTCGAGATCATGTTCAAAATGGAGATATAACTATAGATCATGTAAGAACTGATCACCAAATAGCTGATATCTTCATCAAACTCCTTAATCAAGCCAATTTTGAAAACTTACGAGCCAAGTTAGGTATGATGACTTACGAAACCATTGCATAATTCTATCTTTTGCATGATTTGCAAAATAAAGGGGGAGATAGAATAAGAACATGGTTTTAGTTGGTAAGTCATGATTTGGACTTGAGTTGAATAATATGCTAAGTCATGATTTGGACATGAGTTGAATAATATGCTAAATTTCAATTGGTATAATTTTTGAGCATAGGCTAAGAGAGAGTATAATTTTAGGGGGAGCACATGAACATATGAGAATTGAGAGTTTGAAAACAATTGGTATAAAATTGATGAAACAACTGGTAAATGGTGAGGTTTTCAAAAACAATTCAATTGGTTTAAAATTGGTATATTTATGATAAACAATTGGTAAAGAGTTGTGGCATTAAAATCATGTTAGGTTATTTTGAAAATCATCCAAAAGGGGGAGAATGTTGAGAAGTGAGAGGAGACACTTCAAATTTATCGGATTCATATATGTTGATAAATATGTTTGGATAAATTTCAAAGTAATGATTTTAAGTGGTGAATGCATAAAAATGTCACACATGGTGTTATATGTGATTAAAAGTTGAAAAAGTTGACATCGATCTCTCAGGTTGTTGCACTTCGATCGATCGATGTACTTGGATCTCTCACATCGATCGATCTACGTAAGGCAGTGAAAATTCAAGACCTTACTATGAGACATCGATCTCTAAACCTGAGACACATCGATCGATCGATATATACATCAAACCCTCACTTCGATCGATCGATGTAGGTCAGAGAAAAATTCTGAAACTCACTGTGAGACATCGATCTCTGAAGTTGAGGCACTTCGATCGATCGATGTCTAGGGTTTTTAGAAATATTTTTCTAAAATTTGATAAAGTGGTTGTTTCCATTTGTAATGTATATATGTTCATTATGTGATTATTATGTTATTATGATAAATATAAATGTCTTGTGACTAATGTGCCTTGGAAGTTTCTACAACTTACCAAAAAGGGCAAACTTGGTATTTTGAGTTTTGTAGGAACATGATATGGTGGAAATAATTCAAGGACTTATTCTTATCATATTTATCAAGACAAAGGTGGTATTATATTTATTTCTGACCATCAGGGTCATTTTTGGAGTTTCTCTGGGGCATTTTGGTCATTTCATCTCTGAGGGTATTTTTGGTATTTCCACTCAAGGAATCTCTTGAGTATATTCTTGGCTTCATTCTGGAGTTGTGCTATGATTATTTTGAAGATTATATGGTGGTTTTATATTATTTCTCTCACATGATGATATTATTGATTATAGCGGGATATGTGACGAGTTGTGATGTCACATTCTATTTCTTTCTTGAAGACTCTCTTCTATATGTTATTGGAGTATATTTATCAAGATGTTACAGAGAATTTGATGGTGTTAAAGTTGTGGAAATGATCACAACATACAAGAAGAAATATTAGGAATTTTGGTGTTACATATTGACATAATCTTATCAACTATTATTTGTTGATTTCTTCTTCAAAAATCTGAGTTGATATACATATATATGTGTTCAAAAACGTGCCTTTACAGTTGGAGATGATGTGTTATTCATTTTATGGCTTCGTGACAAGTGGACAAATCAAAAAGAGGCTAGTTGGCAAAAATTGCCAACTTGGAATTTTCGTAGTAGTAGCCAACGGCTACTAAGGTGTCTTTGGAGCTGATTTTTGGTTTGAATTTGTCAAATACCACATGCCTATTCTCAAGCCAAGGAGTTGAGGAGATATTGCAGGAATATGTCGTTCTATCTTCTTCTTATTATCTTCATTTTGCAAAGGATAATTAGGACATGCCAAGGTGGAAATTTCGGCTAGCAATGTGTGCCCAAGGTGGACCAATCATTTTCCTTGATGTTGCTAAGTGTAAAAGGCCAACCAATGATGTGAAGACACTTAAGATTGATGATGAATATGGTGACACATGTGCATTCTTATCTACGAGGCTCAATTCACACTAAATAGGAGGCAATGGTGAAGAAGATGAAACACACTTGAAGCTCATTTGAAAAACATTAGTTGATTTGTCTAGCTATCTTCTTCTTGTCATTCTTGTTCCAATATTTGTAGCCAAGATGTTCTTGTTGTATTTTTTGGAGAGCTACAAGCCTCTTGAGCTTCATTTGTAAGATTGATTAGCCAATTCTATAAGGCTACATCAATAGGTGGTAGAGGTGTTGCAACTAAGTGTTGCATAGAAGGTGTTCATCCAAGTCTTGAATAGGATTGGTGTTTAACCCAAGGATCAAGCTTGGTCTGGTTGTAATTTGGTTCATACCATAGTAAAATCCAAGGAAAGATGTTCTTTGGGACTGGAGTAGGTCACATTGACCGAACCAGGATAAATTCTTGGTGTTCTTGTCTTGCTTCTACATTTTTGCATTCTGGCCGTTTTTTACTGCAGTTTTCACCCAATTTCACACGTTTTGAAACAATAGCTAAACACCTTCAAAATTCGTGATTTTTGGTGGAGTTATACTTCACCACTATTAGCTTTCATTTGCAACAAGAATCACTTGATTTGGGCAATGGAAAGTTAGTCTTTCAATCTTTGCAAGATAATTGCTCCAATCTGGATGCAATCTGACTAGTTTTAAGAAAACTTGAATTCTGTTTTAACCAAGAGTTGTTTAAGGTCAGAGCCTTTTGGAATCATAAACTAGACATCCTAAGGAGTGTTTTGATACAAATTTCAACCTTTTTGGTTAAGTATTCAAAGAGAAACACATTTTCCAATTTCAGCAACATTCTGTCCAATTCTGTCCAGATTCACCATCTGAATCTTTTTATTTGTTTGAAGGGTCAAACGATCTTATTTTTGTCTAATTTTTGGACAGAGTCTTGTCTACACATTGAAATTAAGTTCTGGAAATTTTCATAATTTTTGGAGTTGTTTTCAAAGGGGATTTTTATCAAGGGTAATAGTGTAATTTCCGCCAACCACTATTCACCCCCCTCTAGTGGTGTTTGTTGCAGGTGCACAGTCCAATATTTGGTATCAGAGCGAGGTTCACACCACTCAAAGAAGCAAGATTCAGCACCATATCAACAAGACAAGGCCAAGAAACAACTATTCAAAGTAGCTTGCTAATCTCTGATTAAAGGTACAGACAATGGCCATAGTTTCTCACAAAGGTGAGTTGGAAGGTATGTCTACACAATGTCCTCCTCTTTTCGATGGAAATAATTTCGTTCATTGGAAACTTAGAATGAGGCTATTCTTAATGGCAATAGACATTGATTTATGGTCTATAGTTGAAGATAGGCTGTACATTCCAATGAAAATTGTACAAGTTAATGGAGTCACACAGGAAGTAGAAAAATATAAAAGCGGATGGTCTTCCGAAGATAAAAAGAAAATGTCCATGAATGCTAAAGATATGCAATTACTGTTAAACGGACTAACGAATTCTGAAGCAGGATATGTGTCAAATTGCACAAGCGCACACGACATGTGGAAATCATTAGAATTAAAGCATGAAGGTACTAGCGGGGGTAAAAGAGTCAAAAATAAACATGCTTATGTCTGAGCTTGAATCTTTCAAAATGTTGTCAAACGAATCCATAACATCTATGGATTTGAGGATTACTAACACTTTCAATGCCCTTGAAGCTTTAGGCAAATCATTCACGAACAATGAAAAGGTTCTAAAGGTGATGCGAAGCCTTCCTGTTGAATGAGATCCAAAGGTAACTGCAATCGAGGATACAAAGTCTATCACTAAGATGGATGAATTGATCGGTTCACTTAGAGTATACGAGGTAAAACTAAACCAACGGAAGTCCGAGTCATCTAAGTCAACCGGTAAGTCTATAGCTTTCAAATCAACTGAATCACATGCAAATATTATTGATAGCAATAGTGATGATGAATTAGACGATGACTTGATATTGATAGCTAGAAAACTTAGTTTTTTTAACGTCCAAATAAGAATAGACAATGATCTTCTTCTTCTTCTTCTCAACCTAGGAAAAATAACTCTAATAACAACAAATGATACAATAAAGAGTTAAAATGTTATGAATGTGGTAAAAGATGACACATCTCTTATGATTGTCCGACAAAGAAAAATGCCAACAATAATAATAATAATAATAACAAACAAGAAAAGGAGACGCAAATACCAAAGGCAAAGGAGACCAAGCCAAGGAAAGGCAAACGAGCAATAAAGGTGAGCACATGGAGCGACTTATCCGACTCAGAATCTGACACTGAGGAAGCTCAAGTCTGCTTCTTATCCAACGAGGTAAGTTCTTCATCTGATGATGATTCTTATAGTGAAATGGCATT
Organism: Eustoma russellianum; assembly: GCA_036186865.1. Lineage (NCBI taxonomy): Eukaryota > Viridiplantae > Streptophyta > Magnoliopsida > Gentianales > Gentianaceae > Eustoma > Eustoma russellianum. The sequence continues at coordinate 16,761,264 of AP025074.1, read as the reverse complement.
TGATGAAATGTATGAAGAATTTTTAAGAATGCATGCTCACTGTTGAAGAAAATGACAAGTTGAAGACGTCTAACTTGGAATTTTCCGATCAATTAGAATCTTTTAAACAAGAGTCTACTAATACTCTCGATTCTTTAGAGAGTAAAATTGAATCATATAGGAAAAATGAACAAACATTGAAGTCTAAGTTAGAAAGTTGTGAAAATGAGATAGTACAACTTAAATCTACTAAACTAAACTTAGAAAAAATGTTAGAACAATTTAGATATGGTACTAATGTGCTAGATACACTGATATCATCACAAAAATATGGAAATGATAAAACTGGATTAGAATATAAAGAAGAAGATGCCAAAGTTGATAAAAAGACTAAGTTTGTATCATCAAGTACTAAACAACCTTATAAAGTGATAAAAACAACTTTGCCTGCTACACCTTCTTCTACTCATTCTTCTGCATATTCTAAGGTAAAAATACAACACGCACCCGTAAATGTACACATATATAAATGTGCAAAAAGACAAAATTTTGTATCTAGACAACCTAGAAATTATGCCTATATATATACCAATGTAACTAGACATAATAAAATGCATCCTACTTATTATGAACCTAAGTATAGGAAACAATCATACAAGTCTTATAGAAATGCATATGAACATACATACATAGCAGCATATAAGAAACAAAATCATATGTCATACATAAGCTATCAAAATCGGCCGCAACATAGTACATATAAACCAAGGTACAGCATGTATAACAATGCATCTTCATGGAATGTATATGCTAATTCTCCTTATTTTTCAAATTATAACTATGTTAAAAATGTGCCAAAAAGGTATGTCCAAGTTTCGATACCTAAGGGATATCTAAACAAGGATGGTGCCCCTAACATTCAAGGACCAAATAAAGGATACCTAAAACTTTGTCTCCATTGTAGGAAAATCGCAAGGAATGCAAGAAGGAGGCAAAGTCAAAGAATCTAAAAACTAAATGGTTTTTAGATAGTGGATGTTCAAGGCATATGGCGGGCAACCCCAAACTATTCACCGAGTTGGAACATATCAAGAATGGAGGAAAGGTAATATTCGGTGACAACAACAAAGAACAAGTTATTGGAAAAGGAAAATTTGGGGACCCTAACACATTTCAAATACGAAATGTGTTGTAAGTAATCTTTCGTATAATTTATTAAGTATTTCTCAACTTATAGATTGTGGATATAATGTTTCTTTTCTTCCCAATTCTTGTGATATAATAAATGAAAAAGGAGAAATTGAATTAAAAGGAAATAGAGATGGTAACATTTACACTCGTACCTTAGATAACATATTAGATGCTAAGGTTAAGTATTTAATTTCACATGACTTAGATGTGAATTTATGGCATAGAAGATTAGGCAATATAGGAATTTCAACCATTAAGAAATTATCTAAAAAGAACTTAATTAGAGGAATGCCTGAGTTAGATGTAGATAATTTTCAAATGTGTGAAACATGTATTAAAGGAAAACATGTTAAACAAACACTAAAACCGAAACATGAAGTGAGTACTAGTCATATCCTAGAATTGCTTCACTTAGACTATTTGGTCCAAGTAAGACAAGAAGTCTAGGTGAACACTACTATGTGTCATAGTAGATGATTACTCACGATACACATGGATATCTTAACACACAAAGACGATGCTCCATTAGCAATCGAAACTCTTATCAAGCAACTCGAAAATTTTTATGAAGAAAATGTTAAGAGAATTAGAAGTGATAGAGGTGGAGAATTTAAAAACAAAAATGTAATCAAGTTTTGTGAATTATATGGAATTAAACATGAATTCTCACCACCTAGAACACCACAACTCAATGGAGTTGTTGAATGTAAAAATAAAACAATTCAAGAAGTTTTTAGAACAATGTGATGTGTAAATAAAGTACCTGAATATTTATGGGCTAAAGCAGTTAGTTGTGCGTGTTACATAATAGATAGGTTTTCTATTAGAAAGAAATTGAATAAAACACCTTATGAATTGTTAAACAATAGACAACCTAAAGTAGATTATCTTAAAGTTTTTGGTTGTAAGTGTTTTGTGTTGAACACTAAGGATAATCTAGACAAGTTTGAACAAAAGTCTATTGAATGCATATTTGTTGGTTATTCAACTAATTCAAGAGCATATAGGTGTTATAATTTTACATCTAGAAAGATAATTGAATCTATACATGTGAAATTCGATGAAAATGCATGCTTTGAAGTTAGTGCTAAAACTCAACAAGAAAATAATGTTGAAAATATGTTTGATGATGATGATATATTACTTGAGCATGTACTTGATCATTTAGAATCAACTCCCCTTGAACAAGACATGCATGAACCCTTAGATAAAATAAATGAAGAAACTTTGAAATTGGAAGATAATACAACTAATGATCCAATTATCTATGATAATGTTCATACAAATGAAACATTTGAACAAGATGAGGGTGAACTTAGTCAACCTATGAATTGGTGGCATCCTAAAGAATTAATCATTGAGGATCCAAGTGTTGGGGTTAGAACACGTAGAAATATAAGTCAACCTTAAGGACATAGTTTAATCTCACACTTAGAACCTAAGAATGTAAAGGAAGCCTTAGGTGATATATCTTGGATAGATGCCATGCATGAGAAATTAAAGCAATTCACAAGGAACAGCGTGTGGGATTTAGTACGTAAACTCGAAAATAAGTCTGTAATAGGAGCGAAATGGGTGTTTAGGAATAAAATGGATGAACAAGGAAACATCACACGAAATAAGGCTAGGCTAGTCACGCAAGGTTATAATCAACAAGAAGGAATAGATTATGAAAAAATATTTGCACCCGTTGCACGAGTAGAAGCAATTAGAATGTTACTTGCTATTGCAAGTCTAAGCAACATCAAACTCTTCCAAATGGATGTCAAGAGTGCGTTCTTGAATAGATACATCCAAGAAGAGGTGTTTGTCAAACAACCCCCCGGATTCGAAGATCCAAAGAATCCTAACCATGTTTACAAGCTTAAGAAAACTCTATATGGTTTAAAACAAGCTCCAAGAGCTTGGTATGATAGATTTGCAAATTTTCTTATTGCAAATAATTATCAAAGGGAACCATAGACAACACATTATTCCTAAGAAGAAAAGATAATGATTTATTAATAGTTCAAAATATGTAGACGATATTATCTTTGGTTTTAACTAACCCTACATTAGTGAAGGACTTCGAAGAGTGTATGAAGTCAGGATTTAAAATGTCAATGGTAGGAGAATTGAATTACTTCTTAGGACTTCAAATAAAACAAACCCCTCAAGGAATTCACATTAGCCAACTTAAGTATGTCAACGATATGATTAAGAAATTTGGCTTTGAAGAGTTGACCCCAACACCTACCCCTATGAGTGTTAGCATTAAAGTAGACAAGGATGAAAATGGTAAACCGTTTGATGACACACTATATAGGTCTATGATTGGATCATTGTTATACTTAAATGCATCAAGACCTGATATCATGTTTAGTGTATGTATGTGTGCTAGGTTTCAATCTTGTCCTAAGGTATCTCATTACAATGCGGTGAAAAAGATCTTTAGATATCTTCAACACACACCTCACTTAAGACTTTGGTATGGTAGAAACGCTAAGTTGGAATTATATGCATATAGCAATGCTGATTATGGTGGTTGAAGTTAGATAGAAAATCTACTAGCGGTACATGTCGATTCATAGGAACCAACTTGATCTCTTGGTTTTCTAAAAAGCAAGCTAGTGTAGCACTTTCTACCACTGAAGCCGAGTATATAGCCTTGAGTTTATGCACTACCCAAATACTTTGGCTTAAACAACAACTTAGTGATTTTGGCATTAAAATGAATAAGATTCCAATTTTCTGCTATAGCACAAGTGCGATCAATCTTTTTCGGAATCCGGTACTTCATTTTAAGGCCAAACACATTAAGGTAAAAAATCATTTTCTTCGAGATCATGTTCAAAATGGAGATATAACTATAGATCATGTAAGAATTGATCACCAAATAGCTGATATCTTCACCAAACCCCTTAATCAAGCCAATTATGAAAACTTACGAGCCAAGTTAGGTATGATGACTTACGAAACCATTGCATAATTCTATCTTTTGCATGATTTGCAAAATAAAAGGGGAGATAGAATAAGAACATGATTTTAGTTGGTAAGTCATGATTTAGACTTGAGTTGAATAATATGCTAAGTCATGATTTGGACTTGAGTTGAATAATATGCTAAGTTTCAATTGGTATAAGTTTTGAGCATAAGTTAATAGAGAGTATAATTTGAGGGGAGCACATGAACATATGAGAATTGAGAGTTTGAAAACAATTGGTATAAAATTGATGAAACAACTGGTAAATGGTGAGGTTTTCAAAAACAAGTCAATTGGTTTAAAATTGGTAGATTTATGATAAACAATTGGTAAAGAGTTGTGACATTAAAATCATGTTAGGTTATTTTGAAAATCATCCAAAAGGGGAGAATGTTGAGAAGTGAGAGGAGACACTTCAAATTTACCGGATTCATATATGTTGAGAAATATGTTTGGATAATTTTCAAAGTCATGATTTTAAGTGGTGAATGCATAAAAATGTCACACATGGTGTTATATGTGATTAAAAGTTGAAAAAGTTGACATCGATCTCTCAGGTTGTTGCACTTCGATCGATTGATGTACTTCGATCTCTCACATCGATCGATCTATGTAAGGCAGTGAAAATTCAAGACCTTACTGTGAGACATCTATCTCTAAACCTGAGACACATCGATCGATGGATGTATACATTGAACCCTCACTTCGATCAATCAATGTAGGTCAGAGAAAAATTCTGAAACTCACTTTGAGACATCGATCTCTGAAGTTGAGGCACTTCGATCGATCGATGTCTAGGGTTTTTAGAAATATTTTTATAAAATTTGATAAAGTGGTTGTTTCCATTTGTACATGTTTTATATATGTTCATTATGTGATTATTATGTTATTATGATAAATATAAATGTCTTGTGACTAATGTGCCTTGGAAGTTTCTACCACTTACCAAAAAAGGGCAAAATTGGTATTTTGAGTTTTGTAGGAACATGATATGGTGGAAATAATTCAAGGACTTATTCTTATCATATTTATCAAGACAAAGATGGTATTATATTTATTTCTTACCATCAGGGTCATTTTTGGAGTTTCTCTCACCAGGGGCATTTTGATCATTTCATCCCTGAGGGTATTTTTGGTATTTTCACTCAAGGAATCTCTTGAGTATATTCTTGGCTTCATTCTGGAGTTAAGCTATGATTATTTTGAAGATTATATGGTGGTTTTATATGATTTCTCTCACATGATGATATTATTAATTATAGCGGGATATGTGACGAGTTGTGATGTCACATTCTATTTCTTTCTTGAAGACTCTCTTCTACATGTTATTGGAGTATATTTATCAAGATATTACAGAGAATTTGATGGTGTTAAAGTTGTGGAAATGATCACAACATACAAGAAGAAATATTGGGAATTTTGGTGTTACATATTGACATAATCTTATCAACTATTATTTGTTGATTTCTTCTTCAAAAATCTGAGTTGATATAAATATACATGTGTTCAAAAACGTGCCTTTACAGTTGGAGATGATGTGTTATTCATTTTATGGCTTCGTGACAAGTGGACAAATCAAAAAGAGGCTAGTTGGCAAAAATTGTCAACTTGGAATTTTCGTAGTAGTAGCCAACGGCTACTAAGGTGTCTTTGGAGCTAATTTTTGGTTTGAATTTGTCAAATACCACATTCCTATTCTCAAGCCAAGGAGTTAAGGAGATATTGCAGGAATATGTCATTCTATCTTCTTCTTATTATCTTCATTTTGCAAAGGATAATTAGGACATGCCAAGGTGGAAATTTCGGCCAGCAATGTGTGTCCAAGGTGGACCAATCATTTTCCTTGATGTTGCCAAGTGTACAAGGCCAACCAATGATGTGAAGACACTTAAACTTGATGATGAAGATGGTGACACATGTGCATTCTTATCTACGAGGCTCAACTCACACTATAAATAGGAGGCAATGGTGAAGAAGATGAAACACACTTGAAGCTCACTTGAAAAGCATTAGTTGATTTGTCTAGCTATCTTCTTGTTGTCATTCTTGTTCCATTATTTGTAGCCAAGATGTTCTTGTTGTATTTGTTGGAGAGCTACAAGCTTCTTGAGCTTCATTTGTAAGATTGATTAGCCAATTCTGTAAGGCTACATCAATAGGTGGTAGATGTGTTGCAACTAAGTGTTGCATAGAAGGTGTTCATCCAAGTCTTGAATAGGGTTGGTGTTTAACCCAAGGATCAAGCTTGGTCTTGTTATAATTTGGTTCATACCATAGTGAAATCCAAGGAAAGGTGTTCCTTGGGACTAGAGTAGGTCACATTGACCGAACTAGGATAAATTCTTGGTGTTCTTGTCTTGCTTCTACATTTCTGCATTCTGGCTGTTTTTTACTGCAGTTTTCATACAATTTCACATGTTTTGAAAAAATAGCTAAACACCTTCCAAATTCGCGATTTTTGGTGAAATTATACTTCAGACTGTTAGCTTTCATTTTTAATAAGAATCACTTGATTTGGGCAATGGAAAGTTAGTCTTTCAGTCTTTGCAAGATAACTGCTCCAATCTGGCTGCAATCTGACTAGTTTTAAGAAAACTTGAATTCTGTTTTAACCAAGAGTTGTTTAAGGTCAGAGCCTTTTGGAATCATAAACTAGACATCCTAAGGAGTGTTTTGATACAAATTTCAACCTTTTTGGTTAAGTATTCAAAGAGAAACACATTTTCCAATTTCAGCAACATTATGTCCAATTCTGTCCAAATTGACCATCTAAATCTTTTTATTTGTTTGAAGGGATAAACGATCTTATTTTTGTCTAACTTTTGGACAAAGTCTTGTCAACACATTGAAGTTAAGTTGTGGAAATTTTCATAATTTTAAGAGTTTTGTACAAGGATTTTTGAATTTTTCAAAAACGGGTTCTGAATCTCAGATAGTCTCAGATTCTGTTTTCAAAGGGGATTTTTTTCAAGGGTAATAGTGTAATTTCCGCTAACCACTATTCATCCTCCTATCTAGTGGTGTTTATTGCAGGTGCACGGTCCAACAATATACGTATAAGGAACACCTTCGAAGAGAGTTGATATTAGGAGAAACAAGTCAAGGCCTATTGACTAGAACAAAATTTAATGAAAATGCTTTCATTTCACAAGTTAGCCTAAAAATATAAAAGAGGCTATAAATGATGAAGATTGGGTATTAGCCATGCAAGAAGAACTAAATCAATTTGAAAGAAGTGATGTTTGGGAATTAGTAGCTAAACCTAGTGATCACCCCATAATTGGCCCTAAATGGGTATATAGAAATAAAATGGATGATAAAGAAACATTACTAGAAACAAAGCTAGGTTAGTAGATCAAGGATACAGACAAGAAGAAGGCATAGACTATGATGATACTTTTGCGCTCGTAGCTAGGTTAGAAGCTACTAGGATGCTATTAGCATATGCATGCTATAAGGATTTCAAACTATATCAAATAGATGTGAAATCCGCCTTCTTGAATGGAATAATTCAAAAAAAAAAGTGTATGTAGCTCAACCACCGGGGTTTGAAAATCATGATTATTCAAATCATGTATTTAAACTCAAAAAGGCCCTTTATGGACTTAAACAAGCTCATAGGGCATGATATGAAAGATTAAGTAACTTCCTACTTGAAAATGAGTTTTCAAGAGGAAAAGTCGACAGTACTCTTTTTATTAAAGAACAAGGAAACCATCAATTGCTTGTTCAAATTTATGTGGATGATATTATATTTGGTACCGCTAATGATTCTTTTGTGACATTTTGCTAAATTGATGAAAGGAAAATTATAGACGAGCATTATGGGTGAGCTAAACTACTTTCTTGGACTTCACATCAAGCAAACTCAAGATGGAGTATATATATCTCAAACGAAGTACACAAATGATTTACTCAAGAAATACAAGTTTGAGGATGGAAGGAGTGTAAGCACACCGATGAGCACAAGTACAAAGCTTGACAAAGATGAAAAAGGGAAAGCCGATTGAGATAACCAAATATAGGGGTATGATTGGTAGTCTACTTTATTTAACCGATAGTAGACCGGATATTTTTCATGTTGTGTGTTTATATGCTAGATTTCAAAGTATGCCTAAGAAATCGCATCTAGTTTCCATTAAACGTATTTTTAGGTATTTGAAAGGAACTTTGAACTTTGGGTTATTTTATCCCAAAAATGGTTGTTTTGATTTAAGAAGGTATAGTGACTCCGACTATGCCGGAAACCTAGTCGATAGAAAAAGCACTTCTGGGACATGTCAATTCCTTGTAGATTGCTTAGTCTCTTGGTTTTCCAAGAAACAAAATAGTGTGTCACTTTCAACGGCTGAATCCGAATATGTATCTGCCGCTTCATGTTGTGCCCAACAACTTTGGATGATAAACACCTTGAATGATTACAATGTCAAGTTTAACAAAGTTCCTATCTAATCTGATAACACTTTAGCCATAAGTATAGCACAAAACCTGGTACACCATAGTAGGACCAAACATATTGAAGTAAGACATCACTTTATAAGGGATTGTATTCAAAAAGGGATGGTTTGTGTTGAATTTGTTCCAACAAATGACCAACTAGCAGATATCTTTATCAAATCTCTTCCTACTGAGACATTCGAATCCATTAGAACAAGATTAGGCATGATAAACAATGTTTAGAGGGTCAAAATTGCCAACAAGACAGATATCAGCATACGTCAATTGATCTATATAGCTGTTTCAAAGACTGATTTAAAATCAGACATCGATCGATCGAAGTAGAAGACATCGATTGATCGAAGTCCATGACATCGAGCAATCGATGTCATTGGGCGCAGGAAGAATAAAAGCTGCAAAAATCAGAAAAATCCTCACTTTCTCTTCTCCAAACGTGAACCCTAACCCCCAATCGCTAAGAACTCCACAAATCCGACACTCAAACTATAGTTTTTTGCATCAATCTTCATCTTTCTTTAATTCAATCACTCTCTGCATAAATTTCATCACCTTCATCACCGTAACGTGCAAATTTCGTACCAAAACCTTCAAATGGCACCACAGAGAAAACAAACCTCAAAAAGGCCAAGAAACTCTTGTGAAGACGAAAATGTACCTCCAACATCTCATCCCCAAGTCCCAACTGGGTCAAGAACACAGGGTGTAAGAAGAAAACTGACACCTCTCAAGAAAGCATGTTGAAAGAGGTTAGGGCAAGGCGTCAAATCAATAATTTTCCTTGGCTCAAGTTCGGTGAGTATGAGCATGCCTTAGAAACCATTAGGTCCGGGTAAGTTCTCATACATATCACTGAGATCTCAAACATTACTTGATGGATGGGGGAGAAGAACAGATCCATTATTCCATTGAAATTGCTCAAGCTTCAAGATATTTTGAGCAATGAGGAATTGAGATCGATCATCAATTGGTTTGATGATAAAAAATGGAGACCTATTTGGGAGGTTTCTGAAATGGATTATATGTTTACCCATTACACTCGGTTATTTTATGCTAATTTATGGGTAGAATACCTTAATGGGATGCCATTTTCATTGAATTCGGTTATAAATGGTCAACTTGTAGCATTTGATACAAAAATAATAAATGAGCTTCTTCATGTCCCGGATGAAGGTTTAGATGATTTTGATATCTGGAAATGGGACAACTATAAGTATAAGGTGATCAAAGATGAGGTAAAAACCTTCCTTGGCTCTCATCCCACCTAAAACACTAATAATATGCATGTGGTATACTGTGTTTTGCTTGCCATTGTCACTTTTTGTATCAATGGTAAGTGGGCCAAACTCCCAAGTAATTTAGATTTTTACATTGCCTATCGTATATCTATGAGGGAACAACTAAATTGTGGAGAGATATTCTTTATGAATGTGGTGGAGGCGGTCACTAAGAAATCAAAAGCCCTCTCATATAGTCTAATTTATTGATTGCTAAGAAATGTGAATGTGGTGTTGGATGAGACTTACGAAGAAAAGATAGCAACCAAAGACTATTACAACAAAGCTAACATCCAACAAATCTACAAATCACGGAAAGAAGCACAAAGAAGGGGTGGTCAAAATGAACATTCCTACAGAAGGACCCATTCCTCTAACACATCCCACCGAGCCTCCCACTGAACCTCAACCACAACCCCAAACTCAACCAAGCCCTACCTTTCGAGTGGATCAGGGAAAAGCTCCGATGGAGGAGGGTAGTGGTTCCAAGTTACCATTTGATGCTGAGGATGAAGTTAACGCGCTACATAATATATTGGATCAATGGAGAGAAGATCTCACCAAAGAACAAAGTTCGCATTGACGATTTTGAGAAAGAAAACACAAGCCTCAAGAAGTAAGTTTCCACAATTGAAAAGAAATACAACAAGCTCAAGGAGAAACTCAAGACGTGCATTCCCGGCTTAGCTTTCTCTTCTGATGAAGAATAGAGCTCCTAGTTCTCCCCATTTCCCTCTTAGCTATAGGATAAGGCTTAGAAGTTGATGTTATTTGTATATCTAAAAATTCGTATTTATTAATGATATTTTTGGTTATCCTTCATTTTTTTTTGATGCTTTCAAAAAGGGGGAGTAAAATTGGTATTGGTATAGGTAATGTTGCATGTTGCTTGGCATGGGTATTAGTATAGGTATGTTGCTTGCTTGGTATTGACATTGGTCTGGTATGGTATATGCTTGGCATTGGTATTGGTATAGGTAATGTTGCATGTTGCTTGGCATTGACATTGGTATGATATATGCTTGGCATTGGTATAGGTAATGTTGTATGCTTGATGGAAATATGCTTAATTAAAACTTTGGCATGTTTGGCACATAAGTTGAGTGATCAGTGAAAATTGAAAATATAGCATGATGCACTTAGACTTGATGCATGGTTTGGTTGAAAGGAAGTATTTTGACATTTTCATTGGTTTTTGTAAGATTACGTGTTGGGGGGAGTTTTTGGATGTGTTCACATGTTTCATGAATTAGGGGAGCATGGAATGCACGGACTAAAGGGGAGATATAAAATGTCAAGATTAAAAATTTTTAGCTAGCTCAAATGCAAGTTTTCAATTAAAAATACCTTTAAAGTTTTGGTTTTGAAATCATCAAAAAGGGAGAGATTGTTGGGATATGAAATGTTTTGATGACGTAAAAAGGTATTTTAAATAAGTTAAAGAGGAATGTCACACTTGAAATTTGAAGCAAAGATGAGAAAAACACATTAGGGACATAAATCTCTCACGTAGATCGATCTATCTACACATCAGTCTTTCAAAGGGAGACTTCGACCAATCTATGTTGAAGTTATTCAAGTTTGAAAAGTTTCTGCCCGACATCGATCTTTCAGTCTGAAGGACATCGATCGATCGATGTCACTTCAGTCTCTCCAAGATAGACTTCGATCGATCGATGTCAGGCAGTTTCAAACCAGAAACTTTCTGGAAGACATCGATCTCTCAGGCCAGGGGGCATCCATCGATCGATGTCACATCAGTCTCTCTAGGAGAGACATCGATCGATCGATGTACTAAAGGTTAAAAACTGGAAACTCTCTGGAGGACATCGGTCTCTCAGCCTAGACATTTCGATCGATCGATGTCTCACAGAATTCAAATTTTTATGACCGTTGGAACAAAATCCAAAGGAGATTTATGGTGTTTTCTCATTCCAATCTTGCTCAAATTTCTTGTGGACTTTTCTCTAACATAATACATGCTTTCTTGTACTATTATATTCATGTCTAAGATTCTCTAGGATGGCTTTGGAGGATCAATCAATCCATAGAGAGGCTAAAGGCTGTTCTCAAATTGTCAAGACTTGGGAATTGACTTGAAGACATAAGGGAGGCTCCAAAAACGTGGTGAACACCTCCTATAAATAGATGAAGCTCAGACGAGGAAAACACAACTTTCACCATCATCAAGCTTCATTCTTCATTGTTGTATAAATTTCTCTCATATGTGTAAAGTGCTTAAAGCTTGTTAAGCCTTTCTTTGTTCTTCATTGTTGTATATTGAGAGATAGTAAGTATAACACAAGAGAAACCATAAATATTTGATCTCTTGTTTGTGTTTTGTACTAGTGAGAAAGTGTGATCCCCACTACTTCATTTAACCCACTGTGAGAAATTTTTTGAGAGAACTTTGTTGAAGTTGTGAGGTAGCAAGAAGTTGTTCTTGCTTAGAGCTGAAGTTGTTGTAGTTGCACAAAGGTGTTTTGTGCAAGAAGTTATTGTTGTGGTTGCTTATACTAAGTTGTTAGTGTAGGTAGTGTTGTGGTTGTTCTTATTAACTTTAATAAGAAGAGTAATTGTTGAAAATCCACTTTGTCAACAAAGTGGTAGTGGAGTAGAATCATTTATGATTCGAACATCTCTATATTTGGTGTACTCATTCATTGTCTCTCATCTCTCATTATTGTTTTGATTTTGAATTTCATTTGAAGTTGAGCCAAGCAAGAAAATTCTGCGAGTTCGCCAAACACTCTATTCACCTCCCCCCTCTAGAGTGTGTTACGGACCTAACAAAGTTTTCAGCATGTATGGCCAAATTTGGGGAAAGTTTTCAAGGTTCAAAATCATTCCAAAAATGAGAAGCTATCATACTTCAGAGTTATTGGCATTCAATATATTCAAAATTCAAATTGTTTTCAGATTTTTGGATGATTATCCGTGTCATATATTATGTGCCAAGATGGCTAAATAAAGACTCAATCATAGAGCGACAACAAGGCGAAGACACATCACTTGTCCAATCATATCTCGCCAAATAAGCAAAGGTATGTCACAAGGCTTTGCAAGACTTCTTCCAAGGGCATTCATGTCATACCCCGTACAATTTAGTCCGGCTTTTTATGACTAGAAAACAACTAAATTTGTAGATGCAAGAAATGTAAAGGTCCTGAAGTTTAATTAAATAAAACATAAGGGGGAAAATAGACACAAAGGGGAAATTGAGGGGAACTTGGGTAAATACCAAGGTTGCCCAACTTCTTATGGGGAAGTTATACAACAATTGTATAACCTCCCCATTATCAGCCGTTGGTCAGTACACCAAAAGGGGGGGGAAGAGAAACGCCTGGAGAAGAGGAAAAGAGAGAGAGAAGAGAAAGAGAGAAAGGAAGAAGAAGAGGAGGAAGAAGGTCAATCTAGGTGAAATCTTTACCGAAATTCTGCAGTAAATCCGTAAGATTAACTAGAAACAAAGGCAAGTAATCTTTCTATACGCTTTACGCAAATTTTGATACATTAGGCCCTATGTACTTACAAAGAGAAAACTTGGATCACACATTAGTAGTTTTGATTTGTCTATGCTAAATGTTTTACTATACATGTAATTGTTGTTGTTGATTGAGTAAAGTTATGTTCTTTGGGCCAATATCTGAAAATGGTTATGTTGTGATCTTTGTTGTTAAATATGCCCACAAGAGTGTTATACGTGATATATTCATTGTTCTTGTGTAAGTTCTTGAGATGGTGATTACACCTTAGATGCTTTGAGTGTGTTTGCAGGGAGTGGAAGGATGAATGTTGACATTTTTGTAAGACTTGTTAGGTTGGAAGATTTGAAGATATCTATTGAAGGTTGTGGGTGATAGTAGGTTTAAAGGGATACTAGTTTACTTGTTTAAGAATCCAATCATGTTAGTTGGGTGTTAAGCATGATGAATCCAGGAGCTAAGATGGATCTTGAAGGGTTGAACATGAAGGGGTTGAAGAAGAAAGGTGTTGGGTGGAAGTTACTGCAGAAAAACTGCAGTTTAGAACCGTCAGAACACTTCGAACACCTACATTAGGCGCTCTATGTCACATTAGGCACCTAATGTAGCGTTCAATGTGTCCTGAAGCATCCCCGAACACTTCGAACACCTACATTAGGCGCTCTATGTCACATTAGGCGCTTCATGTAGGCGTTCAAAGTCTACGGCACATCCCCGAACACTTCGAACGCCTAGTATGTCACTTTAGGCGCCTCATGTGGCGTTCCAAGTATACTGGAAGTCTTTTTGACCCTTTAGGCGCCCTATGTATGTGTAGTAACTTTATACACTTCTTTTGAACATAAAATGCAAGGGTATTTGAGGTATAATTGAGGTGTAGATGGTAAGTTTGATCAAGTAAGAATAAGATTGAATCCTGAGTGAATTAGTAAGACGGATGGACTTGGAAAGATACGAACATGGAGTGTTTGAGGTGTAAGACCGTATACTTGATATGTAAGATGTATGTATGTGTGTGTTACATGTTTGATACGAAGTTACATGTGCATCCTGCATCATGACATGGGCACTTGCATTTGATTTGAGATTTGCTTTGCGAAAGAACATGTGTTCACAAGAAAAGTTTAAAGTTTTCGAAAGACAAAATGGCTGCTGGTTGATCGCAGGGTATAAAAGTGACGCCTGCAAAAGCAGGGTATAAAAGCGTGATCTGTGAATCAACAGCAGGGTATAAAATATGTTATGGGGTCATGGACCTATCAGCACGGAAAATAAAGTATTTTATGGGGTCGTGGACCTATCAGCACGGATATATGATGTATGTAATGGGGCCGTGGACCTTTCAGCACGGGGTATAAAGTTATATGTTATGGAGCCGTGGACCTTTCAGCACGGGGTATAAAGTTCTGTTTGCTGTGGACTGATCGTCCACAGGGTATAAAGTTCTGCTACGCGAAGAATATGATATGAAAAGTGATGAAATGTTTTGTAAAATGACACGCATGACATGTTTATGAAAGAAGGCATATGCATGGGTGTTGTGTGTAATTTCAAAGAAGTACATGCATCATGATACACGAAGTATAAGACTTGATATGCAAGAAACGTGGCTAGTTTATGACTTGCTTATGTGATATGTTGTTTTAATACATGTTTGTTCTCGTACCCGTGTATCATATATGTGCTTTATCTGTTTTGAGGAATTCTTATTAAGATGCTATTTGTTAACCCGAGCACCTTATTTTGGGCAATGATTTATACACTGGTGACTCGCCGTGTGTGATTCCGTAAGGTGTATAGACGGGTTACTTGCTGGCGATAATTTCGCTAAGAACAGATACTCTATACCTTTTCAGGTGAGCCGGAATATGAGATGATATTTATCGAAGACGACGGCGAGTGGGCTCAATGGGATGACGGACATGAGAATTGATAGATGCTGGACTACTTTCTTTAAGTTTGGAAACTCATTGTTATTATGTTGTTCTAAAACTTATGTTAGCTAGATGAACAAACACCTTTTATTCCGCTGCAGTTTCTGGTTGTATTATTGACGATGAAGGATTAAATTTTATGACGTTTTCGCTGATTTTATATTACGTCATGAAGGATGTATGCTTGATCCACTTTGGCGCTTCGTAGTTCTCATAGTAGACTACGGCGGGTGCACTGGTTCCGATGACTGTGTCGGGCCAGGGCGCTACAATTCAAGATATTTCTTCAAGACTTTTCTTAGCCCTAGAGGCATGCACCATGCTACAAAAGGGAGGAAAATAATCAAACACAAGACAAGACACATATTTTACACTATATCAAGTGGAAAGCAAGAAATCTCATCATCTCTTATCTTCTTCTCTTGCACAAAGCTTTAAGTCTATCAAACATACATTCTATATTCTATATAGGCTTCATATAGACCACCTATACACGTTCCATACTTATAAAAGATTGATCAAGGTGTGATCAAACCTTCATTAGTGAGGTGGTGGTGATTTTGTTGATTGTTGTTGTGATTCATTGTAAAAAGGTTGGACATTAAAAGAGTTGGTTTATAACTCCAGCCACCTTGTTCTAAGGTGACTTTGGTGATTAGTGAATACCAAAGAAGGTGTTTTCAAAGACCGGAGTAGGTCACATTGACCGAACCAGTATAAAAATCTGTGTGTTCTTACTTTCTGCACTTTTGCTTTCAGTTCTGTTTTTGCAACGTTTCCAAAACAATTGAAAAAATAGCAAACGATTTTCAAAAATCATCAAATTTTACAGAGACACAGATAAAGGTCTTATGTTTAATTTAAGATAAGTTTCATCGAATTTAAATAAGTACAAGTTATCCAAACATTCAAAGTTTTGAGACTAGTGCAATATGATTTTTAGATTGGCAAAGGTTGAGAACATCAACGTGGTTGACATACTTTCTAAAAGAATTTTGAAAACTGTTTCAAACCATTAAACTAGACATCTTAAGGAAATCTCATCAAAAATTTAGATCATTTGGAGTTGTCATTAATTAGGAATTAATTTTTCATTACAAGTGAAAGTTTTTCACAGATTAACAAAGTTCAATCAAAACATTTTTTTAGTGTTTTAGACTTTGAATTTTGATATGAAACTTTTATGACGCATAGATAACATCATAAAGTACAGTGTCACAAAATTTTACGAATTTTGGAGGCCCGGAACCTAATCATTCAATTAATTGAAAACAGGGTTCTGTTTTTCAGAAGTGAGTATTGGTCACTAAACATTTTCAAAAACTAATTTTTTTTGCACTCACTTTTCAATCTCTTCCCCTTCTAATGGTGCTATACAAGCCCGACACTTTTGTCTGCTGCAATAATAACGGTTCTTTCAGCAACATAGTGTAGCGTGAATACTCCTAAGCCTGGCCATAATGGGTATGACAATCAACTGCTTAATAATAATAATAATAATAATAATAATAATAATAATAATAATAATAATAATAATAATAATAATAATAATAATAATAATAATAATAATAATAATAATAATAATAATAATAATAATAATAATAATCATCGCCCAGTCTATAACCTTTTCTATTGAACACCTTATAATATTCTTTGCTAAATTCATTACATTTATTTTAGCGAGTTTTGCGACCCTATGAATCCTAACATTCAGGTTGCCACGACCATTGCACACTAAGTTAATTCTTAACCAATATTATATTATAACCTTTTTCAGAACAGAATTTAAAAGCTACCGTTTGCTTGTGAAGATATATAAAGTGCATTCAATTGGATGTACATGAAAATTTTTAATATTATGTATTGGTCTTTTATAAATACTTTCCTTATTTTGGGAAATGTCATATCTAGCATATGATGAAAAATATGAGAGGAAAAAAAGACTGTTAACGACTTTATTAATGGACATATAATCGAAAAGTCGAATATTGATCTGCATTCCAACGTTACTCCTTGTGATTCTTAGACATTAGTATGCTTAATGCCATATATACATGCATCAAGTTATAAAGATACATCTTCATTCAATCCTTCCCTTCAATTTTCTTATAGTGTAAAAATTCATACTTCCTTCGTCAAAGTTTTATAATGTATTGTTCTCTCTTAAGAAGTCTTACAATGTTGCCCATTTTTTATTATAAGCCTACTAAATTATCATGGTAAACAGTGAAAGAAACATAATTTACTAATAACAAAGAAATAACATATGAAAAGTTAAAAATTGAGAGCAGTTTAATTAATCAGATATCAAACTGGACGAAGGTAGTAGCCTAAGTAACAGCATCAATTGTTGCAAAGTAAATTACTAATATTGTGATTGATTTGTCATTCCCAGTGGTAATGGAATAAAACTGTATTTTGATAAATTTATTTTTGTGGAAGTTAAATAAACGGTCCAGTGGTCTAGCGGTCGGGACATTCCACTCTGAATCCTGTAAACCTGAGTTAAAATCTGGATGGGACCTTTTTATTTGGTTTCGGATATCTTCACCGTTAAAAACACGGTGAAAAAAGTATCCAGCGTCATGTGTCTACAAAAAAAATTGTGAAGTTGGATGAAAGTCTAACCGAACAAAAAGGATGTTTAATTGGTTAAAAAAGATAGATAAAAAATAAATACGGTGAATGATAAAGACGGTAAAAAAAAATCTCGCATGTTTTTATTTATTTTTCTGTAATTTTCCTATTTGCGATGCTGCATTTAATATGTGCACCCTTTTCTTATCTCTCTATCGAAACAAAAACCCGATTTGCTCCACACACAAACCCCCAAAAAAAAATATATAGAGCAACTTATTTCTTTTTCTTTTTTCCCCCTCAAGAGCACAAAAAAGACCCAATATCCCTATTTAAATTTGGAAACAACTGCATTTCCCAAAACAAAGAATCTAAATATGAATCGCTAAAAACATCCCACTCTATTAAACAAAGACGAAACCGAAGCCATCGCTTACTATTGTCCGTTTAAGTGTATAAATGAACAATATTTTCATTTTCTGTATTAAAGGCCTTCTATGCTTTATTTTCCTGTCATTATCTATCAATCTCATCTCAAACAAAATTTCTTTCTCTAATGCGTACACCTGGACGAGAATACCGCACAAGACAAATCAATTTAAAAAGTTTTATGGCGCTTACTGAATATGAAAAAAGTATTCCACAATAGTAGCCCCCCTATGTTGTTAACATAGGCTTGGGTAAAGAGTCAAAAGTTGAGATATCAAAAACCAGGTCTTCGGCTTAATTTTCCTTCTTGTAAAAAAAAACAAAATCTCTGGTTTTGAAGTCTTCATTGTCCCATCATTATAGAATCCCATAGATTATGCAAATTAAGATCACTCAAAGACTTTTTAGGTGAAAGGTTTAGGTAAATATGTCCACAAAGTATCCACTACAAACTTAGTCAGTATTCACACTACATTGGGCAAGGATGCTCATAAAATATTCAATGCAAATTGAATCAGCATACACACCATATTAAGTAGAAACTTCTGACTTAGGCAGTAGCAAAACACCTATGTTGCAGCTGTTACAAGAATCGAACATACAACTCATAATCTATTATCTAAGTACCTTATGCCCAATTCTCGACAAGTGAAAGCATTCTTCCCTTTTGTACTAGCAAATCTTTCCCACTTTAATAGCGGTATACATCAGAAAGAAATAGATAACACTTACAATAGTGGTACACATCAGAAGACATAAATAAAAAAGGCCGCCAAACCACTTCCAATCAAGTCATCAGTCACATACTTTCTCTTATAGAAATAGTCAATAATCAATTCGAGCATCGGCATTACGAACAAGAGCAACGAATATTATCTAATCTAATTGAGCAAGTATAACGTTTTTTAGAGCTTGAATGGCCAAATGACACCTATTTGCCTATATGCCTACCTTCCATTATGCTTAGCTTGGTCCGATTCAAATCCAAAACCAAACAAAATTTCTCTTTCAACTTATCTGCCCATCTCAACTACTTATAAGGTAGGTGTGAAAGAGGCATGCTTACAGGACTGAGAGCAAGGCCATGCCACGCACACATAACGCGTTTAAGCAAAACAAACACCGGTACCTTAACTGCGTTTGCTTGTTACTATTGTAAATGTTATGCCCCACACTCTCCGTAGAGTAATTAAAGGATAAAAAAAATTAAATGTGATTAAAGGCAGTTAATGATAATGAATTAAGAATTAAGTATCATAATTAATTGGTATTTATTGAGTGTTAAATATTAGAATTAATTAGAATTTAATTTGGAATTCAATATTAGCATTTTAGTTATTTAAGATAAATGAGATAATAGGATAGAATTTAAAAACTCAAATTTCACCCTTTCCCACACCAAAACTGACAGGACGTCAGTTTTTCTATTCCTTCACAAAAACCGACGCCAACTTTCCATTCTTCCCCATTGGCGATTTTTTCTCCTTCTCTTTCTCCTTAGGCAATTTTCCCCTCTTCTCCAATCTTAGGTGAAGATCCTTCATGAACACAACCCGTTCTTCGTTTGTTCTTCAAATCCTCTTCGAGTAATCACAGGCAAGTAATCTACTTATAAGTTCCTGCGTTTTGCGAAAGAGAAAAGGCCTATCTTTGATATCAAAATTGGATCATCATGCAGTAGTTTCTTTCTGTGAATCTATATGTGTTTTATTTGTTTTGATTTTGGGATTTGGCCACTAGATGTTGAATATTGTTTGTTGTTGTGATTCGATGAAATCCTGCAAATCCTAATCCCTTGAACCCTACTTTGTAGATATTTGCGGTTGAGGGGAAGAGAGAGTGAAAAGATGAGATTTTTGGGTTTGTTGGATGAATGGTTCGAGTTTTAGGCTTGAATCTTTGATGTGTCTGTGAAAGATGATGTTTGGATGAATTAAGCGTGGATTGATAGGGGGATTAGGCTTAGAATGGTTTGGAAGGAAGTTGGGATCGAATTGGGGGTTATTTCTGCATTTTCTGCAGAAATCGCAGGATGAAGATTCTGGGAGCGATGACGTCGATCGATCGACGTCAGGATATGACGTACGTCGATCGATCGACGTATAATAAGTGAGGGGCTGACGTGTTTCAGATGTACGTAGATCGATCGACGTAGGATGAGTGAGAGATCGACGTGTCTCAGATGAACGTCGATCGAACGACGTAGGTTGAGTGAGAGATCGACGTCCCTCAGATGGACGTCGATCGATCGATGTCAGGGTATGACGTCCATCTGTTTTGTGGAAAATTAAGGGAAGGAAGAGGGAAGCTAGGGGATCCTTTGGGGTGACCTTAGTGACTTCTTGGGACCTGGTTGAGGCTAGTTTAAGTCTTAGGAACACGACTTAGGATGGTGAATTAACGGGGAAGACTTCGTAATGTATTTGAACCGGACTTTAAGGTATATGATCTAAGGGGTTAAGAATGAATGTTTGAAGCTTCGATAGGGTTCAAATGAAACGTGTGAGAAGAGTTTACTTCATTCCTCGTATCTTTAGTGTGAAAGCTTATGTGAGGTAGGTTTAAGCTTGTGAAGATACGATAAGAGTGAGAATGTGATTGAAGTATGCAATTGGAGAATGTGATTGATATGTGAACGTGCATTCTTGCATCATGGCACTTGCATTTGCATTATGATTTGATAAGAGTTGTGCCTCGGCACAGGGTATAAAGTTTGCGAAATGAGCTGTGATGCGTTACAGGGTATAAAGACAATCTGTAACCATCGCAGGGTATAAAGTGAGTTGTAATGTGTCATAGGGTATAAAGACAAGCTGTGGCACATTACAGGGTATAAAGTTGAGCTGTGGTGCGTCACAGGGTATAAAGACAAGCTGTGGCCCACCACAGGGTATAAAGTTATGTGACCGGACATTGTGACATGCATTGCACTGTTTTGAAAAGAATTACATAAGCATTTGTGACTGTGTAGTGTAGTGCATATTTTGTCATGCATCACGTGAGTCGTTACGGTATGATTGATTTGTAACTTGATTGTTATTGAACTGTTGAATTTTTATGAGTTACTGCTCTTATGTTGTTATGCTATTAATCTACGCTCTTGAAAGTATACAAGACATGTGCCCCATCACCCCTGGATTTAAATATTACTCATGTCTTGCCGTGCGTTGATCCCGTATGTCTTATAAGCGGGTTACTTGCTAGCGTTTTTCGCTAAGGGTACTACCTTTGTTTTGCAGATGAGCCTAGTTACGACATGATTTTCATAGAAGATGACGGCGAGTGGGCTGAATGGGATGTTTAGAGCTTATTTTGGGATTTGTTTTAGATATTTCCTATTACCTTAGCTTTCTTTCGTACATTGAGGATGTAGATGGCTGCGTCCATAAACGGTTTTAATTGCTTATGTTTTTTTTTGGAGTACAACGTTAATGGATTTAGACTTTACTTTACACATGTTTCTGCGCTTATCCTCTTACGTCATTGATGATGTGTATTCGAGAGATGAGATGTCTTGTAGTCTTCTCAGTAAGCTACGACGGGTGCACCGGTTTGGATCCGCTGTCCGGGTCGGGGCGCTACAGGTGGTATCAGAGCCTAGGCTTCAGATCTACCTCGGAGACCTAAGTTATGCCATGTAGAGTCTTAAGCTATGATTTTGACCCTAAGTTGATCTTTAGGTCTAAGTACATGATCTTAAATATAAGTTTGATTGGGTTGGGTGTATGCGAGCGCGATAAAACTTAATTCACCATCAGTTTTATTTTCTTCCGATTTGCGAGTTCCGCCTTGTACAATGCATATGGGCCTTCAGTATTTACTTTTGGAATCACCGAATGCTGATAAGCGTTGATTTTGCAGACAATGTCTCCCAGAAGAGATAACCAAGGAAACGGTGGCAACGGGAACGAGAACCCTTCACCACCGCAGATGGTAGTTCCCCAAGAACTAATGGACGCTATCACAGTGATAGCACAAGGAGTTGCTCAACAGCAACAGCAACAGCAACAGCACCCTCCTCCACCACCTTAGCATGGTATAAGGTATTAAATTGGGGAGATGCGAAAGATGCATGCCCCAACCTTCGAAGGGACCACTGATCCAGAGGTGGCCGAGTTTTGGTTAGACGAAGTAGAGAAATGCTTCAGGCTGGTGCAAGTGCGTGAAGAACTTAAGGTGGATGTGACCACGCCCTTACTGAGTGGTAGAGCAAATGCTTGGTGGAACGGTATTCTGCCAAAAATGACCCCTCCTATCTTATGGCGACAATTTGTTGAGGCTTATAAGGACTATTATGTACCAGAAATTGCTATATTGGAGAAGATGAGACAGTTCGATAAACTGGAGCAAGATCGGATGACAATCTCAGATTACGCTGACCGATTCCATGCCCTGGGAAAATTCACCCCCATGGTATTGGAAAACAACCGAATGAAGATGCTCAAGTTTGAGCAAGGTTTGAACCCCCGCATACGGACGGCTATAGCGGGGTCTAGTCTGAAGACGTTTGAGGAGATGTTGGACGTTTGTTACCAGGTGAAAAGTGATATGCACCGGTCACAGCCTAGAGAGGCTCGTGACGATACTAGCAAGAGGTCCATAGATGATAGAAGTGGAGGTAGACCCAGACGTTGGGTCAAGATTCCCCGAAAAGGCCAGACAGGATCATTTCAGAGGGCACCATAGCAGAATCAGCCTGATCGACAGGCGTCCGGTGTGTGCCCCCACTGTCAGAAGAATCATGTAGGAGAGTGTTGGAAGCAAACCGGCACGTGTTTTAAGTGTGGCAAGACGGGCCACAGGATTAAAGATTGTCTCGAGTGGAAGCAAAAGCCACAGGGAGAAGCAGGGCCGTCACAGCAGCAAAGGGGTAGGCCCAAACCCAACGCGAGAGTACATGTCATGGCCGACGCTGAGGTGCAAGAGAGCACTGACGTTGTGACAGGCACGATTTAAGCTAAATCTTAGTTGTTTAAGTTGAATTTTAGTCGTTTAAGTTGAAAATTGAATGTGCTATACATGAAAATTTTATGTGTTACACTCTTTGTGTTTAGGTGCTATTTTAGTAAATAAGGTGCCTGCGAATGTGTTGTTTGATAGTGGTGCAAGTCATTTATTCATATCTAAGAAATTCGTCAAGGGACTCGACTGTCTACCCAAATGGCTTGAAAACCCCTTCAGGGTGCAGGCAGCTGGTGAACAAGTATTGGTTTCACATCACAAGTATAAGGACTGTGAATTGGAGTTGGATGGGAAGGTGTTTCCCGTTACGTTGGTTCCAATTACGATGAAGGATTTTGATGTGATATTGGGCATGGATTGGCTGACCTAGTATCATGCCAATATTGACTGCAAACTTAAGCAAGTGACCGTTAAGGATCCCGAAATGAATGAAGTGACAGTTCAAGGGAACGTCAAGTTAACCAAAGCCCCGAAGAAGATATACTTGACGGCGATTAAGGATTTCAAGGCTTTGAAGAAGGGAGCAGAGGGACTTATAGTATGTGCGTTATACACGAAGCAAGAAGTTCCCTCCATAGATCAGATTCCGATAATCAATGAATTTAAGGACGTGTTTCCGGATGATTTACCTGGAGTACCCCCATAAAGAGAAGTGGAGTTTGAGATCAACTTGATCCCCGGAGCCGAGCCTATATCTAAGGCACCCTACAGAATGGCTCCAGCTGAACTTAAGGAGCTAAAGGGACAACTTCAGGAGTTGTTAGATAAGAAGTTGATTCGTCCCAGTGTGTCACCTTGGGGAGCTCCAGTACTGTTTGTGAAGAAGAAAGATGGCAGCATGTGGTTATGCATTGATTACCGCGAGTTGAACAAAATCACTATTAAGAACAAATATCCTCTGCCAAGGATTGAGGACTTATTTGACCAATTGAAAGGTGCCCGATTGTTCTCAAAGATTGACCTTCGCCAGGGGTATCATCAGTTGCTCGTGAAAGCAGGTGACGTCCCTAAAACAGCTTTTCGGACTCGATGTGGGCATTATGAGTTTTTTGGTGATGCCTTTCGGATTGACCAATACCCCAGCAGCTTTTATGGACTTGATGAACACCGTGTTTCGAGCACAGTTGGACCAATTTGTGGTGGTGTTCATCGACGATATCTTGGTCTACTCTCCAGATGAACAATCCTATGCAGAACACCTAAGAGTGGTGTTGGAAATTTTGAGGCAACAGAAGCTTTATGCCAAATTCAGCAAATGTGAATTTTGGCTAAAAAGTGTAGCCTTTCTCGGTCATGTGATTTCGGAGGACGGGATCTCTGTGGATCCTAAGAAGATAGAAGCCATTACTGAATGGCCGAGACCTACAAACGTGACCGAAGTCAGAAGCTTCCTAAGCTTGGCAGGCTACTATAGGAAGTTCGTTGAGGGATTCTCAACAATAGCAGTTCCATTGAGTCGTCTTACGCAGAAGAAGACTAAGTTTGAATAGACTGCTGAATGCAAGCAGAGCTTTTCTGAGCTCAAGAAGAGATTAACCACAGTCCCGGTGTTGGCACAACCCTCCGGCACCGACGGTTTTGTGATCTACAGTGATGCGTCCAAGAAAGGACTAGGTATGTACATCGTTACAACTAATGCATTGTATATACATATGCTAGTCTTAAACTAACTTTTTGTTTATAGGTTGTGTTTTGATGCAAAACGGATGAGTTATCTCGTACGCTTCGAGACAGTTGAAGCCATATGAACAGAATTACCTGACGCATGACTTAGAACTCGCGGCAGTAGTGTTCGCCCTTAAGATCTGGAGACACTACTTATATGGAGAAAAGTGTGCCGTGTTCACTGACCACAAGAGCTTGAAATATTTGTTCTCGCAGAAAGAGCTGAATATGAGACATAGGAGATGGTTGGAATTACTTAAGGACTATGACCTAACCATCAACTATCACATTGGTAAAGCCAACAGAGTGGCAGACGCGTTGAGCAGAAAGTCTAGCCATGCAAGACAGTCTCCTTTAGAGCGAGAGATCGAAGAGTTTGGTCTGGATGTTATAGACTCAGTGGCAAATGTTCTTACAGCTCTCTCTATCAGCCCAGACTTGGTAGACAGAATTAAAGGAGCGCAGTATGACGACGCAGCACTAAGAGAAATCCGCGGCAAGTTGTCTACAGGACCAGTAAAAGATTTTCAATTGCGAGGAGATGGAAGTCTATGGCTTCAGAATCGGTTGTGCGTACCAGATAATGAAGAACTTCGAAGGGAATTGCTTCGAGAAGCGCATAACTCGAGAATGTCCATCCACCCTGGGAGCACAAAAATGTACAAAGACCTCAAAAGGAATTATTGGTGTATAGGAATGAAAAGAACTATCGCGGAGTATGTGGAAAGGTGTCTAATATGTCAACAAGTCAAAGAAGAACATCAACGACCTGGTGGTTTGATGATGCCACCAGAGATTCTAGAGTGGAAGTGGGAGCACGTGACTATGGACTTCGTGATGGGGTTACCCAAAACCAGGAATGGGAATGAGATGATCTGGGTAATTGTAGACCGCTTGACAAAGACAGCTCATTTCATAGCTATGCCACATGGTACCTCTTATGAGAAGCTGTCCAACATATATGTGGATAACATTGTGAGCTTGCATGGAGTCCCCGTCAGTATTGTATCGGACCGTGATCCCAGATTCACTTTTAAATTTTGGATGGCATTTCAGAAGGCGATGGACACTGAACTGAGGATGAGCACTGCTTATCATCCTCAGACAGATGGACAGTCGGAGAGGACAATCCAGACTTTAGAGGACATGTTTAGAGCTTGCGTTTTGGATTTTAAAAGAAACTGGGATAGCATGGTGAAGTCGATGGAGTTCTCATACATTAATAGCCATCACAGTGCAATTGGCATGTCACCGTTTGAAGCTCTATACGGGCGCAAGTGCAGGTCCCCCGTTTGTTGGGATGAGGTTGGAGAAAGGACGATCACTGCGTCGGAGTTGGTCGAACAGACAATTGGAAAAGTGAAAATCATAAGAGAGAGGCTAAGGGTGGCGCAGGATCGCAGTAAGAATGGGCCAATAATAAGAGACGACCCTTGGAGTTTGAGGAAGGTGAAAAGGTTTATCTACGAGTTTCACCCACCAAGGGAGTGGCGAGGTTCGGAATGAAGGGCAAGTTAAGCCCTAGATATATTGGTCCATACGAGGTGCTTGGCAAGGTTGGAGAAAGAGCCTACCGACTAGCGTTGCCTCCAATCTTATCCCAAGTTCACAATGTATTTCATGTGTCGCAACTGAGAAAATATGTATCGGGCCCGAGCCATGTCCTTGAGGCTCAACCATTGGATGTTAGAGAAGATGTCACATATGAAGAACATCCAGTGAAGATTGTGGATAAGAAAGATCAAGTCCTACGCAAGCGCGTGATTCCGCATGTCAAAGTTCAATGGAGTAACCATACGAAGCGTGAAGCCACGTGGGAGCTTGAAGAGCAAATGAAGGAGTTGTATCCACATCTCTTCCAATAAGGTACGTCAGTTTCGAGGACGAAACTTTTTGTAGTGGGTGGAATGTTATGCCCCGCACCCTCCGTAGAGTAATTAAAGGATAAAAAAATTAAATGTGATTAAGGGCAATTAATGATAATGAATTAAGAATTAAGTATCATAATTAATTGGTATTTATTGAGGGTTAAATATTAGAATTAATTAGAATTTAATTTGGAATTCAATATTAGCATTTAGTTATTTAAGATGAATGAGATAATAGGATAGAATTTAGAAACTCAAATTTCACCCTTTCCCATAACAAAACTGACAGGACGTCAGTTTTTCTATTCCTTCACAAAAACCGACGCCAACTTCCCATTCTTCCCCATTGGCGATTTTTTCTCCTTCTCTTTCTCCTTAGGCGATTTTCCCCTCTTCTCTAACCCTAGGTGAAGATCCTTCAAGAACACAACCCGTTCTTCGTTTGTTCTTCAAATCCTCTTCGAGTAATCACAGGCAAGTAATCTACTTATAAGTTCCTGTGTTTTGCGAAAGAGAAAAGGCCTATCTTTGATATCAAAATTGGATCACCATGCAGTAGTTTCTTTCTGTGAATCTATATGTGTTTTATGTGTTTTGATTTTGGGATTTGGCCACTAGATGTTGAATATTGTTTGTTGTTGTTGTGATTCGATGAAATCCTGCAAATCATAATCCCTTGAACCCTACTTTGTTGATATTTGTGGTTGAGGGGAAGAGAGAGTGAAAAGATGAGATTTTTGGGTTTGTTGGATGAATGATTCGAGTTTTAGGCTTGAATCTTTGATATGTCTGTGAAAGATGATGTTTGGATGAATTAAGCGTGGATTGATAGGGGGAATAGGCTTGGAATGGTTTGGAAGGAAGTTGGGATCGAATTGGGGGTTATTTCTGTAGTTTCTGCAGAAATCGCAGGATGAAGATTCTGGGAGCGACGACGTCGATCGATCGACGTCAGGGTATGACGTACGTCGATCGATCGACGTATAGTAAGTGAGGTGCTGACGTGTTTCAGATGTACGTAGATCGATCGACGTAGGATGAGTGAGAGATCGACGTGTCTCAGATGAACGTCGATCGATCGACGTAGGTTGAGTGAGAGATCGACGTCCCTCAGATGGACGTCGATCGATCGACGTTAGGGTATGACGTCCATCTGTTTTGTGGAAAATTAAGGGAAGGAAGAGGGAAGCTAGGGGATCCTTTGGAGTGACCTTAGTGACTTCTTGAGACCTGGTTGAGGCTAGTTTAAGTCTTAGGAACACGACTTAGGATGGTGAATCAACGGGGAAGACTTCGTAATGTATTTGAACCGGACTTTAAGGTATATGATCTAAGGGGTTAAGAATGAATGTTTGAAGCTTCGATAGGGTTGAAATGGAACATGTGAGAAGAGTTTACTTCATTCCTCGTATCCTTAGTGTGAAAGCTTATGTGAGGTAGGTTTAAGCTTGTGAAGATACGATAAGAGTGAGAATGTGATTGAAGTATGCAATTGGAGAATGTGATTGATATGTGAACGTGCATTCTTGCATCATGTCACTTGCATTTGCATTATGATTTGATAAGAGCTGTGCCTCAACACAGGGTATAAAGTTTGCGAAATGAGCTGTGATGCGTTACAGGGTATAAAGACAAGCTGTAACCATCGCAGGGTATAAAGTGAGCTGTAATGTGTCATAGGGTATAAAGACAAGCTGTGGCACATTACAGGGTATAAAGTTGAGCTGTGGTGCGTCACAGGGTATAAAGACAAGCTGTGGCCCACCACAGGATATAAAGTTATGTGACCGGACATTGTGACATGCATTGCACTGTTTTGAAAAGAATTGCATAAGCATTTGTGACTGTGTAGTGTAGTGCATATTTTGTCATGCATCACGTGAGTCGTTACGGTATGATTGATTTGTAACTTGATTGTTATTGAACTGTTGAATTTTTATGAGTTACTGCTCTTATGCTGTTATGTTATTAATCTATGCTCTTGAAAGTATACAAGACATGTGCCCCATCACCCCTGGATTTAAATATTACTCATGTCTTTCCATGCGTTGATCCCGTATGTCTTATAAGCGGGTTACTTGCTAGCGTTTTTCGCTAAGGGTACTACCTTTGTTTTGCAGATGAGCCTAATTACGACATGATTTTCATAGAAGACGACGGCGAGTGGGCTGAATGGAATGTTTAGAGCTTATTTTGGGATTTGTTTTAGATATTTCGTATTACCTTAGCTTTCTTTCGTACATTGAGGATGTAGATGGCTACGTCCATAAACGGTTTTAATTGCTTATGTTTTTTTGGAGTACAACGTTAATGGATTTTTTTTTTTTGTGAGTCATTTTGCTTTATTCCATACGTTAATGGATTTAGACTTTAATTTACACATGTTTCCGCGCTTATCCTCTTACGTCATTGATGATGTGTATTCGAGAGATGAGACGTCTTGTAGTCTTCTCAGTAAGCTACGACGGGTGCACCGGTTCGGATCCGCTGTCCGGGTCGGGACGCTACAGTAAAAGGCGTTCCCTATGCAATAGGCTTCCGTGTTTCCGCAAGGTCCGAAGAGGAAGAGGATCGCTTCGCGATCTGATGTACACAGTCTTACCCTACACTTTGTGCAAGAGGCTGTTTCCGCAGCTCGAACCCATGATCTCAAAGTCACAAAGCAGCAAACTTACCAGTTGCTCCAAGACCCGCCCTCAATGCAGCCATAGGAGCTATTGTGTGCATTAGACAAGATCCAACTTGAGCTACGTCTATCACTAAATCATTCACAATATTATCGTACCTCTGTTGATCTATTCCGCATAGCAGTTGCACGTAAAGCACTAGATGTCTAAAAGCACATCTGCATGTTTCCTGGTATCCAGAGCATCTCTGCAGACACTTGATGGCCTCGCTTTCCGGGCATGATTAGCCTCAGATCCACCAAGCTACCGCCTTGTGGTTCATGGTTGTGATTTACCAAGTTTAGTAAGCATCCAAAGAAACAACCAATTACGCAGAATAAGAATCCAAAGGAAGTACATCAATTGAAACTAATGCCTCCACATGCATGAGCAAACTAGAACGTACATCAAAAGCAACCATCCCTCAACACACATTGGCAAACTGCCTGACTCTTACAACTAGGTTTTGTCAGTGTACTAGACAGACCGACACATTGATCAATCTCATACAAGCTAGCAAATTCAACAACAAAATTAATTTGCAGAATCATTCAAAAGAAGATTGAGGATTTTTTAGTACGGGGAACAACCAAACCAAACTATTTAGTGGCCAAGTGCCAGAAACGAACAAGAAACATAGCAGACGAACATGAAATAACAGGGCACAAACTTCACCATTTATATAACTCCTCATATGCTGAGCACCAGAAACTATAACAAATGCAACCATACAGTTACTTTTTTTTACAGAATCACCTTGAATTGGACTATAAAAGAGCTAGTAAGAGTCTGAAGAATGGCAAACAAGAATTCTGCCTAACAAGCATACTCTACTGTGAAGATTAACCATAGGAGGCAGGTGACTTCTAAATAATTTGCAGAAAAACTCGGTTCTTCTAAGTTTCCTATGCTGGCTTATTAATACATATATGTAATCCTATTCTGTAAAAGGGTAAAGAGGTTAACCTAGTTTTTGAATGGAAAGGCACACCCACTTTTGCTGATTTCCACGCCTTTCTCGACTTTTCAGCTGGCAATTGTGTGCCAACAAACCAGCAAGCGAAATGGTAATGTGGAATATAAATACTGCAGCTATAGGTTGCATATATCTGGGCCCTGGAGACCAGGCTTTACAAGGATAGCTTTAAGGCATATCAATGACTGCATCTTCTTAATCTGTTTGAACGCGGACATCAACAGCCTTCTCAATTTCAACAAGTTTGCGCTCACCAAGTTCAGATTTTGACTCTGCACTCATCGTTGTACAATTAATACCACTTGAAGCATTTCGGCTAACGTTTCCTGAAGCAGGCGTGTCATGGTCATGCATTCCTTCATATGTGGTTATAACCATTTTTGCATCATGGGATGCTCTCTCTACATGCTTTTTGGCCTGGCAACCAGCATTTGTGCACCTATAGTAACTCCTGGAAAATATAGAAGTGAAATATAGCACATTCAGAACCACTCTAGTACGCTCAATAATATTCCTAGCAACCAATACAAAATATGAATCAGTAAGCACTAAGAACTTCAAAAGAAACGGTAAAACAAAAAAAGATCGTTGCTAGATGATAACAAATACATACAGGTTCTCATTAGCGGTCACATGGATAAAATATTTTAATCGAACATGTTCAACAAGACTGGACATAACACGAGACGACCAAAAGATCATTTATGTTGGCAGGGACAATATCTCGCGCGACATGTAAGGAACTTCTCATACTGGTCCATCCATACTCTCTTTGAGTTATAAATCAACACAAAAAGTGAGCACCAAAACACGTGCATGAACTCATGTGAAACAATGCCAGAGATACGAGTAGAGGATTTGAATCAAGGTTTAATACTATAATTTATGCCATAGGTAATTGTTAACATTTCTAGTTTTATTTTCTTGAAGCATTACGAATATCATTTTTTGGCCCAAAAACTAACAAGCGTGACATAATTTATTCATCGCCCGCCTAACTACAAAAAGAACGGAAATGAACAAGTACTGATTCCATGAGGAAGAAACTAAGGATATGGAGAATTGATAATTCATTATTCATCAAGTTAGTTCTACAAATATAGAAAGAATAAAGCCTTGTATAAGGCTAAGAAAGTGGGCAAAATATGGCCCAACGCTGCCAACGGCTCTATTTGTTTCTATCGGCTAGACACATCTAGTCACTAAACCAGTGACTAAACTAAATGTACAAAAGATTTACAAGTTTATTTCTACTATGTATTTGTCTATGTATAAACTAAGTATCTACAGTGTATGTTTGCCATATGTGCTATGTATTTTATGTAGAATTCTATGCGTATTTCTACACTCCCTCTCAAGTTTAGTTGTATATATTCATACAACCAAGCTTGACTATTAATATCTGAAATTTTTTATAGAGATTGGTTTGGTGAGGATGTCAGCAACTTGATCCCTAGAAAATGCTAACCACTTCTTCAATATTTTCTCTAATAAAATTTCAACATGTTTTGATTTGCCATGTTGAACATGATCCTATGTGATGCTTATTGCTGATATGCTATCACAAAAGACTCTTATACTAGCATAATCTTCTGTCCAATGTCTTCTAATACTCTGTTTAGCTATAGTCCTTCACAGACTCCTAGTGTAAGTGTCCTAAATTATGCTTCTGCACTGCTTGT
This sequence comes from Eustoma russellianum, assembly GCA_036186865.1. NCBI lineage: Eukaryota > Viridiplantae > Streptophyta > Magnoliopsida > Gentianales > Gentianaceae > Eustoma > Eustoma russellianum. Next base: position 16,729,156 of record AP025074.1, on the reverse strand, counting down.
AGAGACAACAAGTTGTTTCTTGCTTTTCCAGGTAACCAGATTACCCTATAAATATGTTCTATATCATGTTGGTGACCTCATCTACATCCTTAATCGAGCCCAATCAGCATATGTAAATATTTTAACAGTCTGTCTCTGCACTTCCTAAAGTACAAGCCTTGTCCAAGAGCATTCTTCAAGTACCTGAGTATTCTTAATGCAATTTGTAGATGCTCATTAGTAGGTTATGTATAAATTGACATACAAACTCACAACATAAAAAATATTTGGCCTAGTGTGTGATAAATAAATTAAATTCCAACAAATTTTTGATACATTAGCCTATCAGTACATGTAGTATCTCATAGCTCTCTAGGTTTACGTGCAGGTTCAATTGGAGATTGGCAGGCCTGCAGCCTAGCATTTCAGTTTAATTAAGTATAGTATGTATTTCCTTTGTGATATACACAATCCCTCCTTGATCCTAGCAACTTCCATACCTATAAAATACATCAACATTCCTAAGTATTTCATTTCAAATTTGGTAGACAGCTGATCCTTAATTGACATTATTCCTTTAGTATCATCTCATGTTACTATTATATCATCTACATATACTATTAAAACAGTCAGTTTTCCTTCTCTTGATACTCTAGTGAATAAGTGTGATCACTATGGCTTTGGGTGAATTAATGTTCCTTCACTATTTATGTGAATTTCTTAATGCTACAGGTGATTGCTTAAGACTTTTTTGATCTGCAAACTTTATCACAATTCTCCCTATTCTCGAATGTTGATGGTATGGACATGTACTTCTTCTTCTAACTCACCATTTAAGAAGGCATTTTCCACATCTAGTTGACACAACTTTCAATCTAAGTTTAGTGCTAATGAAAACATTATCCAAACTGTATTCAGTTTTGCCACTTGTGCAAAAGTTTCTAAGTGTACAGAAGATTTACAAGTGTATTTCTACTATGTATTTGTCTGTGTATAAACTATGTACAGTGTATGTTACGATGTATTTGTCTATGTATAAAATAAGGATGTACAGTGTATGTTTACTTATTTGTACAGTATATTCTATGCAGAATTATGTGTATTTCTACACAGGAAACGGTTTGAGTTTTTTTCCTGTGGACATAGATCTCAGAGACTATACACTTGAAATAAGAATTACCTTACTAACGTTAAAATATCAGCACAAGGAAAAAAGTAAACCCATTCATAAACAGGCAGGCACTACATGGTGAGTAAAAGTCCGAAGAAATAAAAATCTGGGAGAAGCAGCATCAAAGTGGTGACTAGTATCAAGATTTGCGGAAAAAAACCTATAAGACGCAAAACTACTGCAAAATGGTGAGCAAAGCAAGTTTCCAAGGTGTCAGCTACCTATGAGAAGCCGCTTTCACTGCAAGGAAGGCACGTCTATCTTTCTTTTGGATTGGAAATCAGACAAGGAAATCAAACTTGGAAATTATTTACATCACAAGGACGCACATCGAAAAGATAAAAAGCCACGACTTCAACGCTTACAGATTCATAAGATATAAACCCACATACGCACCAAAATGTTAAGTCAGAAGTTAGTGACAAATATATGAAATCAAATGGAAAGAATAACCAACGAGAGGATGAAGCATTTTCTTTCTAAAAAGAAAAATGTACAAGAAGACAATACAGAGCACCCTGTTTAACAGCCGACACTTAGTTCACTGATGCGGTACCCTTGCCACAGCAGCACTGTAATGAACAAGAGTCCACGAAAGGTTTTGTATATTGAACAGTCCAAAGGGATACCAATCCTAGACCAGTACTTTACAGCGAAGCAGACGACTATTTCCAACAAGCAGTGATACTTGACCAACCTAGGCATTAATGCACAACATAGAGCTCACACACAAGATTTGCGACAACACATTACCTCGGATTAGGATTTCCTTTGACTAATTTCTGCCCGTACTTGCGCCAGCGATAGCCATCGTTTACTAAATCAACCTCACTAAGTGTCTTAACAACATGTCGTGATTCACAATAGGTCTTTCTCACCAAATTATCATCCACGCAAAGAGCTTCTCTCTTCCTGTAACCGAAGTAAAGGTTGTCAAATAGATGCAGGGAGAAAGAGTCAAAATGGAATACTCAAAAAGCCATTGAGATTGGTTACTGTTTCTTCAAGTTGGGACATCCTCCATTATCGTCGTCGCCTAGCGAAGTGTGCAGTTGAGATTCTTGACGTGGTTCATGATCAGCATTTGATATAGCAAGCCCCCGCTTAAGGGTTAGTGGTGGCTCAACGGAATGAGATTTATCCACATGTGTGATAGCTTCATTCTCAGCTGAAAAGCAAAACAAGAAGATCCAATTTGTTAATTAGTATGCATCCGTAGTGATAGGTCTGTAGAATCAATTCACCTAGAAGCACTTAATACCTGTTGATTTAGATGCAACTGATAGGGCTTCAACAGTCTCCTGGAGAGGTGAAGCAAATGCAGATGATTGGGGGTTGTATGGTTTAGGGTGTTCATGTGCACCAATGTATTTAATATCTGTTACAGGTCCATCATGGGATCTCTCAATTTGTCTTTTAGCTCGACAATTAGAATAGGTGCATTTGTAGTAGCTTCTAATAAAGACATTTCCTTTAACAAATTTCTGTCCATATTTCCTCCAATTGTACCCATCATCAGTTGTTTTTCCCGCCATAACAGGGGAAATATTTTCAGGTACAGATCTCAATGAATGCCCTCCACCATCAAAGTTTCTTCTTGGCTGCAACTTATATAAAGCTTTAGGTCTAACAGATTGTGCCCCTATTTGTTGATCACGTGAAGAGCCAAAAACACTGGTATTTATAGTACGACCAACAAAGGGAACCATTGGATTGTCAAGGTGTTGTTTCATTTCAGAGCTATCTTTCTCTTTGGAAGGTGCAGGGCAAACTTGGCTGAATTGTGACACACCCATATCATTTTCGTCTTTCTGTTCCATAGCATATGCTGATGCATGGATTCCATTGTCAGGAATCTGGCTCAGCTTTAACAAATCTGACTTTTTTTTTGGTACCAAAGCCACTCGAACAAAATGCGAATCATATTCTTTGCTCTGCAAGATTTTTCTTCGCCTTGGAACATTTGCTTCTTGTTTAACCACAGCGGGAGTTTGGATGGACGGGGCTGTGCAGCTATCAGTACCAGGAATTGTTTCCTTACCAGCTACTAAAGGACACTGACCAGCATCATTTTTCTGTTCCTGATTTAGCTTATCCATATCATTTGCTAGCGTGTCAGAGACCTGATGCAACTGTGGTTCATGGATTCCACACTCTGAGCTCATCTTGTGCTGAAAATCTGGTGTCGCTTCATTGGATATCTGAATTTCAAGATCTTCAAGCGATCCTCCTGCATCTGTATTTAGTTGGGCATCCTTCAGTCCATTGGATGAGGAAATTGACCTCTCTATTTCCAAATTCTGCCTTCTATCCAGCTCGCTAAAAGCTTCATTGTGTGATGCATACGGTCTACTTTCTTGTTTTTCGGCCTTTAAGTCATGACCTTCAGTGCCTGGATCCTCTTTTAGCGCCAACTCTCCGGAAAAAATTCCATTTGTCATACCCATCACTATTGAGACTCATCAATTCATGGGCAACCTTCACAACTTGAACTCTTCATGCAGCCTGATTTTGTAACAGAAATGCTAAGACTCATCAATTCAAATCGATTTCTTTCTTTTCTGGAACCAAAATGCCTTCCAAACTTGAAACTAAAAACATGTCTAACAATAATTCTAAAAGATTTAGGTATCAAGTTGCAGTTCTAAATCCAATGTTACAGAGATGGATTACTTTGATGACCTACCATGAAGAAAATTTCCTGGGACCACTACATGCGAAACTTAATGTATCAATGAAAGCGAGTACAGCCAAAAGCTATAAATACAAAGGAGACTAATATACTTTGAAACTTTTGTGGAGCCATCATTTGTACAGTCACACCATTAAAGCTTTTAGTGATGTATAAGCAAAGAGACATTATATAATGGTTGCGAAATAAAATTTTGATACAAAAAAAAAACCTTGACGCTGACTGCAGTAAACATGAACTTATTCTGGTCACAAATAACAGTCTGACCACTAGAAATGGACGTTCAAATGAATTACACATATTTCAGGCACAATCTGGATTTTTCCATGCCCAAGCACCTCTTATGAACATTCCAACTTAAAACTATTTCTATGACAAGATTAAATAATCAATCACCCATTAAATTAGATAAGGCGTATTTTCTGCTTCAAAAGGCATACATATATTTTATTTGTTTTCATTTTTCTTCCTTTTCTTTTGCTTTCCTTTTTTCCCCCTCCCGGCATTTTCTGTTATGTATGTAGGAGTAAAGGGCCTATGAAAGGTGTAAGGAGTAACCAACACACTGAATCAAATATGACGAGATGTTTGCTGGATAACTGGAAGTAGGAAAAGTTCTTGACATAACCGTCCTGCTTCATGAAAATTACAAGCATACAGCGAGCACAAACAGATCACGACTATAACCACATTAACTCTCAACCAACGGTTACAGGCATCATTTAAATTGACAGAATGCATGTGTTGACTTTAGGACCATAACAAAAATACAGTAGCAACTTCATCAAAATTCAGCACACATCCTTTCAAGAGCTACGACACCCTAAAACCTACAACTAACAGTTAGGCATCAAGCAAAGTAACCTGCCCTTGTATACTACTAACAATGAAGCAAGTATATTTGGCAAGACCAGATTACCCAGTCCAGAGATACATAAGCTCATCAGTCCGCTATTTGGCATATCAAGAACAAGGACTCTTGAATGCCTCTACTCAGCTGATAGCTCCTTTAACAGTAGGGGGCATAAAAGCACTGAAAACAAACAACGAACACAACCGAAAAAGTGAAAGAAGAAGCCCTTACTCACTCCCCCCCTCCCTCCAACTCACACACCAACCCGCAAAACACCTGAATTATCTTCTAAAACCCAAATCCTGAAATAGTATTACAAGCACATCTCAGCTTTCTCTACCAGTACCAAGATTTCCACCAGTTTACCTAAAACAGAAGAAAATCAAAAACCCATTTTCCTTTTTTTACTTGTGAAAATAAAAAGTAAATCAAATGCTTGCCTTAAATCCCAAAAGCTGAAACAGGCTAATAGCGAAAGGGAAGAAGAACAGGGCCGCCGGCAAACAAATAAGCTGGAAATCAAGTGAATAGATATAAAGAACAAACGGATAAATTCAAGAACAGGAGAATATGATGAAGGGACCAAGGTGAGAAGAAAGAGTGGACGGAAAAGAGCATCAAAACAGAAAAGGGTTTTTCATCATAATACAACAAGATATTGTATTTGCATGAAAAATAGAAATAAAGTTAACAACAAAAAAAAAAGGAAACTGAATTGATTTACCAAGTCTTCCGACTCTTCTTCTTCAACTACTACTTTAGCTGAAAAATTAGCAGCGTTAACAGTATTCCATTTCTGCTTTTTCTTTGTCTAGTTGGTGTCGGTGGGGGTGGGCTGGGGAGTGGGGGGTTGGGATCTCCTCAATCCCACTTTCCTCATCTCCTTTGTGACCACGCGACACGTGACAGGATGGTGAGGCTAGATGCAGGTGACTCTCATCTAGCCTCACAACCTCCCCTTGCTGCCACGTATCGCGCGGTCAAGCGTCACCGCATCCCTTTGCGGTGAGGGGATCCTATCTGGAGGTGGGATGGTAAAAATCGTTTAGAAGTTGTGTGTGCCTTTTTCCTCTTTTCATTCACAAGAAAAAAAAAGACTAAATCTTTGCATTCACAAAAAAGAAAAAGAGGACCCTAAGTCCGGCTCAAAATAAGCGTAATTTATCTGCATGAGTTATACCAATCATCTTAGTTACAAACAGTTCTAAAATCAACGATTTAAGAATGACGCTCATGATTTAAGGTTGGAATCCCAGAGTCTTTGTCTTAAACCCTGATTTGGAGGTATGTCCATTAGACCACATCGTCTGATCACATCATTGTATTATGTTTAGACAGTAAGAGATGAGGTTTCTTCCTAAAAAAACCTGAGACTTTCATTTATTAAAGTAGTTATGTAACTTAATTAATAAAATTTTAGACAAGTGATCATCTATGTAGATAGCATTGTATACAATATGATGAATTGTATTTTAACAGGATAATCACTAAACGTAATTGATTTAAACATTATTTAACTCAAATATTGTTTCAAGAAAAAAACTATCAGAAGAAAACAAAAGTTGAACTTTTCTTTAAGGTGTTTATAAACATGAGCATAATTAATAAACCAAGTGCAACTTTCTCTCTTTTTTTTTTTTTTAAATTTTTCCCTTAAATTTGTCAGCACTATGAAGGAAAGAAAGAAAAATATTTACTAAATGCTAATCCAATTCTTTGACGATCTGGGTTATTTGGCCTTCCCTTAGAATTGGAAAAAAATTATGTACTAAATCTATGTTTTACTATTTTATAATCATGACACTTGTCCTTTTAAAAAAAACTAAAAAATTAAAAGTTGATGCAAGTTAAAAGAGTATACATCATTATTTTAATAAGATGATAGATAATGTGACCGAGGATAAAAAGGAAACTTTTTCATTTGAAATGGGCCAAGGCAGTATTAGTTCGCGGATTAGTTGTAGAGCCAATTTTTTTTTATTACTTCATGTCTACGTATGTATTCGAGTTTATTTGAATATACAGCTTAATAAAAGATTGGTTAACTATTTATCTAATGATTCTATTTTTAATTTGTCATTAAAGAACAACTTCTTATTACTTTTCTAATTCAATTGGTCAATTTTTTACGGTAAATAAAAATACAAATGTGAACATATAATTTGAAACAAAAAGAGTAACAAAGAAGACAACTGCGACAATTTACTAACGGCCATTTTTTTCTTTGTTAAAAGGAAAATATATAATTGTCTTACCGTCTTAATGTTTGACGCATTCGCCAAACCCTTAACCTTGGACAACAGTTTTGAACTAGGGCTGTAAACGAACCGAACGAGCCGAGCTTCGCCTTGTTCAAGCTCGGTTCGTTTATCTTAGCAAACGAGCCGAGCTTGTTCGTTTATTTAAACGAACATATTTAATTGTTCAAGCTCTGTTCGTTTAACTAACGAACAACATTAACGAGCCGAACACCCTAAACGAACGGTGTCTTTACCGAGCTCGAACAAAAAAAATTGGTTCAAGCTCGGTTCATTAACCGTTTAACCGAACCGAGCTCGAGCCGAGCTCGAGCCGAACGAGCCGAACATACCGAACGGCTCTGTTCATTTACAGCCCTATTTTGAACCCCTTAATGTTTGGGGTTTGGCCAAAATATCCCTTAATGTTTTATCCTTAAGGGTAACAGTGTCAGAATCTGTTTTTAAGGTTTGACGTTCACGCGCTATTAAACTAATCAAAATAATACTTTCTTTCAATATTACCTGCTAAATTGACTACTTTGACATCGAATTAAAGACAATAAAAAAATTTTTAAAAAAAAACTTCATATTCTTCTCCCTTCTCCTCTCAACCACGTCTCCGCTCGTCATGTTCTTCGAAGTTCAAAGACCATCACCACCTCCATGTGTGATGAAACCAACACTCAGCTGTTGAATACGACAAAGATCTTCTCTGTTAGTCGGTAATAGTCAACGTAAGGGAGGCTCGGCTAGTCCAAATTGTGCATTAAGGCTTGACTCAGGATCGTCATCCTAGCAGACCTTGACTAGTCAGCCTTAGTATCACCCGAAGAGGTTATAGGACCACAAAGCCAAGCTCTGCCCCAGCCTTGAACCAACTCGGTCAGAGGCCGAAGCCATGTCATTACGGGCATCGCCTGATTAGATCAGAGTACATACAAAGAGTTTACTCTACTATGATCAGCCTGCTCAGCTCAGCTTAGCTCGACAGAGCTTCCTGCTATCCTTGCCTCACCTCCCTAGCCGAACTACACACGAAGCACCTTAGCTCGGCCACAGTATGCTTAGGCAGAGTCCTGCCACTCAGCAAGCTTGGCCTCTCGACCCGACACGTAGCAACACTTGGCCTTTATGCAGACCGGGACTGCCAGCAGCGCAGCCATTTATCTCCACATGTCAACCATGCAGAAGAAAATTATAAGAACCACAACCATAAGTTGCCGCGTGGCGGCCATGCAAACAAGAATTGCCACCAAGGCAGCCAGGTGTCGTCACCGCCTTGCTCTTGGCCGCACAGCTTACAACCTCAACAACCATAAATAAGAGCTTCCTCAGCATAAGCCAAAGAGGTCTATTCAAGCCTATTCAACTCCACCTCCAGACTCAAAAGTCTTTTAAGCTCAGACAAAGCCTCGTCTAAGTTCGTCCACTATAAACAGCCACCCTCTCAAAAAGAGAGCCCAAACAGGTTGGTTCGACCTCTACTTCCAGCATACATTTATACAAAAATGCTCATAAATAAATTGAGCATCAGATGATTTTTTCCAGGGTATTGACCCTGGGCCTCTAACATTGCCTTTCCTTCTCAGGTTCTAGGAACGGACCCTAACGAGGAGCTGACGGCATACCACAAGGATCACCCCTGATCCACCTGGTGAAGATCTGACTTCATCATCTAACGCTAGAAGGAGGGCCTGAACCTCCGGCTCTTCCTAAAATCATCACTCAAAGGGTCTTCTAGGCAACCAGCCTATCATCCATCATTTGGAAGATGGATAAAAACAATCAGAAATGGGGCAAGAGACATGTGACCCCACGGAGACACATATGCTCCACACCTCAATCGGAACAGGGTTTCTCAGGTCCAGAAGAATCATCCACTCCCGCTACTAACTTTACAGATGAGGAACACTGGAGGGCTATTCGATATGTGGCCCAAAACCCAAACGCGTTCTAGACGGTGGTGAGAGAAACGAAAGGGAAAGCTCCAGCTACTGGACCTAGTGAGGTCCATCTTAATGACTCTCCTCAGCGAAGAGAGCGCATGGAGTATTCTCTAACTCTCCCCAGTACTATCCTGAACCTCAGGGTGAGTTTATGGCTAAAGCCAGACGCTCAGGTTAATGATCTAGTCGCCAGCACTTCACGTTCGAGTCTTTGGAAGCTCTGGACTATCATCTGAATCACGCACAGAAAGCGCTGCTACCCCTCAGACGTGGCAGAGAAGTTGACAAGGAGGCCAGAGCCCAACCGCGCAAAAGATGCGCTGCTCATATGAGATTGAGAGGCCGAGGTAAGGAAAGTATGCCTCTGTTGGCCTCCAAGGCTCATAACTATCCGACATAAGGAGGGAAGGCCTAACAAGAGATCACAAGCCCCTATCAGGGCCCATTCATAAAAGGGATCATCAACTGTACTGCCTTTTTTTACCATGATATTGGGTATGATACAGAAGACTGCATTCAGCTTACCCAGGAGATTAAGTGCCTGATTGAGCTAGGCTACTTGCAGCGCTACTACAACCCGAGGTCAAGGTTATCTAATAGGCTAGATTTCACTCAGCCCCCTCCTGATGAGAGACGCCGACCTGATCATCGACACAAGTCACCTGAGGATAAAGACCCAGACAGGGCTGGGCAGATGCAGCGGAGCTTTGGATGGATAAGGCTGACCTAGTCAGATCAGCCTTAAGGGAGCAGAATTTAGCAGTCAAGGACATTTCAGCCGACCCTGAATTGGTCTTGTAAAGACACCGAGGTGAAGCAGTTGTGTACAGAGGTCTTTGGAACTGCCGACCTAAGGATAGGACCGCCAATCTGAAAGCTGCTAGTCCGTGTATTTGGCATGTACCTGAACCTTTCTACATTTTGTACATCTGCATATTTTAATGGGAAAAGCAAGTACGTGTTCAATACTTGCTCTATATGTGTTACCACAAACAAGTTGCTCAGATACATGGCCTGCACATCTTGAACCGACCTCATAGTGGAGGTGCAGAGATTCTCAACCCTCTCTAGTACGCTTGGTTTCTCCTGTTGGGGGCTTAATTATTGATCATTCACCTTATGGTTCACAAGGAGATTCATCTAGACTGAGAACAGCTTCAGGCTTACCTGAAATTCACTTTATGGTCCGTAACAGAATATGGGCCCAACAAGATTCGCGCCTAGATGATATCTGCACCCATGAAGGGACTCGAAACCCGAACTTTCCTGTCTACCTTGACTTCTCTATTGTGGCTCATAAGATTGAGGATACAATACATTTCGCGCATGACAACAGTAAAGGTTTACCTTGGTCTTAAGGTTTATAAGAAGTTTACCCTGGCACATCCATCCGCCACAAGGGGAGCTTCGGCCTTAAGGCTTATAAGGGGTCCACCTTCATTCTCCTCCTCCTCGCCTTTGTGGTTTGTGAGAGGACCCTGGGTGTGACAAGCTTCACACTCTGGCAATCTGACCAACAGTTCACCCACGTCCTCGCCTTTGTGGTTTGTAAGTGGACCTTGGGCGTGACAAGTTTCACGCCCCAAAAGGTAGACCTAAGTGGTCACCTAATTTGGACAGCCTAAGTGGTCACCTCGATAAAATGACCTAAGTGGTTATCCCAGTCTTTTGCCTTATGGTAATAAGGAAGGCTTTAACTCAATGAAACGACCTAAGCAGCCACCTATGATCTCTGCTTTATGATTTTAAGAGGATCCACGTCGGCCAGGGAAATTTTAGTCGCATGTGATCAGCTCAGTCTTATATGGTCAGCTCAACTCAGCGAATAAACTCTCAGGCATAAAAGCTCCAAGGAAAAATAAGCCTACTATTGCCGAGCTCAAAACGTCCGAGCAGAGAAGTAAAATCTCAGAACATATTAGCCTACCCTCGCTGGTCAGCTCGGCCAAACTAATATGGAGGCAAAGTGATGAAACCAAAACTCAGCTGCTGAATACGACAAAGGGCTTTCCCGTTAGTCGGTAACGGTCAACGTAAGGGAGACTCGCTAGCCCAAGCTCTACTAATTAAGGCTTGACCCATGATCGTCATCCTCGCAGACCTTGACTAGTCAGTCTAAGTATCACCCGAAGAGGTTACAGGACCACAAAGCCAAGCTCTGCCCCAGCCTTGAACCGACTCGGCCAGAGGCCGAAGCCATGTCAGCACGGCCATCGCCTGATCAGATCAGAGTACATACAAAGAGTTTAGTCTACTATGATCAACATGCTCAGCTCAGCTCGGCAGAGCTTCCTGCTATCCTTGCCTCACCTCCCTAGCCGAACTGCTCACGAAGCACCTCAGCTCGGCCACAATATGCTTAGGCAGAGTCCTTCCACTCAGCAAGCTTGGCCTCTCTGCCTGACACGTAGCAACACTTAGCCTTCATGCAAACCGAGACTGCCAGCAGCGCAGCCATTTATCTCCACATGTCAACTATGCAAAAGAGAACAGCCAGCACCACAACCATAAGTTGCCGCGTGGCGGCCATGCAAACAAGAATTGCCACCAGGACAGCTAGGTGTCCTCACCGCCTTGCTCTAGGCCGCGCAACCCACAACCTCAACAGTTATAAATAAGAGCTCCTCAGCAGAAGCCAAAGAGGTCTATTCAAGCCTATTCAACTCCACCTCCAGACTTAAAAGTCTTTTAAGCTCGGCCAAAGCCTCATCTGAGCTCGTCCATTATAAACAGCCACCCTCTCAAAAAGAGAGTCCAAACAGGTGTTAGGAAATCAAACGAGATCACTGCAAAACGCGTAGCGGAAAAAACAAAACTTGATCTCCGATTTCCTACCAAGGATCCATGTTGTTCGTTTAATTCGACAAAAGAAATCAAAAATTACCTCTGTAGATTCGAAATCTGCAGATGGAAGAGGTGTGAAATCACGAACACCCTCTGTCGGTATCCACACGAACGCTTCCGCCCCGGAGTGCTAGCTCTTCAAACAGCGCGGCTGAAGAACTCAGTTTTTCACAAAACGATTCTAGGGTTTCGTTTTCTGTTCTTTCGTTTTTTTTTCTAAATTCCTTGGTCTGTGAGATACGCCAAGCTCCATACATATATATAAATATAAAAATCCGATTGCAGATCGGATTTGTTAACGCTATCAAAATCCGTACCAGATACGGATTCTGTTAGGATTAGATAAAACCAATCAAAATCCATGTCAAATATGGATTCTCTGTTATTATCCGATGATATAAATATATACATAAAAAACGAAATTAATAATAATAATGATTAATATCCAATATTAATATTATTGATATTAAAAAACGATAATAATAATAATAATTAATATCTAATATTAATATTATTAATATTATTAATCTCATCCATACGCATTCTTGTGTGTGACCCGATAGGCCCATATTAATTGGCAGTTGATTGAATCGCTATTAAACCAATAAGTCGTAATTGGCCTATAGCAAGGCATTACATCTACCCAATTAATACGAGTAAAGTCCAACTAGCCTAACAATAGTACATGCATTAATCCATTTGTCACACGATATCTAGTTTGAACATAAGTCATGGTCAGCGTCATACTTATATTGTTCAAACATATGATTACTCGATCTCTAAGTAGACTGATAAAACAAATGATATTGATCACACTATCAATTCATTTGAGCACGACCATGCATTTCACAGTCTCACTAATCGAGGGGCCCAAAGATATCTCTCTCGAAAGAGAGGGACAAATTCTATCTTGATTGTTCAATATCCTCTACATAATTTCTATCACATTCAATCATGACCTTTATTATTATCCAGTTACGAATAACGTTTGATCATGTCAAAATATAATAGTCCTTATGTTGGAAACTATGACAATCTCAAGTCAAAGGATTAAAACATGACTATCACGAGATTTACTTATGACGCTAATCCATGTAGTAATCTCATGATGGGTCTATCCAATACACTGTTCTCTAACAAGTATCTATGAGATTGATTCGTATCACCATACACATAATCATCTCATGATTATCAAATCAATACTCATACTGATTATAAATTATTTTATCTCTATAACAATAGTAAATCAGGGACATATATCAAAATTGTGTAACATACTAACCAACAATAATGATAATAAAACCTCTTTTATTAATAATAAATGCATAACATAAATATCCAAATCATGGCCTAGGGCACATACACTAACAACAGGTTGCTTCGACCTCTATTTCCAATATACATTCATACAAAAATGCCCATAACTGACTTGAACATCGGAGTGTTTTTCCCTAGGCATTGACCCTGGGCCTCTAATATTGCCTTTCCTTCTCAGGTTCTAGGAACGGACCCTAACGAGGAGCTGACGACATACCACAAAGATCATCCCTGATCCACCTGATGAAGATTCGGCTTCATCATTTTTGATTTCTGTTCATATGGTGATGGGAGGTAGAAGGAAGAAGAAAATGAACGCTTCCCAAACGATGATGAATAGAGTCTTGACACGAGGGAGAACATCAACAGTACCAAGGGCAATATTGTCTTTGAATAATATTAGTTAGAAAATATGGGTTCTGATAATTTTACCTTTAAGTCTCTCAAATAAAAATGTCAATGACACGTTAGCATGGTAAGTATGTGCGTGTATATATTTGTTGTCAATTGTGAATGTGTGAATACCTAATTTGATTGGCCAAAAATGAAATCATTTGAACTACTAATTCAATTTGTTAACTATAGTATTGGGGGAAAATCTCACTGGTATATACACCTCAGGCCCATTAATAGACAAAAAGCTTTCATACCTCTTGAATGTACTATGTTTATTTCAACGTGATTCAGGAACAAAAATAGTTTGGCTAACTTAGCACTCTACTACTAAAATCCCGATGTATAACCACTGATATTCTGGTGTTCAGATGGCTTAGTTGTCAAGATTCCAGATTTGAAAAACAATGCGATCTAAGTGACAAAGAAGTAATGATGTTTTCTGGAAATCTACCATCACGATTTATTATCAAAATTTCATGGTTAGGAAGTAAGTGTACTTAAAAAAAACCAGGAAAGATTATACGAAGGATTTATTAATTCAACATTGAGTTAAAAAGTAACAATATACCGCATTTCAATGTAGCTTGGATGGAGCATTCACATTTTTCGGATTTTATGACAACTGCTTGGGTGATATATTGGGAGATTTCATTGGAACACTGAGAAATTTTATGGACAGGGTGAGGATGTCGAAGCATGATGTCTATGGGAACATCGAGCAAAAGAAAAAACGTTGTCTAGCGCGCATCCGGGGCATCCAAGAAGCACTATCGGTCAGGCCGTCACGATATCTATCTAACCTTGAGATAATACTTGTTGATGAATATAACATGTTGGCAAACTTAGGTGCTCAATATTGGCAACAACATTCGCGGTTAAAATGGCTTACTGAGGGTGAGCAAAATACCGGCTACTTTCATAGGATGGTTTCAATGCGCAGAAGACAGAAACGAGTACCACGACTCAAATGTGGTATGGATGAACGGGTATCAGACCCCGGCTTATTGAAGGAAAAGGTCTCGGTATATTTTTCCCAACTATATTCGAATGGTACAGTCATTCAGCAATCGCCCTCTGGGCTTGGGTTTCCTATGTTATCCCATTCGGATAAGCATCTACTTAATCGGCCTGTGACACAGAGGGAGATTGAGGCTGCTCTTTTTCAAATGGGTCCGAATAAGGCCCTGGGACCCGATGGCATGCCACCAGTCTTTTACCAGAAGAATTGGGAGGTTGTGCGATCTTCGGTAATTATGTTTGTGATGGAAGCTTTTCGGATGAAACATTTCTCAGCGGATTTGAACGAGACAATATTAACTCTTATATAGAAGGTCAGTCACCCAGACAATATTACTCAATTTCGACCCATAGCGTTGACCATTGTTGTGGTCAAGCTTATATCTAAAGTCATTGCAAACAGGTTGAAGTTGGTCATCCATAAGCTCGTAGTCCTAGAACAGTGCGCTTTCACAACAGAATGTACAACATCTGAGAATATTATAATGGCCCAGGAATTAATCCATTCTATGCGTCTAAAAACTGGCAGGAAAGGGTCGATGGAGGTGAAGATTGATCTTGAAAAAATCTATGGCAAGGTGGACTGGGGTTTTTTACGAGCTGTCTTACAGGCTGCTGGTTTTAGTGGAAATTTGGTCACTCTTATAATGTACATGGTACTTCGGCTCGCCTCTCGGTCATCTGGAATAGGGAACGTCTAAAAAGTTTTCAGCCGATGCATGGCATTCGCCAGGAAGACCCTTTGACTCCCTATATGTTTCTCTTGTGCATGGATGTTTTAGGCCACGCAATACAACAGGCTGTGGATAAGCAGGAGTGGATACCGGTTAAGGCCTCCCGTTTAGGACCTGGGGTGTCCCATATTTTTTTCGCTGATGGTCTATTACTGTTTGGAGAGGCCTCAGCAGAGCAGTCACGTCTTGTCCAAATTATGTGCGATGTCTGGCCAAAGTGTAAGTCTTTCTAAGTCACAATTTTGTGTGTCTAAGAATTACTCCACCTACTGTTATCGCCACGTTGAGTGACGCATTGAAGATGAAGGCCACAAATGATTTAGGCAGATATCTGGGTATACTGATCCTCCATAACTGGGCAACAACACGCACTTACGAGTTTCTTATCGATAAAATTCAGAGTAGACTATCACATTGAAAAGCCGAAGTTCTTTCTCAAGCTGCTCGAGCTATACTTGTCAAATCTATTCTCACGGCACTTCCCACGTATGCTATGCAAACTTCGAGAATCCCGGGCGGACATTAGATAGTTTGGAGAAGCACATCCGTAAATTCTTTTGGGATGAGTTAGATGGCAGTAAGAGGCTACATTATCTACCGTGGGACGTTATTTGCACATCCAAGGAGATGGGGGCAGCCTTGGCATTAAGAAACTCAGGCAAATGATACATCGCTTCTTATGAAACTGTGTTGGTCAATGTTAGTGGAACATGAGCAATTGTGGGTAAAAATTCTGTGGAGTAAATATGGGTCTCCGTTTAGCGAATGTATTCGTTAGAATATCTGAGCGGTTTGGCACGGGATACACAGTTGTGTCTTGGATAAGTTAAAGGGCATGTAGGTCCTACAGGATTCTGTTGAAGATCAAGGTGTCGGTTATAAGTGGATACCAACTGCATCGGGGAAATTCTGTGTTGCAAGTGCATATACACTTCTGACGGCTGCAACTGAAGATTTATCTTTGCAAGCGTGGCATCGCATTTGGAAACTGAAAGGCCCTCAGAGTCTGAATTTTTTTCTATGGAGAATGCGTCACAATACGTTACCTACGGTTAGATTCCTTTGCTGCAAACATCTGTTGAGTTCAGTCACTTGCCCCTTGTGTGGCCGGTCAGCTGAGGACAGCCTGCATAAGCTTCGTGATTGCACCTAGGCATCTCAGGTTTGGAGGAGACTTGTCCACCGTGACCAGTGGAACACATTTGCACCGTCTAGTATGCAGACGTGGGTTGACCTCAACTTGACAAGAGACTTGGTTGGTAAAAGGCTACTATTGATCATGTTTTTGCTTATGAGATTGCATGTGAAATTTGAATGAGGATCCTGAACCGAGATCCAAGCAAACCTAAAATTGTTAGGAAGGCGCAAAGTATTTGGGCCAATAGTTCAAACCACTGAAAATAATAAACCCATTGGATATAATGGGTTTTTATACGAAAACGCAACGAGAAAAATGAAGTTGTGCAATACAAAGCACGTCTTGTTATGCAAGGTTTGTCACAACGACCTAGGCTTAATTATGATGAAACATATTCCTCAGTAATTGATGCCGTAAAATTACGATATTTAATCAGCCTAGCAGTCACCAAAAATCTTGATATGCGGTTAATGGATGTGGTTACCGCAAACTTATATGGATCATTGGATATTGATATTTATATGAAAATTCCATAAGGATTTAAATTGCCTGAAGCATATAATCAAAGGACGCATGGATTGTACTCAATCAAATTATGAAGATCCTTGTATGGATTAAAACAATCTGGCAGGATGTGGTGTAATCGTCTTAGTGAGTACCTTATTAAAGAAGGATATATAAATAATCCAGTTTATCCTTGTGTATTTATCAAGAGATTTGATAGTGGATTCTCTATAATTGTGGTATATGTTACTGATTTAAATCTTGTTGGAACTTTGAAGAGCTTACTAAAACTGCTATTCATGAAAGAGTTTGAGATGAAAAATCTTGGTACCAAATTTTGTCTCGGTCTGCAGATCGAACATTTGTCTAATGGAAAATTTCTCCATCAATATACATATACGGAGAAGATCTTAAAAAGATTCTATATGGATAAAGCTTATCCATTGAGTAGTCATATGGTTGTATGATCGTTATATGTAAAGAAAGATCCATTTCGACCACCAGAAGATGATGAAGAATCATTAGGTCCAGAAATACCATATCTGTATCTTGCAAATTGCTCAAGACCAGATATAGCATTCTCAGTGAAATTTATTGGCAAGTTATAGCTCAACACCAACACGAAGACATTGGAATGGTGTCAAGCACATTTTACGTTATCTTCGTGGAATCCCAGACATGGTTTATACTACTCCAAGAATTCCGAGTCATAATTAGTCGGTTATGATGATGCCGAATATCTATCTGACCCTCATAAAGGAAGATCACAGAGTGGATATGTCTTTACTTATGGAGGGTGCAACCATATCATGGAGATCAGTGAAGCAGACGGTAACAGCCATATCTTCCAACCATTCTGAGATTTTGGCATTGCATGAAGCAAGTCATGAATGCATACGGTTAAGGTCGATGATTCAGCATATCCAAGAGTCATGTGGATTATCTTCACTAAGGAAGACTCCGCCAATATTATTTTAGGATAATGATGCATGTATTGTCCAAATTAAGAATGACTACATCAAAGAAGATAGGACGAAGCATATATCACAAAAAAAATTACACTCATGATCTTGAGAAGAATGGTGACATTGATATCCAGCAGATATAATCAATCAAGAATTTTGCTGATTTATTCACCAAAACACTACCAACGACTACATTTAGAAAGATGGTATATAACATTGGAATGCGCCAACTTAAAGACCTCATGCCAGAATCAAGGGGAGTGTGATTGCTACATACACACTGTATTCTTTTTCCTTTGTCCAAGTTTTTATCCCGTTGGATTTTTCTTGGCAAGGTTTTAATGAGGCTTTGCATCATAGGAACCAATTTTTATGAATATGTACTCTTTTTCCTTCGTCCAAATTTTTATCCCACTGGGTTTTTCTTGGCAATGTTTTAAAGAGGCATATGCTATAAAATTAGGATCTAAGGGGAGCGTTATGAAAATTATAAAATTGTGGATGTCCAATGTATTCTTGAGAACAACTAGGGTTATATCAATCCAAATGTGTCCTAGAGAACAACAAAGGGTTAACCCATTCAATGTATCCTC
Source organism: Eustoma russellianum (assembly GCA_036186865.1). NCBI lineage: Eukaryota > Viridiplantae > Streptophyta > Magnoliopsida > Gentianales > Gentianaceae > Eustoma > Eustoma russellianum. The sequence goes on along the minus strand of AP025074.1, from coordinate 16,710,767 downwards.
ATCCCCAAAGTCCTATAAATAGGACACTTTGTTGGACATTTTATACAGGCATTTGAATAAGAAAAGAATACATTTTATTCTCTACTTCTTATCTTCTCTTTTATTCCATATTTTCTATATTGCATTACTTCAATTTGTAATAGTAATTGCGGAAGTATCTTGGTCTACTTTTTTCACCACTTCCTATTTGTTTATTTTTCATTCATTTGACTGCTTATCTTTTTTAGGGAAAGGAAAGGTAGGAAATTGGCCAAATTTCAATTGCTTTTGTTGATTCTCAAAAAGGTAAAGTTTGTTCCGGAGATGAACAGAAGAATATATTTCTTTCTTTTGTATTCTGTATTTATTTTTCTTTTCTTCTAGGATGAAAAGCACTAACCAAAGGATATCATGATGTAGAATAAAATCATATCAAATCATTATATTTATTGTATTTATTCTTTGTATTTATCTTTTCCCATAGTTAGCGGTAGAATAGTACTATAAGTGGAGCTCTTTTATGCAAACAAAATGAACGAAAAAGAATTCATTCACAAAACTCAATACTTACCATGGTATTAGAACAACGTTTCTGATATGTAGGACTCAAAAATCATTTCGTCATTGTCCAAATCTGCCAAATCAAAAACAAACACAGCTAGGAGACAACCAAAACAATCCACCCATTGACAATCAACCACCGGCAAACAATCTTTCCCAACACAATCCAGGAAAAAGCAAACCAACCACAAAATATACAACCATACAAATTCATTATTGTCAAGCAAATAAACTATACAATAGTCCAACAAATCCAACCGTTCAAAAGTCAAGCACGGAAGCCACTAATAGACCCAAATCAATCCGATTCAAACAGCCAAAATAAACACTTGGGACTCGGAAAACAAATTCGTCACAATCCCAAGATAACTCCCTCAATTAAAGTGACCAAAATCTGGCCAGTACCCGAGACTTACACAACTACCACAAACAGCCAAAACAACCAACCACAGAAAAGCCCTTCAGCTGAAAAGGATGTATCACCGGAGATAGAATTTTGGGTTAGGGGGCAAGAAACCAAGTATAGCCAACTGGATTCACATACCCATAAAATCACGGCTCCAGTCAGCAACGTCACCAAAGGTACCATAAGGACGGCTAGAGAAAAGGAAAGGTGCCACCCCCATGGGAAATATGAGGGCCACTAATACCGACGGAGACACCCTAATGAACAGACACAACGACGGCATGACAGTTGAGGAAGAAGGAGGCACTTAAAGGGTATGGGCAGAGAAATCAGAGAGAGAGAGGGAGATTTGAGACATAAATGAGGTATTAGATTTGGAGGGTTAAATCCTAACCCTCAATTTCTCAGTTTCCATTTATTCTTTGAGAAATCTGCACAATTGCTCCAACATTTTTCATACTCTGCAATTTTGTCCATAAATTCTTCCAAATTTGCACATTTATTTAATTTTGTCCACAACGACACAAATATCCCAGTCATACACAACTTCAGTGCAAAATCGATCGCACCAAGTCCCAGCCATACACGACTTCAGTGCAAAATCGATTGCACCAAATCCCAGTCATACACAACTTCAGTGCAAAATCCATCGCATCAACTCCACATCCACCAAAAGTCCACTCCAATATAATGAATGAATTTTTGATTTCGGCTTATGATCCGAAAGATTTTCTACATTTATCTGCATCCTTTAAATCACACATCGAAACAGCTAATGGTGAGTTAATAGCCATTCAATGAGAAAGCCCTATTACATTGCCACTGCAAATGAAGCTAAATAACTGCCTTTATATCCTAATGTTGCCATCAAAGCTACTCTCAATTAGCCAAGTGACAAAAAAACTTAATTGTGCGGTGCTGATGTATCCCAATTTTTGCTTCCTGTAGCACATTCTCACAAAGGAGATCATTGGGTGTGGTATTGGATGCAGAGGCTTATAATACGTTGTTAAGGTGACTCACCAGGGTCGTGCCATGTTTGCTCATGCAAGCGGTCCACAAGCAAATTTGGTTGTGGCACAGGTGTTTGGGCCATCTGTCTTTTGGGTATCTCAAACTTATATATACAAGTCATTTTACAAATAATTCCACTCACATGACCTATGAGATATGCATTCATGCTAAAAGTCATAGAACTACATTCCAACCAAATAGCACACGAGTTGACTGTATGTTCTCCTTAGTGCATTCCAATGTATCCGGGCTGCCCCTTCTTTAATCATAGTCGATTTCATAATGTGTTGTCATTTGTAGATATTTCTCTTGTATGACATGTATATATTTTTTGAGAAATAAGTCTGAAGCGCTAAAGAAACTTTTTCATTTTTTCTAAATGATTCATACCAGTTCAACACCAAAATACAAATTCTTTGCTTTGATAACGGCAGAGAGTTTGTCAATCAATCTGTGCATTTTTCTTCCAAAATCACAGCCTCATCCACCAAAATAGATGTCCATATACACCACAACAAACAGGATCGCAGAACAAAAAATTAGATACTCTTTAAAATGACCTGGGATATGATGCTTGAGTCTCAAGTCTAACAAACATTTTGGTCTGATGCTATTGCTATATCTACCTGCTTTCTCAGTCGACTATCAACCGAAATTCTTTATCATTAGACCCACTACAAGTCTTGTCTACTCAAGCTACCATCCTATTGTTTTTTTACATTACCACCTCGAGTTTTTGGATGCTTGGTATTTAGCCATATTCTCAAAACTGAACGGTCCAAACTTGACCACACTGCAGTAAAATATGTTTTTTATTAGTTATGCCATATATCAGAAAGGATATCAAGGCTACAATCATATCGCTCGTCATACATGTCGCTATATGTATGTTGCTTGAGTCAGAGTACTTCTTTAGTCATCCATCTAGTGTTCAGGGGGTCAAATCAGCGAGCCACTAGATTGTAGTGGAGCCAATAAGTCTACCTCTTCCAACATAGAAATGGCTGATGAACCATTACCACTGCATAAGGAGCCTTCTTAGTCAGATTTCCAACAGGAGGTAAATAAATCTCACTCGAATGATGACTCCTTTGATTTGCATATTATGATCACTATTACTGATGATAATTCAAGAGAAATACAAATATTTATCTTACCTCCAAGGATAAACAAAGATGTACCACCTAGGCGATACTCACAATAACGTTTATCTTACACTTCTAGGTATCCAGTAAATATAGTTAGGGTAAGAATGGCAGATGTTGCACAAGAATTCTCGGTCACTCTTCTCTTAGAATCCATTCCCAAGATCATACTAAAAGCAAGACATTGTAGGACCTGAAAGGCACCACTAGAAGTGGGGGTTGAATAGTGGGTGTGGAAAATTTGGTTTTTTAAAATTGTTTTAATCCAAAAACCCAACTTCTGAAAACAGTTTCTGTTTTCAGGACCTGTTTTGTGACGTTTGAAAAATTAGGTTACAGGTCTTCAAAATTCTGAAATTTGGAGAGATCTTAGTCTCAGATGTTCTGAGTATCTTCTAAAAATTTCAGATCAAAATTCAACCTTTAACCCTTTTAAAAATTATTGGTGGTCAGATTGTGCAAATCTGCCAGAAATGGTAGTCTGACTTGAAAATTTATTCCGATTAAACCGTGGCTCCAAATGGTCTGAAAAATCAATGACAACCAAAAAAGTGTAGAAGAAAGAGAGTATGAAAACGTTTTGCCTCTAGGATTTGTAAGACTTGTCCTGTATTTGATTTTCTCTTCTTCTCCTCTTTTTATCAAGATGTGGCCATCACCTCTAAGCTTTTCTTTCCCTTGAAAATTATCTTTTAAGTCTTTGGAAGAATATCTTGAATAATTGTGACATCCACTTGCTTACTTGGCAACACTTCATTGGATAATCATCTTGGCTTTGCTTATTTGGCATTCATTGATTGGATGAGACTTGTCATCATTTGATGACTGTATAAATCTGAAAATATCACTTAAAAACATGTGCCAATTAGTGGTTAAAATATTGCCATAAGTCACATAATCAATCCCATAAAATTTGCAAGACAAATTGATCACCATTTACCAAAAAAATCGGCCAACCATTTCTCCACATGCTGAAAATTTCAGCATGTGCACTATTCAAGACATATTCAAAATATTTTCATTTTATCATCCAATCAATCCATTTAAATTAAAGAAGTTTATAAGTCACCATTTAGTACATAAAATCGGCCAGCCTTATTTACACATGCTGAATTTTCAGCACGTGTTACAAATGTGACATAGTTTGAAACATTACCTTATGTAGCTCCCTCCTTTATGTCACCAACCTTGTATACTTCATTCTTGGTCAATCAAGATGCCAACTAAGCTCTATATATGCTCCATCAAGGCTAAGCTAGGTGTGTGATGTAGGATTGCCATGTGCTGAATTTTATTTTTGCAAACTTTATAAAATAGTGCACAATAATTATACACATATGGTATATTCCAATCAGCCTAAATTGATTTTTCTAGAACACTTTAGAATGTATTGAATATGTAAAAAGTGTCTAGATACATGTTATATGTCATGCCAAAAACATTCCATGTGTCGTGTTCGTAGAAACCTGAATTTTTGACTTTCGTCGATTATGCGATTTTTCTCCGATTGAATTCAAACTTTTTTGCACATGTTATATATATTATGTCACACATAATATACATAGAATAACTTGAATATTCAGCTCTAAAGGCTGAGTGTAAGTGGCATCCCATGTGCTAAAATGTTGAATTTGGAATCTCCACAATTTGGCCTTAATTGAGGGTGATTTGTAGTTGAAGTGTAGGGGCTGGCCATCTATATATGGCAAGTACGTGGCACGTTGGCGAAGTTTCATTTGTCACTCGATACGACAATTTTTGGTTTAGAACCTTATAACGTGTCGCAATAATTTTGTCATCACCATGACTTATATCATATGATATAAGACCTGAATATACTCATAAATATGAGGTAATTATGGTGGTGTACGTTGACATACATTCGTAAAATATATAACGTGTCGGTTGTACGTTGGAATATATGTGTATAGTGCCTTTAAATATATATATATATATATATATATATATATATATATATATATATATATATATATATATATATATAAAGGCGTGTAATAAGAGGTGGAGAAGACTTTCCATTCTTCAATTTGTTGTCTTTGTGCCTTTTCCAAATATATCTTCATTTAATGAACAACTTAGTTCATTTAACTAAGTACTTCACTTAATTAACTAGTTTAGTTCATTAATGGTGGCACCTGAAAATAGTTCAAACACAACAAATGTTTGCCATTTGATATAAGCTTTAAAGCTTCATGACTTGCTAGTACGGCAACATTATATATAAACTATATAAGGCAGGTTTCATGAAAAATGTGTCAAGTCATAAAACATGTCATGCATTTCTTTAGTACACGTTATTTAAATCATGCATTTTGTAATCACTCAAACCCCTTTTTGTGACGTTTGAAAAATTTCTAAGTCTTTGCAACTTGTATTAGGATCTTCTTTGTAATAGGCTGAGCAGACCTTAATGTAGTCTGTTCCTCAAACTTCTTTATCAATGGAAAATATTTCTAAGTCTTTGCAACTTTTATTTTCCTTCTGTTCTGCTCTTCAATTCAGATTTTTTGCTAAATCTTTACTTTCCAAACTTATCGCTGCCGAGATCCAATGTCGGTCTTGGCAAACTTAACCAATTTCACTGAAAATAAACTAAGTTTCCAAGCTTTAAATTATAGAATAAACATGTTATTTTGCCGAGCTGAGACGATGACTGGTTAAGAACGAATCCCGCTTAAGATAATAAACTTAAACTATTTTAGCGTAGATCCAATGTGAATAATGCTTAGTGATAGTCTAAGTCTTCAGTAAGACCAAGCTGAAGCATGTAGGCTGAGATGAAATCTTTTGGCCCAGGTTTCCCTTGTAGCGGCCGAGATGTAATAACAACAATTTCTTGAACTGAACTTTCACATAGCTGATCTGGACTCCAGGATCTGCTCTGCTTAACACTTCTTGGATTCTCTAAGTATTGACTGTTGAGTCATGCTCTTATAGGACTGATCTGGACTCCAGAGTCTGCCCTATATAATGCGGCCTAGGTTTTCCTTATAGCGGTCGTGATGATTATGTTTAGTAAATTTTTGAACTGAACTTTTGTAGAGCTGATCTGGACTCCAGGATCTGCTCTACTAAACATTTCTTAGATTCTTCCAAGTGTTGAAAAATAAGACATTGACTCTCATAGGACTGATATGCACTCCAGGGTCTACCCTATATTATATTCTTCTGCTCAGCAATTCTTGAACTGAGTTTTGTTGAGCTGATCTGGACTCCAGGATCTGCTCCACTGAATGTTTCTTTGACTCTTACCAGTACTGGCTAATGAGTCATTTATTCTTGTAGGACCGATCTGGACTCCAGGGTCTGCCCTATAATATATTTTTCTGCTAAGTGATTCTTGTTTTGAGTCTTCACTGAGCTGATCTGGACTCCAGGATCTGCTCCGTTGGATATTTCTTGGATTCTTCCAAGTGTTGACAATAAGTCACTGACTCTCATAGGACTGATCTGGACTCCAGGGTCTGCCCTATATTATATTCTTCTGCTCAGCAATTCTTGAACTGAGCTTTTGTTGAGCCGATCTGGACTCCAGGATCTGCTCCACTGAATGTTTCTTGGACTTTTCCCAGTACTGGCTAATGAGTCATTTATTCTTATAGGACCGATCTGGACTCCAGGGTCTGTACTATATTATATGACCCAGGTTTTCCTTGTAACGGCCGAGGTAAGTCTATTCAGCAATTCTTTGAACTGAACATCTTTAAGAAGACTAATCTGGACTCCAGGATCCGTCTTGCTGAGGTGTGAAACTTGTCCCCTTTAAGATTCCTTTTAGATAATTAGATAGCAAATAGTTGAGTCCTCAACGTGGGAGGACATTTAGCCCAAGCTGAAGCCTTGCTAAATTAGAAGGCTGAGGCATTGAGAGAATTAAGGTAAACCCCTGACAAGCCTTAGAACCGAGGTCGACCGTGAGGTGAACATGCACGCTGAAGTGGACCCCTGATAAGCCCTAAGGCCGAGGTGAACCTTTGCCGTGGTTGGCCACTTCCAACTCCAAGGTGGATGAGTTGGAACACAAAGTGGCCGACCTGGAGATGATTTCCACTCAATCTTTGACTGAGGTTGATGTTTTGAAGAAGGAGAAAGCTGAGCTGTTGCAGAGGAGCAACACTTTTGAAGAGCAGCTAGATCAACTGCGTCAACAGTTGGCCGAGGCTGAGATCAAAGCAGTTGCTGACTTCAGAAGATCTCAACTGTTCGAAGAAATACATGGTTCTGCTGCAAAGTTCTGCTATGGAGGTCGGCCAAACAAAGGCCATCGACGTCTGCTCAGAGATTTATCCAGATTTGAACAAAGAAGACCCTCGTCTGGCTGAACTGTACAATTCAACAGCTTCTCAAGAATTCGACACTCAGTTCCAGCAATTCTTGGAGAGAGCTGACTTGAGATAAGACGATGACTAGTCTTAGGATCTTCTTTGTAATAGGCTGAGCAGACCTTAATGTAGTCTGTTCCTCAAACTTCTTTATCAATGGAAAATATTTCTAAGTCTTTGCAACTTGTATTTTCCTTCTGTTTTGCTCTTCAATTTCAGATTTTTTTTGCTAAATCTTTACCTTTCCAAACTTATCGTTGTGCACTTCGGCTCATCAAAGCTTTAGTCAAAGCTACCGCTCACAGTCAACCTCGGCGAGGTAAAGGGAATCACAGTGCACAACTTTCAAAGGACACTTATTCAGCTCGGCCTCGGATTGACTTCGGCCTCGGCTTCATGCTAGCACTGCGTTCTAATATTAGATAAGACCAGAAGAAAATATTATATGCTAACATCTGGGACCCACCAAGGCAGATTTGCAAACTACTTTCTAGGTGTCAAGCATCGACTGGTTCAGTACAGGGTTCATCATTACAGGCCAACCTACATATCCTAGAGTCAGCCACTAACACAGCTATGGTCTCAGGCACTTGTCCCATCATACTGCAGCTCTGCAGTGGACTAGACTGCCATCTCAGACACATCGCCATCACATCATCGGGCAGGGGGTCAGACCTCCTCAATCTTGAGTATAAATACACCCTATCCAGACGGGGAAAGAGATCCAAGTCTGAACAACATTCTGGAGCTCTCGTTTATGAACTCCACCTCGGCCAATACACCCTAAACAGCCGTTATACTCAGGGAGATCTTATTACAGGTTTCATTTAAACCTTATTCCAGCATAAATTGCCTACTCAAAACACCCATAACTGACTTAAGCGTCGGAGGGTTTTTTCCGGGGCAGCGCCCTGAGAAAATTCAACTATAATTCTTGGGCAGCTCGGCCGCATGCCTGAGTCAGGTTGACACTTGCTTAACATGACCAAGACTGGTGAGAAATGAAGTCATCTCGCAAGGACAGTTTTACACATTGCACCTCGGCTCGACAATGCCTCAGTCAAAGCAACCTCTTATGGTCAACCTCGGCAAATAAAGGAGTTAACAAGTGTGCTTCTGAGGGTACATTCAGCTTGGCCTCGGATTGACTTCGGCCTCGGCTTCATGCTAGCATTGTGTTCTAATATCAGATAAGACCAGAAGAAGATATTGTCTGCTAACATCTGGGACCCACCAAGGCAGATTGTGTAGACTACTTTCCAAGTGTCAAGCATCGATTGGTTCACTACAAGGTCATCATTACAGGCCAATCTACACATCCTAGAGTCAGCCACTGACACAGCTATGGTCTCAGGCACTTGTCCTATCATACTGCGGCTCTGCAATGGACTAGACCGCCATCTTAGACACATCACCATCCCATCAATCAGGCAGGGGCTCAGACCTCCTTAATCTTGGGTATAAATATTCCTCTTTCCAGACGAGGAGGGGGATCCAAGTTCTGAAACAACTTCTGGAGCTCTCGTTTATTAACTCCACCTCGGCCAATACACCCTAAACAGCCGTTATACTCAGGGAGATCTTATTACAGGTTTCATCTGAACCTTATTCCAGCATGAATTGCCCTACTCAAAACACTCATAACTGACTTAGCGTCGGAGGGTTTCTCTGGGCAGTGCCCTGGGACCTCTAACGTTTCTCTTCCTTCTCAGGTTCCATTGACAGATTTAGACGGAAGATTAACGGCACACAACTCGGATCATCTCTGATCCCACCCCGGTGAGCAATTCTGGTCTCATCATAACATAAAACCAAAGCACACTACAATATCGTATTTCCCATCTCTGAGAAGGACAAAAAATCCTAATCCTCCATGCCATTTAAAACCTTAGGTGGCGTTTGGTTGGGGGATATGGGAATGAGGGAATGGGTTTGGAGGAATCCAAACCCCATTCCGGCTGTTTGTTTGGGGTAAATGGGGGAATGAATTTCATTTTGATATCCAAACTATTTGGAAATAGATATTGTTTTTTGATATACTAGGCCCCCCTATCTATCAAAATGGGGGAATGGGGGATGGGGAGCCGCCGGTCAACGACGCCGGCGCTAGTCCGCCACCGGTCCGCCGCCGCCGGCAACCACTACTCCGACCGGTCACTATTCCCATTCTCATTTTAATAACAAACAACTATCACTTTTAATCTCAAACCCATATCCTCCAAACTCATTCCCTATCATACCCATTCCGATTCTAATTCCGATTCCCAAATGCCAACCAAACGCCACCTTAACACAAACCCGTGCTGAAGTCGTTCCATTACATATTAAAATCGACGAGATTGACCTCCGAGCAAGCATGACTAAGAAGGGTGGCTAATTGCAGTCCAAGAGTATGTTAGATTTTCTCAATTGTGACAGCAGCGAAATGGCAAGTGCTTCAGAGATTTCAGCATCGTTGGCCTCTTCCAATGTATAAAATACAACGAATTATTATTTGATGAAGGCGGCAACTTCTTGATGTGAATGTGAACTTCAGCCCCTCCAAAGAAGATGCTTCAATCGTCTATTCAGTAGTTAATTAAGGATTTGTACATGGAGTCGGGTTTATGGTTTAGCGGGGATGAATGTTTAGGTATTTTGACTCTAAAAGTTTGCAGGAAATGTAGGTCGTCTGTCACAGCCGTATCTAGGCTGTGAAATCTCCATGTTTACAACAATTAACAACGAGTATATCTGAACGACAGCAAAGGTTCTTGTTAGGATCTGGAGAATGTAAGAGACAGGTTGTAGCGATATGTCCCGAGCCCTAGTACTCGAAACGGCTAACTTGACATATTTCGTTAAGGAAATACAAGACGTCGATATAAATCAATTACACGTCACTTTTGTGATGTAAACTGAGATGTCAGCGGAAGTCAGACATAAAAGCTCCAAATAATCATTAATCAATAAAATACCATTTCTAGGTTATTCTAAAACAATACAAATGTCAAACGTAGGTAATAAATACTAAATCTCCAAGTACATAAACATCAACATCAAAAACCACTATCTCACCTAGATCATCAACGAGTCTAATCAGAATATCATTGAGCATCAGTATCTCCACTCCTGATCATCTTCGACGTTTACTAACTCATAGTCTAGTCTCATACTAAGGGTATGTCTACTCTTTCCGACTAATACAATATTGTCAGCAAAAAGTATACATCACGGAACTGCCTCTTAGATCAGCTTTGACAATTCGTCTAGGACAACTGCAAAAAAAAGGCTCAAAGTAAACCCTTGATGGAGGCCTACCTCCATGAGGAAGAATTCTGTATTCTCCACATGTGACCGTTATTTTCGTCCTGGCGTATATATCCCTAATTATGTGTACATACTTCATAGAAACCCCTCTTGCATCGAGACTATCCCAAACCAGTCTACGTGGCATACTGCCATACGCTTTTTCAAGATCAATGAAAACCATATGTAGATCGCGCTTCTTCTTGCTATACTTCTCCATCAATCTCCTTAGAATGTGTATTACTCTCGTAGTTGACCATCATCGCATGAAACCAAATTGGTTCACCGTAACACGAGTTTTCTCCTATAATTCTAGAGTCGATACTCTCTCCTATAACTTTATAGTATGTCTTAGCAATTTAATCCCCATGTAATTTTCACAACAATGTGCATCTCCTTTGTTTTTAGATAGAGAGCCCACGACACTCTTTCTCCACTCATCTGGCATTTTTTCTATTTTAAAGATAAGGTTGAACAGAGTAATTAGGCATTGAATTCCTTCTCTCCCAAATACTTCCACGCCTCAATGAGGATGTTATCCAGGCCAACTGCTTTAACTTTTTCCATCTTCCTAAGTGCTCTCATCACCTCTCCTTGTATGATGCTTTAACAGTTGTAGTTATTATGTTGTTGTTTTCAGGTAGTGATGCTTTCTCTTTCTTCGTGGTTGCCCTCCCGCGTTGAAAATGTTTTGGAAGTATGTTTGTCATTTCCACTTGATGTCTTGTCTTGACTAAAACATGTCCATCTTCTCCCCTTTATAACTTTTTGCCTCCTAGGTCTTGCCTCTTTCGATCCCGAACTTTGACAATCTTGAACATATCATGCCCTCTGCCTTTTATTTCTAGTCTTTCGTACAACCTTTTATAGGTTGTGCTCTTTGCCTCCATCACTGCCTCCTTCGCCTCCTTCCTGGCGATTTTGTGGTTCTCCCTCAATCTCACTTTCTCCTCCCTGTCTGTGTAGCTTCTGAATTCCTTTGCTTATCCCTTATTTTTTGTTGCACATCTTCGTTCCACCACCATGACTCTTATGTATGGTGCCTTTCCTGTTGTTATCCCCAGAGTTTTCCTCGCCGCGTGGAGTAATAGTAATCGCCATAGCCTCCCACATGTGGTTCGTGTCCTCACCCAGCCGATCTGATATCGCCGAGATGACCTTGTCTATAAATATTTTAATAAACATGGTCTCACGGGAAAAGTCATGACTTCTTCTATCAATAATTGCAACTAAAACAAATTCCCAAGTATACTACTGAAGCTGAAAGTTTGAAACCAAATGTGATCCAGGATCACAAATGACAAAATGTAAATCACTGAGCATAAACAATAAGCAGCAAAATCAAGAAAGATCGGATATTACACACTAAAACTTAGGTCTAACGCCCAACTGACATGAATGAACTTGATCCTTTTGCATAAGAAACAAGATCCAAATGGCTCTTAGTTCTTTCTCAATGTATCTTTGGCTCCTTGTCTGCTGACGGATTCGTAAATTAACAAATTCAAGTAATTCGGAAAAGTTAACACAAAATCAACCACAGGATGATGTCGGAAGAACTCAGTAAGTTTGGATGTGGTTTAACGTATCTTTTCTGGATTCAATTTAGCGAAGAAATCTATTTTGCTAAGTGTAAACTCTCGATCAATCATATCAAGTACATCCCAATAAAAACAAGCTATCACTAGGATGATTCGAAATAATATGTCCATATCGAACATCTAGATTAACCAAAGATGAGTTATATTATTTCCTATGTAATTTCAAGTTTTCGGCCGTAAGAGTCTAAAATGAAGTCAGAGAATATACCAATTGAAAAGGTGCATGCTGGCAAATGTCAGTGAGAAAACTAAAAACATTATTGAGTGAAATCGTTAACTGATAACATGCACAAGATATATAAATGGTTTTGGCTACTTGTTCAGTTAAACTTTACTAGTTTACTAACTAATCTCTTATCGTCCTTAAACAAAACCAAAAAAAAAAAAAACCTCTTTACCGTGTCAGGTATTTGACGAAGAGAGAAACATGAAGTGTAGTAGATTTGACAATGGCTCTTTCCTCAATCCTTTACTGCTTGATACTTTTGCTTTCAGTGTGTTGAATATATTGTAAAGGGTGCTTATATTTAAGCAGAGGGTGGTAGCATTTATGGGGTAAGAAAATCATTTTGATCGAGTGAATATTTTGGTTTCCACGATTTGAAGGAGAGGGAAAAAAGAGAAGCCTTTTTAACCTCAATTCTACGTGAAGGGGAAGGTCGGTTTGGGTGGCTAAAAACAAGGGCCGGATTATGTGATTTGGATTGGAAAGGTTTTCCTTTCTTGGTCCTTAGTCGAAGCAATTCATTGTAGGACACCACGTAATTTTTTCTTAGTACATCACATCACTTATAAAGTCCTACTAATGTCTATCTACAGTACAAGTAGTGTACAAGTGTAGGCTTTGGTTCTTACATTTCAAAATTAGATATTTTAGCTTTACTTGCACCTCACTCCAAACTAGTTTTATAAATAAGGTTAAATAATGGTTGCTCAATTAAATTATATAATCTATGTGAAAATATATCTCTTTACCCATTTATATATACCATATATACACACACTTTTATACATTTATACATATGTGAAAAGTAACCTTTTTCTTTCCTATAATTTGACAAGACATATAGACCTCTTTAGTTTGTAATAGATGTGCACCTTTCAATGGTTTTAACTAAAAAATCTCGACCAATTTGAGTCTAAACCACAAGGTCCACATGGATCTTGGTATACACGTATGTGTACAAGTGTATGTTCTGATTCATACATTTCAAAATTAGGTATTTTAGTTTTTTCATAGAGGAAACTGGATCTTTATTAAAAATGTCATACAAAGAGTTTCTCACTATCAATGGCAAGCTAACCATCCTCTCCACTATCCAATCTAAGTGTATGTACATAAGGTTAACAAAACTAACTTGCTTCAATATATCATTATGAACATAATTCGGGGCTGGCAATTTATATCTACAGCCATGTGTAATTTTGATTTCACCAGTACCATATGCTAATACTCCCTCTCGAAAAATATATCACCAATCAATTGCGATAGAAGAATTTCGCCCAAGATGCTTGGAGCTTCATGAAAATCCATCCACGTGGGGATGCCGATTGGAAAAATAGTGCCAAAGCGTCTTTGGGGACTAGTATACTCCAAACTTCTCATTGCCCAAAAAGCAATCACGAAGAGTGTGCATAGCGTCCTTAAACAAATAACCAAAGGCGCACACGTAAAATCAACATCTAAGTGCCCTCACACGAAGGAGGGACGACGTAGGGAGTCTATTATGACATACTTGCCAAAGAAAGAGATTAAATCGGGTAGGTCCATTCATAGCCCAAACATATCTCCATCCAATATGAGATGACGATGAACCAGCTATGAGGCATTTATACACATTAGCAACAGAAAATTTCCCCGATGTCGAACCTATTCATCGAAGATTTCTTTCTAATATCATCATCAAGTGTATTTGCCGACTACAGACAAGCTCGTAAGAGCGGAATTGTACTTCGGATATGACGCCATATAGATGAAGAAATTCTTGAAGTGTGATCCTGTAGAATATTCCCATATTTATGGTTAAGAACTTGAACCCATAAGTTATTTAGCTGTGTTAGTAACTGCCACTCCAACTTTGCCAACATAGCTGTCTTCATATCCCGGAGTCTCTTAATGTCCAATTCACCACAAAGCTTTGGTTGACATATGACATGCCAAGAACACCAATATAGACGTCGAACTCCCATCCGTCTCCCCCCACAGAAATCTCCTTGACGGTTTTTCAATTTCGTCAATTAAAGATACGGGTAGTCGTATGATTTCATAGTGTACTAGGCATTAAGGAAACTACGCTTTGCACTAGAACACTCCTCGCTGCTAAGGAAAGTGTTTTGGCTCGCCATGCACTTAGCCCTTGCCCTCACTTTATCAACAATGAACCCATATGTACGTTTCCCTACACGACCGTGTATTAAAGGCAACCCAAAGTAGGAGCCAAAATCCGTAGTGCAGCGAGTACATGAATAGTAAAAACATTTGGATGGAAACGCCCTAAGATATTCTTCAAGACAAGCACTTGAGATTTCGTTAAAACTAACGCTCTGCCCCGACATGTGACAAAAATCCCACGAGATCTTCATCATCTCGCATTCCAGTCAGTGGTTAGTCCCAAATAATAGTAAGTCATCGACAAAGAAAAGATGGAATATTTTTTGGGCCACTATGCAATGTACGTATTGGTACCCAATCACCAGCTGTAACAGTGCGGCTAATCATATGATCATGACCTCCATACATAATAGGAATAGTATTGTGCCAATGGACTCTCCCTGGCGGATCCCTTCTGTGGTTTGGAATGGTTCCGGACACTGACTGTTCTAAATAACTGATAAAGATGCCGAAAGTAATACTGCACATAATCAAGTCGACCATACCTTGACTAAATCTCACCATAAAAAGCAGCCGACGAAGTAGTGTATGTATGGAGGTCATGATCAGAGCCATATAACCTTTCTGCCCCCTGCTTTTGTACGTAGTGTATGTATTTAATTCCTGGGCTATGGTTATGCTGTCTGATGCTTGGCGCCCAGGTATAAAGCACACTGAGGTGCAGAAATAGTTCCTGTCAATAACACCT
Organism: Eustoma russellianum; assembly: GCA_036186865.1. Lineage (NCBI taxonomy): Eukaryota > Viridiplantae > Streptophyta > Magnoliopsida > Gentianales > Gentianaceae > Eustoma > Eustoma russellianum. The sequence continues at coordinate 16,695,350 of AP025074.1, read as the reverse complement.
TTGAGTCGATTTGCAATGACCTTCGATATCACTTTTAACCACAACATTTGTAAGTGCTATCGGGCGGAATTGAGATGCATTTTCCGGATTAGAGATCTTAGATATCAGCATAATAAGTGACTTGTTTAACGTTGGTGGGAACTTACCAGTTTGAAAGGCTGACTGCTCGCTTTCAATCACTAAAGGGCCAACGATACTCCAATTCTTTTGGTAGACGATTGAGGGGAGACATCCGGTCCAGGTGCCATATAAGCACCCATTTGAAAGATGTCAGTTTATATCTCTGTGCCGGACACAAGGAGGGTCATCATGCATTTGTCAAAATGAATTTAGACACAATATCAATTAACTCCATTTCACTTGAGTTGGATGACGTGAATAAACCTTTGTAGTGGTTTTGAACAATTGTTTAAATATCAATAAGATTGGTCCAGCCACTGACCTATTGCATCTTGAAGCATGGTGATGATTTTCGTCATCGCTGCAGTGACTTATCGGAATGGAATGTGTGATTATTACATTCTCCATCGAAAAGCCATTGTTGTTGTATTTTCCCTCCATAAAATATCCTCCTGCTTCCAAAATGTTCCATATACTCATCGCGCAGCTCATTATCCAACCGGGTTGAAAATACAAAAGGTCTTATAGCCAATGCTCGTTGGATACCGTCGAGCCAAGCAATACATCTTTTTCGTCTTTGTATCAAATTACCAAAAAGTTCCTTCTTCCAAACTAGGACTTTGTCAGAAAACTCAAACACTGTACGATAAAAATTTCTAGTATAATTGATACCAATCATTTTCCATAAAAGATGCAAGCAATTTGTGCTCCATCCAATTGTTGGAAACAATCAATCCTGTACCAAGACGCAGTCGTACAACGTGTGCATATGAAACAATAAAATAAATCAAACCCGGGGCGAGTCGAGGACTCTGTCCTTAAGACGTATTGCTTCCGGTATACTGTGCCCAACCGTTGTGAGCAATCGTCTCCCAGGATACAACGGGTACCTGTTCAGTTGAGCGGCACTGCTGAACTTGAACTCCTTCGAACGCTTTAGAGTGTCCTGACTTCTCCCGGACAGTATGCAAGACTCACGTTGCTTATGAATGCAAAATGCTTTGAGAATGCTAAGAGAAAGGTGTGTAAATGATTGCACCTTAGCACTCTTTATATAGGGGAGTCGGTTGGAGGACAAGGTACCGTGACCGTTGGATCAAACCGAAGTTTGATTTAGACCGTTAGATTAAAACCTTCCTATCTAGATTAGGAAGGTTTAATCTCAGCCTTTAGATCGAAGATAGATTAACAGGTTTAAACCTGGAGCGTTAGATGGAAACCATATTCGGTTAAGCGGTTAAGACAGTTTAAATCTCGGCCGTTAGATTAAAGCTGCTTTACTCACTACCGTTAGATCATAACAGATTGATCTTATCTAAAATGGAGGAGGATAGAGTTTGATTTAGTTTAAATCAAACCTGCATAAACAGGAAAGAATCTGCCCGCTGTCAGACTTCGATCGATCACATCGATCGATCGAAGTGGACATCGATCGATCGATGTGATCGACTGATGTCTGACTGAGTACATCATTCGATCAAACTGAGCGATCGAAGCTTCCTGATCCACTTCGATCGATGACATCGATCGATCGAAGTGACAATCGATCGATCGCTGTCATCGATCGATGTCCGTCAGAAGCTTTTACGCCACGTGGACACTTCCAACGTGGCATTCCTCCATACGGGTGACACGTCACCCATCCACAACATTTCCATCTCCTTCGAGCATTAATTTCACATTCACACAACACAGTAATGAGTGAGATCACATCCTAACATTAACTACACGTTAAGGATTCATTAAGCTCATAGTACGTTGCACAAGTCTTGCAACTTCATAAAGGGCCAAGGCCCAATCTTCAATATCCAAACGATGGGCCAAGCCCAACCTTTAATTCTCCAACAATCCCCCACATGAATGTAAATTAATGCAGACGCAAATGCAGACTCTGAGGAGGAAGTCAGACAAGAAAATATTGCATCAGAAGAGGTAGCTTCTGGCTTTGAACCTTTCTTAGTGATGTACCATCGGATCCACTCGGCTAAGTAGTGACTTGATGTCTTGAACTAGTCAGCCTTTGTTGTGAACCAAGACAATGACACTCACACAATATTTCCTTTAACACCCTTTTGGTTCTCATGGTTGTGTTCGTTTGGCCATGACAACCTGGTTTCAGAAATTGTTTTAGAGAAATCTTGCCACCCAGACTTTCTCATAGAAGCGGCCCCACTTCCACACCTACATAGGTGATTCCTATCAAGAGGTATTCTGCCATACTCACTTGACGCATCAAGATATAGGACATCATTAAAAGCCTTAGCTTTACCCTGAAATCTCTGCAGACAGCACTTTTACCAGACGGAATGAGTAAGTGCTAATGAATCTTCATAACTTAGTTGTCCCATTGAACCAAGATTCTGGGATCTCCAGTCAACAAGGTTGGGTTACCATTACAAAGATTCATTGCATTATGGGCTTCAATCCCATTCCGTTTGTCACTCTTGACACTCTGATCTCTAGGCAAGGCCTTTTGTAAGGCGGATCCGCAAGATTCTCCATTGATTTTATATAATCTATGGAAATCATGCCATTAGAGATCAACTGGTTTAATGGTATTATGTCTTCGACGTATGTGTCGTGACTTACCATTATAGATGCTGCTTTGAGCACGTCCTATAGCTGAAATGCCTATCACAGTGTATGCTAATAGGAGCGATCGGCTAGGGCCAGCACGGAATATCTTCAAGAATTCCGAAGCCACTCAGCCTCTTCCCCAGCTTTGTCCAACGCTATGAACTCAGCTTCCATAGTGGACCTAGCTATGCATGTTTGTTCGTGGATTTTCCACGACCACAGCAGCACCACCAACAGTGAACACGTATCCACTGTGGACTTCGAGTCCTTACTATCTGATATCCAATTTGCATCGCAGTATCCTTCCACACACCGCTGGATATCTCGTGTAATGTAATCCAAGATTCATTGTGTATTTCAATACCTCATCACTCTGTTAAGAGCTTTCCAATGATCATCACTTGGATTACTCGTAAATCTGCTCAACTTGTTTACCGAACAAGCTAAGTCTGGTCTTGTACAATTCGTTATGTACATCAGACTCCCGATTACCTGAGAATTTTTAGCTGGGCAACAGGTTCGCCTCGATTCTTTCTTAAGTGTATACTTAAGTCGAGCGGGGTCTTTACCGGTTTCACATCATCCATATTGAACCGTTTTAGGACAGACTCAATATAGTGTGTTTGTGACAACACGAGTCCCTCAGTCATCCTAGAAATCTTATTCCTAGAATAACATTGGCAACTCCCATATCCTTCATATCGAAGTTTCTCGTCAACATCTTCTTTGTGTTTAAGATTATGTCCCGAGTACTTCCCATGATTAGCATGTCATCTACATAGAGACACACTATCACATATGCATTCGTGTGGCTCTTTATATAGACACACTTGTCACACTCATTGATCTTGAAACCATTAGCTAACATGGCTTGATCAAATTTCAAGTGCCACTGCTTAGGCGCTTGCTTAAGCCCGTACAAGGACTTAACGAGTCTACAAACCTTAGACTCTTGTCCTGGAACCACAAACCCCTCGGGTTGTTCCTATAAATCTCTTCCTCCAACTCACCATTCAGAAACGCAGTCTTTACATCCATCTGATGGATTTCCAATTTATAGACTGCGCATTGCAAACTAGCATTCTTATAGACGTGATCCTAGTCACTGAGTGAGTAGGTGTCAAAAAAGTCAAAGCCTTCTTTCTGTCGATAACCTTTAGCTACCAACCTGGCTTTATACTTTTCAATAGACCCATCCTCTTTCAGTTCTTCTCTTAAAAACCCACTTACAACCCAAGTGGTTTACTTCCAGGTGGAAGATCAACCCAACTCCCAAGTGTGGTTTTGAAGAATTGAGTCTATCTCACTGTCAACTGCTTCTTTCCAGAATGGAGCTTCTGGAGTTGACATGGCCTCGGAAAAGTTTCCTTGGCTCATTTTCTTACCATATAGGTTAGAAAATCTGGTCCAAACGAAGTTGGCATTTTGGCACGCTTGCTTTGACGAAGCTCCTCATCTCCTTGAGGAGTCGCCTCACGCAATCGCTTACCAAATCTTGTTTCTTCTTGAATTTTGTCTTTCCTCGGAAAGACATCTTCAAAGAACACTGCATTCCTTGACTCCATGATAACGTTTTCATGTATGTCAGGAATATCCGACTTGTGCACCAAGAAACGATATGCACTACTGTTAGTTGCATAACCAATGAATATGCAATGCAACTGTTTTAGGCCCAATTTTAACCTGTCTTGGTTTAGGTACAGCCACCTTTGCCAGACACCCCCACCACTTTCAAGTATTTGTAACTAGGCTTATAGCCTTTCCACAATTCATATGGGGTCTTATCCGTCTTCTTGGACGGAATCCTGTTTAAAATGACGTTGGCTGAGAGGATTGCTTCCCCCCACAAGTTCTGAGGTAACCCGAACTTATCAACATAGCATTCATCATCTCTTTAAGAGTACGGTTCTTGCGTTCAGCAATACCATTCGATTGAGGTGAATATGGTGCAGTCGTTTGATGAATAATGCCATGTTCTGAACAGAATTCATTGAACGGTGTATCATATTCGCCACCTCTATCACTTCGAATTGTTTTAATTCGTTTTGCTAAGTTGATTTCTCAACTTCATGTTTTATAATCCTGAAAGCATCAAGGGCCTCGTCTTTGCTACTTAGGCAAATATACATAACAGTATCGTGTGCAATCGTCGATAAAAGTTACGAAATACTTTTTACCACCTCTTGTTTGCACAAACTTTAAGTCACACAAATCTGTGTGAATTAAATCCAACGATTCAGTGTTCGTTCTATTGATAGGAAATGGCGCCTTTTGCCATCTTCGCTTCAACACATATTTGACATTTTCCTTTATTATTTAAAGTCCAGTTTGGGCAATAAGTCAAGATTACTCATACGTTGTATTGACTTGTATTAACATGTCCCAAACGAAAATGCCATAAACAAGAAGATTCAAGCATGTAAGCAGAAGAGGAAGCAATTTTATTAGCCTCTGCGGGCAAATCTCTTTTGGGTACAATAGTGATGACATTCAATTTAAACATCCTATTTGACAAGTACCCTTTCCCCAAATACATGCCATTTTTCGAAAGAATAACTTTATTGGATTCTAACACTAGTCTAAAACCATGCATGACTAGAAGAGATCCAGATACTAATTCTTCCGAATATCAGGGACGTGTAGCACATTCTGCAGAGTCAGATGCTTCCCTGATGTGAGCTTCAGAACAACTTTGCCCTCGCCTTCAATCTTCGAGGAGGCCGAGTTTCCCATAAAAAGTTGTTCATTGTTCTCGGGCTGATACTCCGTGAACATCTCTCTGCTGGAGCAAACATGTCTAGTGGCGCCAGTATCAAGCCACCACTCGCGTACGTTCCCCACAGCATTACACTCTGAGACCACCGCACAGAGATTCAGGTCATCCATTGCGTCGACCAGATTTGCTTCGCTTTATTCTGATTTTGATTCTTTTTGGGCTTCCTGCACTCACTGCTTCGATGCCCTGGTTTACCACAGTTATAACACTTACCTGTGAACTTCTTTGCAATTTCCTTGCCCTTGGAGTTCACACTCAAAGTGTTATGCTTCTTCTTGTTCTTTGCCTCAGCAACATGAGCTTTGGCTTGCCCAGAAGACATGGATGGCTTTCTTTCGGAGCGACGGTTGTCCTCCTCAATCCGAAGACGGACTATCAAATCCTCCATCTTCATCTCCTTTCGTTTGTGTTTGAGATAGCTCTTGAATTCCCTCCACGAAGGAGGCAGCTTCTCAATCACAGCCGCAACTAGGAAAGATTCACTGAGCGTCATGCCCTCCTCTTCCATTTCAGAAACCAACATCTGTATTTCTTCCACCTGCGAAATTACAGTTTTGGAATCTAACATCTTATAGTCAAGAAATTTCCCAACTATCAACTTTTTAGTACCCGCATCTTCTGTGCGGTACTTTTTGTCCAAAGCCAACCATAATGCTTTTGCAGTTTTAAAAGTACAAAATATGCCATAGAGAGAATTATCTAGGCATCCAAGAATCAAATTTAAACAACAGAAATTTGTGTATGCCCAGGCCTCAGCACCCAAGGCATTCTGCATATTCTGCTGTTGATCCTCCACAGGCTCAACCACAGGTGGATCCTTGCTGAGCATTCTGGCCAACCCCAATGCAGTGAGGTAGAACAACATCTTTTGCTGCCACCTCTTGAAGAAGCTTCCAGCAAATTTCTCCGGCTTCTCCACCTGAGCAGCAGTGGCAGCCGGATTCATTTGAGGCCCTCCAGTAGGTGCCAACGGAACCGCATTAACCTGTGGTCCGGCAGCAACATTGTTTGCCCCTTCTGGTGCGGACACGGAGTGAGCACCATTGAAGCCGTGAACAGAGTTTGAGCTCTCGTTCTCCATTCCTGTTCAGTTGATCAAACGTAGAGATCAGAACTATCACAGGTTCAAGAATGAGTAGAAAGAGACTGCAAAACAGTACGAAACTGCTTTTGCGTGGAAAGAAAAAAAACGGTACAGAAATTAATAGAATGAATACGTCTTAAGATTGTTGGAAACAATCAATCCTGTACCAAGACGCAGTCGTACAACGTGTGCATATGAAACAATAAAATAAATCAAACCCGGGGCGAGTCGAGGACTCTGTCCTTAAGACGTATTGCTCCGGTATACTGTGCCCAACCGGTGTGAGCAATCGTCTCCCAGGATACAACGGGTACCTGTTCAGTTGAGCGGCACTGCTGAACTTGAACTCCTTCGAACGCTTAGAGTGTCCTGACTTCTCCCGGACAGTATGCAAGACTCACGTGCTTATGAATGCAAAATGCTTTGAGAATGCTAAGAGCAAAGGTGTGTAAATGATTGCACCCTTAGCACTCTTTATATAGGGGAGTCGGTTGGAGGACAAGGTACCGTGACCGTTGGATCAAAACCGAAGTTTGATTTAGACCGTTAGATTAAAACCTCCTATCTAGATTAGGAAGGTTTAATCTCAGCCTTTAGATCGAAGATAGATTAACAGGTTTAAACCTGGAGCGTTAGATGGAAACCATATTCGGTTAAGCGGTTAAGACAGTTTAAATCTCGGCCGTTAGATTAAAGCTGCTTTACTCACTACCGTTAGATCATAACAGATGATCTTATCTAAAATGGAGGAGGATAGAGTTTGATTTACGTTTAAATCAAACCTGCATAAACAGAAAGAATCTGCCCGCTGTCAGACTTCGATCGATCACATCGATCGATCGAAGTGACATCGATCGATCGATGTGATCGACTGATGTCTGACTGAGTACATCATTCGATCAAACTGAGCGATCGAAGCTTCCTGATCCACTTCGATCGATGACATCGATCGATCGAAGTGACATCGATCGATCGATGTCATCGATCGATGTCCGTCAGAAGCTTTTACGCCACGTGGACACTTCCAACGTGGCATTCCTCCATACGGGTGACACGTCACCCATCCACAACATTTCCATCTACTTCGAGCATTAATTTCACATTCACACAACACATAATTGAGTGAGATCACATCCTAACATTAACTACACGTTAAGGATTCATTAAGCTCATAGTACGTTGCACAAGTCTTGCAACTTCATAACGGGCCAAGGCCCAATCTTCAATATCCAACGATGGGCCAAGCCCAACCTTAATTCTCCAACACCAATTAGCTTGGAATTTCAATGATTCACCAGTACGGGGCGACGATCCAGAGCATCTCAGGTGAGGAATAGTGGATGATGGTCAGAGTCTATTTTAAGAAGATGCTGCAAACAGTACCCACAGAAACAGTTCTGCCATGCACTGTTTGATCATGCTTGATCAAGACATTGTTCGATAAAATGGCGCAAAGGCTGGCCATTTGACCATGTAAACCATTGTCCTCAAATTCCAATTCCACAAGCATGCATTTATCAACCATTTGAATCATGCGGTCTACACCGTATCTTCCTACCGCACGGCCGTTCCTTTTATCATCTTAACGTATAACTTGGTTAAAGTGCCCCTATCAAGAGCCACAGGATATTCATATACGACGATATAGCTTCAACATATTCATGGAATGATTCTCGAATGGCCTGCATAAGAGATGCATATACTAGGGAAAGAACCCAAGAGACATCATTCTTCGATATGCCTATTGTCATCATCTGAGCTGTATAGGATATAATGCAAATCGATACACTTGTTGAATCCCAAAAGCACCACAAATCACTTGCAAAACATCTCGGGTAGCCATATTTGTGAAATTTGTGCGCTATAATATAAGACGAGTCCGCGAGCTTGGAATCCTCGTTTCCATCAGAAATAACAAATTCGGTCCATGATCATTAACTAAACGGATAATTGCGCGAAGAGTGTTCAGTGTACCTGCACCGCAACAATTTCACACTCAAATATTCATCAGAGAAATATTAGGAGGAATATTGCTTCTGACATGTGTCAAGATCAGAGGCTAAGGAATCACCGGGCTCCAAAGGGAAGGCCGCGCTAATCATAGAATCATTATCGTCTCTGGACATATGGGTAGCATTAGTAGTATCAAGCGGGTGTTGTTTTGCTTGGTCAGCAATAATTATATGATCATCATACTGTTTAGGTGGCTGTTGAAGATTGGTCCGAGTGGCTTCCAGCATTATCAACACCTCCATGGGATCATTATTGTTAATGATGTCGTGAAGAGGTCGCACCACCTTCCGAATAGCAGGGGCAGTTTCGTGGGTCTGGGAAGGTATCTTTGCCTGCCATTCGACATGTTCAGGACTGACCAAAGGCTCACTATTACTTGGGTGTGTCTTAGTTAGCTGCTGCACATCTTTACGAGCAATGCGTGGGACTTGAATATGCACTTTACTACCCCCCTTTTAAGAAAACACCATTTGCTTTTTGGTCGTGCGTCTTGCTCATCTGCTCCTTAGTAGTTGTCCAAAATGTAATGGTAGGGCCAATATCCACAATATTTTGTATTTCATTTTCAAAAGAAGGATGCATGTGCTCATTAGGAACTTCATTTGCATCTACAACAATAGGGCTGAATCTAGATCTCTTGGAAACCTCATGTTCACTCAAGAATGCCTCATTCCCCTTTTATGCCGAGTATGGGTTCAAAGGGGCATCAAGTGTTGGGATTAATTCGAGATACGTGTGATGCGCAGCACGTTGATAAAGTTTATACGAATTAATCATAAGGTGGACGTTATGTATGATAATATTATATGTCACATATGTCACGTAATAATATTAATTGTTACGTAAAACATCCACATGTTAAGTGATCATCGGGTATACTCGTGGATGTATAGTGTGGTCTAAATGGAAACCCCGAATATGTAGACAGTCATATGGTCAGAGACCGCGATGGATGGGCTCAAAGTACAGCGACCATAAAGTTACGACATCTGGTCCCCGAGGGGCGACAACCCACGTGTGGCTTGTAGATAATTATTGGTACAATAATTAAATATTAGATAATATTTAATAGGAAGATAAGGTTGAGTTTTAAATTTAAGATTAAATTTAAAACCTTATACCTATCAGATCCTTCCATCCCCTCTATATGAAGAACGCTTCACCTCCTCATATCAGAGGTGAAAAACGGCTATACACAGTAAAGAGGGAAGGGTGTGCCAAGTTTTCTACAAAGCCCACACTGCCTAGCCTCTCCATCGGGTAAAGCAGTGAATTGTTGAAACCAGTCAAGGGGTGTATCAACAATTGGTGGGAGGTCGTGAATCCTTGGATCACGCCAGATTCTTCATCAGCCGGAGCAGTTGCAGTGTACGTGATCAGATTAACAACGGCAATGGAGCAAGGTATATTTTCCGCATTTTGTTACTTTGTCCATTGATTCGATTAAACGGTCCTATTCAGGGGTTTATTAAATTAAATCCAACAAGTGGTATCAGAGAAGGCCTAATCGAATCAATTATTTATTCTGTTAATCTGTTCATGCTAAAAAAACGGAAATTTTTCGGTCAAAAAATGTTTTTTCCCGGGACAAGTTTTGGTGAAGAAAAACGTTTCTGGTTTTTGAAATAGATAAATTTTATCGCTGTTTTTAAAGAAACCATGTGTTGGTCTGTTGGCCGGCACTTCCGCCTGAAAGCTGAAGGTCCCGTGCTCAATCCTTCTTGCGAAAGTTTCGCTGCTTTTCGATTTTATGAAAAATACTGGTTTTTAATATAAATATAAAGCAGCCTCCCTCAATACACAAAAGGCTTGCTTCTCCAGTGGCAGCAGCGTCAGTTATCAATTGGAAGGTCTCTGGTTCGAGACATTCTGGAGGCTTTTTGCTCCAGGCGGTTCAGGCTAGCGAATTGGGCTTCGGCCCAAATCACAACAGAATAAATTAAAAACAAAAGAATTTCAGGTGGGCTAGACTGTCTGTCCGATCCGGCCCTACTCCAGTAATGGGGCTTCGGCCCAAATTTCAGATTTAAAAAAATAAAAAAAGAGGGAATTCAGAAACTGGGCCAGGCGGGTTCTGACCCGACCCGGCCCCAACCCCTTTATTTAGTTTTTAATTTCAGTTTGTTGTTTATGTGTATATTATTATTATTTTGGATAAAGTAAATAATAATAATTTCTTATTATTATTATTTAAAGTTTATTTTAAGGAAAATAGTAGTAATAACAAATTGTTGTTATTATTATTATTTTAAAGTCTCCTTTTAAAGAATAATAATAATAATGATGATAATTTAATTATTATTGTTATTATTATTAAAGAAAAATAGTAATAATAATAAGTAATTATTATTATTATTATTTTAAAGTTCTTTTAAAGGAAAATAAAGTAAATAATAATGATAATAATTTCATTATTATTGTTATTATTTAAAGTTTATTAAGGAAAATAGTAATAATAATAATAATAAATTCTTGTTATTATTATCATTATTTTAAAGAAATCCAAAATAATATTAATCAAGTGTTAAGTTAATTTCCGGTTATTGTTGCAGTATTTCTTTATATGCATGTAGTTAATTGTTTATTTATTTATTTATGCCTTATGTTTATGCATGTTAATAAATAAATAAAATAACGTTAAGGAACTTAACCCAATAAGGATCCGAATCTTGTTTGACCCGGTTTGACCGAGTTTCAACCAAGTTAATTCGATGGGCTAAGTTGACTGAATTAACCAACACTTATCAATCAATGCGGTTTATACTCGTGATAGATGACTCATTGAGTTGTGATAAAAACACCGTACACATAGTTTTGTCTAAGAAAGCCGGTACTTAAGCGAGACCATTGTGACTCCACCGGTGGCCTGGAAATTATGTGGAATGGTAATACACCCTTATGGCAAGTGGGTATTACTGAATCGGTTCACTTCACACTCAATGTGACCCATCATAAGGTTATATCACTTGTTAAATTGATTGATAAAGATATTGTTTTCTTATACCGTAAGGAGAACTGAGCTTGGTTCAAGGTGGTTCTTATATGAGCCGTAAAGGGAATCAAGCTGGTTCGAATTGGTTTAAGTAAAACAAAACGGATGTAGGTGTTAAGTATGCACGGTCGTGCAAAAGGGTCAGTCAGGAAACTGCAGATCATTTAGAACCATAAAGTTACGCGACTTAGCAAATGTAGGGCTTTAATATGATCCCCTTAAAGTGCGGCAATCATATCATCGCCACTATATTTGTTATGATCGTGAAGGGCATGTATGTGTTGGAGGCAATCATTGACCGGCCCAAAGGAAGGTGTGATTGTCAAAGACATATATGAGCATGGTAGTGGACCCAAATAGGACCGGCGGCGAAGCTTTAAAAGCGTAGGTTAACTCATCGGCCCAAAGGAAGGTGGTTAACCTGTGCTTGGAGAGCCGTCATATTGACCACTACACCCAATTGTTGGAAGGTATTGGGATGACTCCAAAGAGCCCCAATATTGGAAGACAATTGGTAGATGGAATCGGGGTTCTATTTTGATATTTGTTTTTATGCAGTTTAAAGATTACACGTGTTGTGTATTTAGGTCCGTTTCTTGTTTGCTTTTCAGCAATAATGTCTAACATTAAGGATATTCCTACAATGAACGGTTCAAACTATAAGCAATGGAAAGATCGATTTGAGATCTTTCTGGGGATTGCTGATCTAGACAATGCGTTACAGATAGATCGTCCAGCTGTGCTAACAGACGAAAGTACCAGTGAGGAAAAATCTCACATGGCACGCTGGCTACGATCAAATCGCATGTGTCTTATGATCATGCAAAAGACTATCCCCAAATGCTTCAGGGGACACGTTTCTGAGTCCACCACGGCTAGAGGATTTTTAGCCGATCTTGAGCAAAGATATGTAAAGAATGAGAAAGCCGAGGCAGGCAATCTCTTAAAGAAAATTTGCTCGAAACAGTACCGTGGAATCGATAGCATAAGGGTGCATAAAGTTATGAATGCTGTCGCCACCAAGTTCGGTGGTAAGAAACGCAAAGCTGCGGAAATGGTTACTGTGCAAAAGGCAAGTCAAAAGGAAAAGGGGATGCCTACTACTGACACGCCCAAAAGCATGACTTGTTTCTTTTGCAATAAGGAAGGACATTTAAGGAAGAATTGTACCGGTTATATATCTTGTCTCAAGAAAAAGGGTACATTCTTAGTTTGTTCTGAAGTTAATTTTGTTTCGGATATATCCACTTGGTGGGTCGATACGGGAGCCACGACTCACCTATCTGTGACTATGAAAGGTTGCCTAAGCCATAGAAAACCGAGAGATGATGAAAGATACGTCTATTGGGGAAATGGCAGCGGCATAAAAATTGAAGCCATCGGGCATTTCAGATTGCTGTTGACATCCGGTTTCTATCTAGATTTGCATGACACTTTTGTAGTACCATCGTTTAAACGAAATCTTATTTCGTTTTATCGATTGGATAAAAGTGGATATTACGGTTATTTTGGAAATGGAAATTTCCAACTATATCATGCTTCTAGATTGATTGGTCACGGTATAATGTCCGAAATTGATAAACTTTATTCAATAAATGTTGCTTCAAATCAGGAAACCTTGCATGTTGTAACGCGAAACGTTAAAGCAAAATTAACTCATGAGAATTCAGGATCACTTTGGCATCAACGTTTAGGACACGTGTCCAAAAACAGAATAGAACGTCTTGTCAAAACAGAAATTCTCAATCCTTTAGACTTAACCGACTTAGAGTCATGTGTATTTTGTGCTAAAAGAAAACAAACTAAAGTCCGAAGATATGAAGCAAATCGTGCAAATAGTCCATTAGAGTTGATTCATACCGATATTAGTGGCCCATTTCATCCAGTTACTCGAAATGGCCACTCTTATTTTATCACCTTTATTGACGACTATTCGCGATATGGCTACGTATTCTTGATTAAAGAAAAAGCGCAAGCAATAGACATGTTCAAATCCTTTAAAGCTGAAGTTGAGTTACAACTCAACAAAAGGATTAAAGCCGTCAGATCGGACCGTGGGGGTGAATACTACGATCGATATGATGGATCAGGAGAACAGTGTCCAGGACCATTTGCTGAATACCTAGAGGAAAATAGAATCGTCCCTCAGTACACCATGCCTGGGTCACCAAGTATGAATGGTGTAGCTGAAAGACGAAACCGTACACTTATGGACATGGTGCGTAGTATGATGAGTCAAACTACGCTACCATTATTCCTCTGGGGAGAAGCGCTTAAAGCCGCAGCTTACATCCTCAACCGAGTACCAACTAAAGCGACGATAAGGACCCCTTATGAGTTATGGACTAAGCGTAAGCCTAGCCTTAACCACATAAGGGTTTGGGGCTGTCCAGCAGAGGCAAAGCCTTACAGACCAAATGAAAGAAAGCTGGACACCAAAACAGTTAGTTGCTATTTCGTTGGTTACTCGGAAAGGTCACGAGGGTATAAATTCTACGATCCCACAAGTAAAGTGTTTTTCGAGACAAATTCGGTAAAGTTCTTTGACGATACTTTGGTTCCGGGGGGAATGATTTGCATCAGCAGATCATCGAGTTAGATGAGGCACACTCAGATGCGACAGAAATGTGAATCGAACCATCTTTTGGGGAGATAGCATCAGCGATACCCGCACCTGAGGTACCTCATCCCAGTAGTGACGCTCCACAGGAACAAATTCATGTTCCTGAGGAAGTTACTGAAGAACCCGATGAATTGCCAGCTGATGCAGTTCAGGAACCTACAGTATCTCAAGAACAAGTGCCCCTAAGGAGATCCACTCGTGAACGGAGAAACCCCATACCTAGTGACTATGTGGTGTATCTCCAAGAACACGAATTCGATATTGGTATGTTGGACGATGATCCCGAAAACGTCCAGCAAGCATTGCAATGTCGAAATTCAGAAAAGTGGATAAAGGCCATGGAAGAAGAAATAAAGTCTATGCACGACAACAAGGTATGGGATGTCGTCTCGTTGCCTAAAGGTTCGAAACCCGTTGGTTGCAAATGGATATTTAAAACCAAACGGGATTCAAAAGGCAACGTAGAACGATATAAGGCTCGACTTGTTGCTAAAGGGTTTACCCAAAAGGAGGGCATAGACTATACGGAAACCTTCTCTCCAGTATCTACGAAGGATTCCTTTCGGATAATCATGGCTTTAGTGGCACACTTAGATCTTGAGCTACATCAGATGGATGTTAAGACTGCGTTTTTAAACGGAGAACTCGACGAGACCATTTACATGGTTCAACCGCCTCGATTCGAGGTAGGAGATCCAAAAGGCATGGTTTGTCGACTAAAGAAATCCATCTATGGGCTCAAGCAAGCGTCTCGACAGTGGTACTTCAAATTCGTCAAAATGGTTGTCTCCTTCGGTTTTAAGGCAAACCAAATTGACAAATGCGTGTATCACAAGTTCAGTGGGAGCAAGTTCATATTCATGAGCTTGTACGTAAATGATATACTGCTTGCAACAAACGATGTAAACATGTTGAGCGACACCAAAGCCTTTCTGAGAAAGCATTTCGAGATGAAAGACCTTGGTGAAGCCTCATATGTGTTGGGACTTGAGATACGGAGGAATCGTACCCAAGGTATCTTAGGTCTCTCACAACAGGCATACATCGAAAAGGTGTTGAAGCGGTATAGCATGGATAAGTGTAAACCACTTAGTACCCCTGTGGCAAGAGGAGATAAATTCAGTATGAAACAATGTCCCCAAACAGAGTTTGAACGTTCGGAAATGAGGAATACTCCTTATGCTTCGGTAGTAGGAAGTATAATGTATGCCCAAGTATGTACACGACCAGACTTGGCATTCATTACGAGAATGTTAGGCAGATACCTCTCTGATCCGAGTAAGGATCACAGGACCGCAGCAAAGAGGGTGCTGAAATATTTACAAGAAATGAAACAACACGTACTGACGTATCGGAGATCTGACAAGTTAGAGATCACTAGATATACAGATTCCGATTTTGCTGGATGCTATGATAGCATGAAATCGACCTCAGACTATGTTATTACCCTAACTGGAGGTGCGATCTCATGTAAAAGCACGAAACAGACCTTATTGGCGTCCTCCACTATGGAGGCGAAATTCGTAGCTTACTTCCACGCATCCAATCAGGCGATATGGCTTCGCAATTTTGTCACAGGGCTGCAGGTATTGGAGACTATCTCATCTCCAATGAGGATTTACTGTGACAGTAAAGCTGCGGTGCTATACTCAAATAACAACCGGAGTTCATCTAAAGTGAAATACATAGAGATGAAGTATATGGCTGTTAAAGAAAGAATTCTGAGTGGTCTGATCAGTATTGAGCATATCAGGACAGACTCTATCGTGGCCGACCCTTTGACTAAGGCCGTGGAACCGGGTGTGTTTCACAAGCATGTTAGCCGTATGGGTCTTAGTCCAGTTGAGGATGTTTTATCCTAGTGGGAGTCTGTGAGGTTTTTCTTGTGTTCAATAAAGTTGTTTATTTCAGACATACAGTATAATGTACATTCCGGTTATATTAAAGTTTTTCTGCAGAAGTAATGTACATTAAGCAGTTACGGCATACATTCTGAATTCTATTGATCTCGCTAAAGAGGGCCAAGTTGGAATTAGATATGTATGATCACCTATCATATTAATTCCACACTACATATCCATTTCAGTATCCATGTCATTCAGTAGAATGTTGGTATCATGATTTAAGAGGGACTAGCCACTAATTCAATGTGGGGACGTGCGGCTTAAGTCTTTTGCTAACATTTGCTGATGGACCGGAAAAGGAAAGACACACTAAAGGACATACGGTATATGAGCTCAAAAGGGTGACATATAATCTTTAAGATACATACATAGTCCAAGTGGGAGATTGTTGGGATTAATTCGAGATACGTGTGATGCGCAGCACGTTGATAAAGTTTATACGAATTAATCATAAGGTGGACGTTATGTATGATAATATTATATGTCACATATGTCACGTAATAATATTAATTGTTACGTAAAACATCCACATGTTAAGTGATCATCGGGTATACTCGTGGATGTATAGTGTGGTCTAAATGGAAACCCCGAATATGTAGATAGCCATATGGTCAGAGACCGCGATGGATGGGCTCAAAGTGCAGCGACCATAAAGTTACGACATCTGGTCCCCGAGGGGCGACAACCCACGTGTGGCTTGTAGATAATTATTGGTACAATAATTAAATATTGGATAATATTTAATAGGAAGATAAGGTTGAGTTTTAAATTTAAGATTAAATTTAAAACCTTATACCTATCAGATCCTTCCATCCCCTCTATATGAAGAACGCTTCACCTCCTCATATCAGAGGTGAAAAACGGCTATACACAGTAAAGAGGGAAGGGTGTGCCAAGTTTTCTACAAAGCTCACACTGCCTAGCCTCTCCATCGGGTAAAGCAGTGAATTGTTGAAACCAGTCAAGGGGTGTATCAACAATTGGTGGGAGGTCGTGAATCCTTGGATCACGCCAGATTCTTCATCAGTCGGAGCAGTTGCAGTGTACGTGATCAGATTAACAACGGCAATGGAGCAAGGTATATTTTCCGCATTTTGTTACTTTGTCCATTGATTCGATTAAACGGTCCTATTCAGGGGTTTATTAAATTAAATCCAACATCAAGGACATTCAATACAACACCATTAACGTCTCTTATAATCGCTGGCCGTCACCGTCGATTGCTTTTTGCAAGCATCCATGGACCATAAGGGTCTGATGAAATAGTCAGGTTGGGAGGAGTCAAGGGTCGAACCAGATTCTCTGTAACATGAGTTTTATAACCGGCCATTCATCTTGGCAATGGCCATATTTACCACACAAGAAATATATTTGATGCAAGCTCTCGTATTCCATTTTAAATGGTATACCATTAAGGATAATTGTCGACGTCAATGGCTTTTCGAGGTCAATCTGTACACAAACACATGCATACTTACCTCAAGAGACCTGTATAATAGTATCGTCGATCTTAATTGCGTCCCCAATAGGTCGCCAATACGCATTAGGACTTTTTCGTTGAAATATTCAAGTGGTAATCGTGGGATACGTACCCATACAAGAGTAGATAAGATATGCTCCGAGGCAAGTAACCCAGGCCGGAATTTCGACACTGTTAAATAATGCCCTTGAATAGTCCATGAGCCATTCTCAAGAACAGCGTCATACTCCTCCTTTGTATAGAAGCGTACCACAAAGAAACCGTCCTCTAATATCCAATTTTACATTTGGAGTTTACAAATCTGTAAACTGTTGCATCAATACATGGTAAGATATGGTACGCCCCATGAGTTTGACAATTAAAACCCGCCTCCATGGTAGCCGAAGTTCTCTACACTCTTAAGGGGACAAGTCCAGGAATATTAGCATCAAGGTCATTTTTGAGTAACCATCCATCATATTTACCATATCCTCTTCATGATCACTATCTTCACCTCCTCTTATATACACTTTCATGCTGTCAGATGTCGTTCTCGGGGGAGGGTGACGGAGTAAACCCGACCATACTCTGCTCTCTTTACATAGCTGAGTGGAGATGAAGGTTCCAAATCAGCCGGACTTTTTACACTCCGTTAAAATTGATCGGCTTCTTCAATGACCGTATCCATTGGAAGGGGTGGTAATCAGCATGAGCAGCGCAGGCAAGAAACAGTCTGAGCAACGGTTGCGAAAGGAACTTTGTTTTCGGCCGTTAATTCCGGAGGAAAATCAGATAGCAACGGCACAACCTTCTTTTAGATATTTTAGTTTTACTTGCATCCAGTCCAAGTTAAGTTTATAAACTAAGATTAAATATCTACGGCTAAATTAAATTCTATATTCTATGCTTTTAACGATATATACATGTGTAAAAATGTCTTTATGTATTTATATATAATATTTACCTACTCACTTTTGTGCGTGTATATAGACACATATTAAAATTAAATGATTTATTTAAATAACATTCTGTACATAGCTTTCTTTAGGAACATTTCACAATTTCCCAACCAGTACTTCCGCACGATATTTGAGTGACGAATAATGTCCACTAAAAATATTTACAGTTAGACACATGAAAAGTTTAAATATCAAGACTAAAATTATCAACCGAAATATATATAAAAAAAGACAAAACTGGGAAATAGGCAACTTATTCCAATGAAGGAAAAGATATATGAGCCCCATCATGGATAGTCTTTTCTTGAAGTTAAAAGAAAAAACTCGAAAGACAAAGGTGGCTGTTATATATAGCTTATGAATATGTTAAGTGCTGTTGGAGATTCATAGATGCAGCACTGGACCGTCCATAAGCACCAATGTTCACAACATCCTCAAAAACATACTGAAATTTACAATCTTTTCAACATATCGCTGCACAAAAGACTCGGGAAAGAAGGTATGCATTATAAAAGTGGATCCTTTTTAAATTAGTAATGGCAAGCAACCTTCCAATTCAAAAGACATCAGATGAATAGGATAGTCTTCATTGCTCAACAATTAAAAAAAATTCTAATATAAGACCCTCGCATTTATACAAGATGAAAAGACACCGAATGTTATCTTACCAAGAACCTATTTATGCGGCTCAACCCGTGACTTGCTACAAGACCGGCACTCTACTCAACCATTAAAGAAAAGGTAAGAAATTTTACAATACAAAGGCAACCATTTCATGACGAATGACTCTCATATATGATTGATTTCAATCAATAAAATAAGACAAGCGTGGTCCCAATGTATAAAACAAGATAAGATAATTTCTAAATGATTTCTGGCATTCATATAGATTATAAAATATGATTCAGTAGAAAGTCTGCACTCAAATTTTTTTTCTATTTATCAGAATTGCCCAAAAAAGGAGCACAATTTTCCGAACCTATATAAAACTTGGTGGACTAATAAGAAGCCATACAAAAATAAGCTAAAATTACAGATAAAAATGAAGGGTACATATAATTGAATAAAATCAATTACAATAAGGAGGTGGAAGACACGGGATTGCAGAGTGAAAGCAAGGGGAAGAAAAGATGGTTATTGGTGTATATTGATCTCGTCATAGGTAAATTCCCATAATATAATTTTATACTTGTAAAAGATGATAAAGTATCAAAATTTCGAGAAAAGTTTTCAAGTTCAAATAGTGTTCAAGCGGAAAAAGATGAGCAATTCAGAAATCCAAAGGAGGTAAGGAGACAAAGATGACAGATAGTGGAAAAGGAAATGTATTTATCATGGCCAATCCCAAAGAGTAATGGCAGAGATTCTGCTACCCAAGGCAATGGAATATGAGAACCAGGATCTCGGAAAGATCAAGTCTCTCAACAAGAATCGCTGTTTTTCTACGACAATTTCAGTTAGGGTTTTACGAGCACATCAAAAGCTCGTCCCTAGATAAGAAATCGTCGTTCAGTTACCAAAAAGAGAGAAGGTTTGAAGAAATTTTCCGTAATCTACATGAAGATATCCATCAAATTTAGGAAAAAATCAGACCAAAAACTATGATGCAAAAGAAAAGTAGATACCTTGCAGCAATTTCACAAAATTTCAAGCGAAAAAGGAAAATTTCCGAACGGTGATTAGATCAAATAATGATGAAATCGAAGATAAGAAATTACACTTGGCCGAATTTGAAGCGAAGAAAGCGGAAGTATCAATCGAACAGATACATCGGAGGAAGCAGAGACGATGGGTAAATGAAAATTTGGTAATAGATGTGTACTTATATAGGAAGGGAAAGGGAAGGAGACGGCAGCTACCGACCGGCGAACCCTAGGTGTTTTGTTCTAGGCTTAAAGCCCAGAAGCGGGCCGGGCCTGCTGCTTTTTTACTTCACCGGTTCGGCCCGTGCTATCCACCCTCTCTTTTACGAAGAAATTATATAATAGATGAATGTAAAAAATATTATATGCTTCTAATTTATGTTTCAAATAGTTTATACTACCCAAAAAGGATTATAATTATATAACTTAAAATTAATTAAATTTAACTAAAATTTTATGGATCAGCGCCATAGAATGGATGTATGTTTTTATGCTGAGTTTAACCTTAATATTCATGTAAACTAAATTGAAGTTGCATGGGTCTTTATTAAATATATTAAAAACAGATATGTAATAATAAATGCAATAATTGGAAGAATAGTGAAATAAATTCTTAAGTTGTAGTTTTACACATCCAAAAAAAATTTGTTTGTTTATCTCGCTCATATGTATAATGTTTCTATAGGTATATGGTGAATGCAGTCATTAGGCATCGATTCTAAGACACTATTTTTTATTTCCAATATAAATTTGAGAGTTGGGTAAATGTTTGCGTTTTTTTTTTTTTTATCAAATTCGTCATTAGAGGTTGTGTTTAACTCCCTTCATTTTATAATGATATATTTATCCACCTCATGATAGTATGACATAAGAAAATAATTCTAATAACTATGTATACAAAAAAAATATACAATATTGATTTCTCAATTTAATATTTTTCTGGCAAAGTGTAAAATTTATGATGTGTACTGATTGTTTTTAACTTTCTCTTAATCGTCACATAACATCTAATACTAATAATTAATTAATGAATAATTCAATACATTAAGAATTATGTTTTCTAAAGTTTCTTAATTACTATGGAAATCGCTCTATCATTTTTCCTAATACTTACACTTCCTTAAAATTTTATTAATTAATGAGGGAGGTTTAACAGCAAGTAAATGTGAACATGTGCATAGACAAGATAGATTTCTAAAAACAAAATAAAATTGTAAAATTGTGATTTATAAAAAGAATGTGAAGATGTAAGTCAAATTATTTTAAAACTTTAGTAACAAATCATCAAGTTAATTCCGAAATTATCATAGATTGACTTTCCTTTTCAAGTTATACTGTCATATCCTTCTGCTAGATTTAGGGATGTGATGGGTCATAATCCAAGTATCTTAGTATTAAGATTCACCAAACCTCATATCATGTGGAAACATACAGTCTTTGTATAAAATAAATCAATGAAAAAATAAAGCATATTTCATACAACATCCTCTAACAAAATACGCAATATATAAGATTCAGTATATCATGATTAGAATATTAAAAACAATCTCTCTAATCATACTCTGATAACATCGTCTTCCTCACCTAAAAAATGATATACTAAAAATGTTAGCTGACACATGATTAGTAAGAGAAATGAACCTTCAATTATACTTATCATATTTATTAATTACTATCCATTCCTCCTTCATTTCTTTGTTAATCTTTTATATTCTTACTTGAACTTAATCATTGTACATACAAATAATGCATATATCAATTTTCGTAACATGTTCATTTCTTTCATTATTTTTCGCTCATTTCTTTTATTTTCTTTCCCTAATTAATTATATTGCCAAGAAACAGTTAAAAAACTCAAATTTCTTTTATATATAACTTCTTGTTAAAGATAGTCAATTATACAAAAATTTTTGCAAGAAAGTATGTTACACCTCGAAATTTTTGAACTAATTGTTACACGTTAATTTAAAACGAGTATAGTCGTTGGGTGTAATGACCTTTTGAGACTAAGTAAACGGTAGCGTATCAATTATGTCTAGATGATTTGAAAATTAATTATAGGTGTATATATGTATATATGTATATGTATGTATGTATGTATGTGTATATATATATATATATATATATATATATATTTTAAAACGAAATTTATTTATTCATAAAAAGCCTCACTTTTGGTGGAGGAAAACCATATTACATTGTCTGAGTATTCGTAATAATGAAATAACGAAAGAAGAATGACATATCTCCAGTCATATATGATATGCCGCATTAAAACCTTGCCAAGAAAAACCACCCTTGTAGATAAAACCTTGGCGAAGGAAAAAGCGTACATATTTATATGACTGTCATTGATATGATGAGAATATAATATGTGGTACAAGTCCATGAACGTCGCTGGCATGAACAGGAAAGTGCTGACGGAGTTTAGGTGGCTGCATCCTTGTCTTGAAATATGCTTGAGAATCCCAACCTCAGAAGATGTCCAGAACAAGTGTTGGTCAATGTAAGTATGAAACCGAGCAATCAAAGACTGATAAAGCAAGCACGTACCGGAGCCACCTTGGCAGTTGAAATGCCAAGGTGACAAAGAAAAAATGAAAGCCAGTGCCTGCCACGTTTTAAGGGCCGAAAATACATTGTGTACATCCGGAATAATGCTTGCCATTGTGGTATGAAACTCGCATAAACAGGAATAGGACATGAATAGAGCATTAGTGTCTAAAGGAAGAGACATTAACCAAGGATGAAAATGCGTACCCGAGTCGCCTTGACCAAGAGGCCAAGGCGACAATGGTATGAGATCCGCCATTTGAAGCCCGAAAAGATTCATTGGGAGAGCAAGTCGCACGCAACAATGATCCCAGACATTGAGCTTTGCCAGCCCCGTTAAATTAGAATATAGGTGATAAGATATCCAAAGCGCTCGCATGAGACAAAAAGGCACGTTACACATGAATATGATAAAACATGAAACATAGAGTAATGTTTGTTTGATCATACCGCGCCTGCCTGTTACTCGAAGGTAACAGGCAGTAGAAGGGAAATCTGGCCAATCCTTATGGAAGACTGTAGTCATGGCACGCGCAAATTCACAGAAGTAAGATCCAATGTAACCGCCGCACGAACCAATGATGATAGAGTGTTCGATGTAAAACGTTTTGTGCATGGGTGTGTCATTGCATGCTGCACTAAATAATGTGCTGACATGTTTGCCTCGCGATAAACGTGATAGCAAGGGAGATGATGTATATGAACAAGAGAGTGTAGCCGTTGTAGATGTATATTACCATGAACTGTCATCGGCTGAGTCAACCGATCGATCAACTGGGAACAGTCAGATTCCAGTATGATGGGCCGGTATAGTGGTAAGAAATAGAAGAGCCCAAAAAGTGCTGCTTGAATCTCTGCCTGTAAGGGTGGGCTTAAAGGGAGGCGAAAGGAAAGTGCACCAATGCAGAACCCCCTGTGATCGCGTAGTATTGCTCCGCCAGCTGCGTAATTACGACCCACAACTGCATCAACATTTAGTTTCAATCTCCCTGTAGGCGGCGTGACCCAGCGAACAATGATCGGACGAGGAGGCCGAACTACAGGTAGCCAACTGAAAACCTGCTGTGATGTAGCAGACAACTTAGTGCCTGCAATCTTTTTGTGCCACAAAGAAATCTCATATTGTACAGAGTATAGTTGTCTGCAATTGAGGTAGGTTTCATTTTCTCCCTCCAATTGGTACAAATTCAAGCATGCTTTAGTAATATTTTATGTGTTTTTGTTGTTTTAATTGTTGAATTTCATGGCATATTATTCAATCTGTGAAAAGTATGAAATTTGGAATCTGTGGAATGCATAAACTGTATTGCGTGACTTTGATTTGATTTTAGAGAAAAATTTGATAATCAAAATATCACACCTTTAGTATATTTAGGGTCTCTAGTTCTTGTTTTGACCTTAGAATAGGTTCCTATAGACTGAAATAGGCGAAAATATGGATCGGACTCGAGAAACGACCGCCGAAAGCCGTCGGTGCGCCGCACGCACCGCCAAAAATGGCCGCGTGTGGGCTGCACGCGCCTCCTGGAGGCTGCTGGCGCAGAATGAAGAAAAATAAAAAATAATAATAATAATTTCGCAAAAGAGCTGGCCTGGTCTGCGTGCGATCTGCTGCTGTAGAACCAACACAATTACAATCTATAATTTAAAAAAGGGGCAGGCTTAGCGGACCGAGCCGAATGGCCAACGGACCGGACCAGCTGTTGGCCGGCCCAATTAAGCAATTAACAAAAAAAGGAAAAGAGGGTTTAGCGGGTCGGTTGCTGACGGGCCGGACTGGAAAGAGTTGACGGACAGGGCTGGCGACAAGGCCAGCCCATTAAGTGTTTATATATATTATCTTTAACTTCTGAAATCCAATAATGTAACTTTAATCAATTTAAAATAGAATTAATTATATGAAAAATATAAATAAATATCAGAAAATTATAAATAAATTCCAAAAATTATAAAATACTGAAATTAAATTATTTCGCTAAATTTTAGTAATTGTGATAATTTATTTAATTTGGATAATTAGGTAATAAATAGAAATAAATTAGGGGAAAATGAGGAAAAATATAGAAAGTGCACCATAAATATATACAAGCCATGGAAAAATAGGTTTAGTGTCAAACAACATTAAATCACTACTCTGATAATAAGTGAACCTAGATTCGAGTGCTGGAGGATGGTGAGGATGGGCCAGGGGCCTCAGACAATTATGTTGTTTGCATTCATAGCACGTGCATTGCATTTATGGTGGGTCGTGAAATACGGATCACAGGCGCTTAGTATGGTGTCCGATAGCGGGGCCACACACACTCAGAATGGTGTACGGTGGCAGGGGCCACGCACACTCAGTATGGTGGCTGTGGGTGGATACGACCCACATCCACTCAGTAGCACCCAGGTTCATGCATTGCATGGTGGAGATATCGGCATTCTGTATTATATGACTTTGTTGCGTGTGTCATGCATAGTAGGACATGCATCATGAAGTTGTGCATTCTTTATCTGGAGTGAATTACTTTCCGCATTCTTTCATATGCTTATGTGATATCATGTTCTATGTGTTATATCATTTTTGTATGCTCGTCTTGTACTAGTTGGAGGCAGGTGCCTACTGGGTGATTTCCCGTCACTCACCCTTACTCCTCCCCCCACCAGGTGAGCACGAGGTAGCGTACGACTATGTCTTTGCTGAGGACGGGGCTGACACGGTAGTATGGGCAGACTGACGGTCGCACCTAGGATACGAAGAGACCTTGCGGCTGTCTGTCGTTATTTTATTGGGATTTCATTAGAGACTACCTTTTTTAGACTGATAGCACTTAGAGGTTGGCACAATGACTTTATTGCCATTACTGATTTAGTATTTCATTGAGGATTTCTTTATTCATGTAATTTAATGTTATGGAAATTCGTTTCCGCGAGAAAATTTTATACGTCTTCTTGGACATGTTGGAAATTAATTTGACGCCTTGTATTCTCCTTAGCGAGATACGGCGGGTGCACTGTTCCCGATGCTAGGGCTCGGGAGCAGGGCGCCACAGGTGGTATCAGAGCCGAGGCTTCAGATCCGCCTCGGAAACGCAGGATTAACTAGATCACTTAGACGTAAGCTATGATCTCTTCCTAGAAATGACAAATATACCTCTAATAAATGAAGTAGACCTAAGTTATGATCGGGTTATGGGAGGTGTGTGTCGTTGGTGAACTTTCTCTATTTAATTATTGTTGAACCTTCGAACCTTCGCATGAGCCTCATAAAGGCTCAAATCCATCGATCACTCCCATCTGCATTCTCGTCAAGATGCGCATGAGATGCAAAAAATACCACTGTGTCGTGAATAATATGGCAAAAGAGGCAACGGGGTTATAGTAACGACCACCAGAATCAGGGGACCATTCTCCAGGTATTCGCTGACACCATGGCCACCACTTTGGTGCAATAGTGGCAGTAGTAGCTGTTAGGAAATCAACCGAGATCACTGCCAAACGCGCAGCGGAAAACAAAACTTGATCTCCGATTTCCTACCAAGGATCCATGTTGTTCGTTTAATTCGACAAAAGAAATCAAAAACTACCTCCGTAGATTCGAAGTCTGCAGATGGAAAAGGTGCGAAATCACGAACACCCTCTGTCGGTATCCACACGAACGCTTCCGCCCAGAGTGCTAGCTCTTCAAACGGCGCGGCTGAAGAACTCATTTTTCACAAAAACGATTCTAGGGTTTCTGTTGTTTTCGTGTGTATTTCGTATGTCTCTATGTACGAGATACATAGATATATATATACGCATTTATGGATATTAAAAACCGAGTCCTAATCGGTTTCGTTGATGCCAATCAAAATCCATATCAGATATGGATTCTGTCAGGATATTCAAAATCCATATCAGATATGGATCCTCTCATTACTATCTGACAACATATATATATCTATATACATATAACCACAAAAACGAAAATAATAATATTAATATCCAATATTAATATTATTAATATTATTAATCTCAGCCTTACGCATTCTTGTGTGTGACCCGATAGGCCCATATTAATTGGCAGTTGATTAAATCTCTATTAAACCAACAAGTCGTAATTGGCCTCTAGCAAGACATTACAACTACCCAATTAATACGAGTAAAGTCCAACTAGCCTAATAATAGTACATGCATTAATCCCTTTGTCACACGATATCTAGTTTGAACATAAGTCATGGTCAGCGTCATACTTATATAGTTCAAACATATGATTACTCGATCTCTAAGTAGACTGATAAAACAAATGATATTGATGACACTATCAATTCATTTGAGCATGGCCATGCATCTCACAGTCTCACTAATCGAGGGGCCCAAAGATATCTCTCTCA
Source organism: Eustoma russellianum (assembly GCA_036186865.1). Taxonomy (NCBI): domain Eukaryota; kingdom Viridiplantae; phylum Streptophyta; class Magnoliopsida; order Gentianales; family Gentianaceae; genus Eustoma; species Eustoma russellianum. The sequence continues at coordinate 16,668,292 of AP025074.1, read as the reverse complement.
AAAGAGAGGGACAAATTCTATCTTGATTGTTACATATCCTCTACATAATTTCTATCACATTCAATCATGACCTTTATTATTATCCAGTTACGGATAACGTTTGATCATGTCAAAATATAATAGTCCTTATGTTGGAAACTATGACAATCTCAAGTCAAAGGATTAAAACATGCTATCATGAGATTTACTTATGACGCTAATCCATGTAGCAATCTCATGATGGGTCTATCCAATACACTGTTCTCTAACAAGTATCTATGAGATTGATTCGTATCACCATACACATAATCATCTCATGATTATCAAATCAATACTCATACTGATTATAAATTATTTTATCTCCATAACAATAATGAATCAGGGAAATATATCAAAATTGTGTAACATATTAACCAACAATAATGATAATAAAACCTCTTTTATTAATAATAAATGCATAACATAAATATCTAAATCATGGCCTAGGGCACATACACTAACAATCTCCCACTTGCACTAGGCCTACAAATATCTGAGACCCATAGATCTAGTGTGCTGATCATGCTTGACCCGTGAGAGAGGCTTAGTCAATGGATCCGCTATGTTATCGTTTGTGTCAACTTTTCATATCTTGACATCTCCTCTATCGATGATGTCTCGAATGAGATGGTAGCGTCTGAGTATATGTTTAGATCTCTGATGAGACCTAGGCTCTTTTGCTTGTGCTATGGCACCATTGTTGTCACAATAAATGTCCACGGGATTTGCAATGCTAGGTACCACTCCTAGCTCAGTGATGAACTTCTTCAACCAAACTGCTTCTTTGGCTGCATCTGATGCTGCTATATACTCAGCCTCTGTTGTAGAATCAGCCACAGTGCTTTGTTTTGAACTCTTCCAACTAACAGCTTCACCATTCAATGTGAATACAAAACCAACTGCGACCTGAAATCATCTATGTCGGTTTGGAAGCTAGCATCTGTGTAACCATTTACAACTAACTCGTCATCCAAACCTCCATAAACCAAGAATACATCTTTAGTCCTTCTGAGGTACTTAAGAATATTCTTGACAGCTGTCCAGTGACCTTCACCAGGGTCAGCTTGATATCTACTTGTTGTGCTCAATGGATATGAGACATCTGGTCTAGTACATAACATGGCATACATGATCGATCCTATAGCAGAAGCATAAGGAATTTTATTCATTCGATCTCGCTCATCAGATGTCTGAGGACACTGATTCTTGCTAAGATGACTACCATGAGACATAGGCAGGAATCCTTTCTTGGACTCTTGCATGTTGAACCTTTTCAACATTTTATCTATGTATGTACTCTGACTCAAGCCTATTATCCTTTTAGATCTATCTCTATAGATCTTGATACCAAGGATATAGGTAGCCTCACCTAAGTCCTTCATTGAAAATGAATTCCCTAACCAAGCCTTAACCTTTTGCAAGATAGGGATATCATTCCCAATAAGTAATATGTCATCCACATATAAGACCAGAAACACTACTGCACTCCCACTAACCATCTTGTAAACACAAGGTTCATCTTCATTCTTGATGAAACCAAAGTTCTTAACTGTTTCATCAAAACAAAGGTTCCAGCTTCGAGATGCTTGCTTCAATCCATAGATGGACCTTTGAAGCTTGCAAACCTTCTTTGAATTCTTAGGATTTACAAAACCCTCAGGTTGTGTCATGTACACGTCCTCGAGTAAATTTCCATTAAGGAAAGTAGTTTTGACATCCATTTGCCATATCTCATAATCATAGTATGCTGCAATGGCAAGGAGAATTCGAATAGACTTAAGCATAGCTACTGGTGAAAAGGTTTCATCATAGTCTATACCATGAGTTTGCTTGAAACCTTTAGCCACAAGCCTTGCTTTGTAGATTTGCACATTTCCATCCATGTCAGTTTTCTTCTTGAAAACCCATTTGCAACCAATAGTCTTAATACCCTCTGGAGGATCAATTAAAGACCAAACTTGGTTATCAAACATGGATTGCATCTCAGAATTCATGGCTCCAAGCCATTTATCTGAATCTGGACCTGACACAGCTTCCTGATAGGTAGTAGGCTCATCTTAATCTATGAGCATAACTTGACTATCATCAGTCATAAGAAATCCGTATCTCTCTGGCTGACGATGTATCCTATCAGATCTGTGTTGGACTTGTGTTACATTTTCAGGCTCCACAACTGTTTGTGGTTCTGAAATCGTCTCTAAAGACGGTTCAACGATATCTTGTGGAACTTGAGTTTCCTCAAGTTGTACTATACTCCCACTTGTTCTCTTGGAGAGAAACTCCTTTTCCAAAAAGACTCCATTTCGAGCAACAAACACTTTGTTCTCTGAGGAATATAGAAATAGTACCCTTTAGTTTCTTTAGGATACCCCACAAAAATACATTTGATAGATTTTGGAGCTAGCGTATCTGACATTAATCTTTTCACATAAGCTTCACAACCCCAAATCTTAAGAAAAGACAAACTGGGTCTCTTACCAGTCCACATCTCATATGGTGTCTTTTCAACCGCTTTAGATGGTACACGGTTCAAAATGAATGCAGCTGTCTCCAAGGCATAACCCCAAAAGGATAAAGGAAGATCTACTTGACCCATCATAGATCGAACCATATCCAATAAAGTCCGATTTCTCCTTTCAGAAACACCATTCCATTATGGAGTTCCTGGAGGAGTCAACTGTGAAACGATTCCACAATTTCTTAGATGTTGGTCAAATTCTTGGCTCAAATATTCACCACCTCGATCTGATCGAAGGGTTTTAATTGTCTTACCAAGTTGATTTTGTACTTCATTTTGAAAAGTTCTAAACATTTCAAAAGACTCATGCTTATGTTTCATTAGGTAGACATAGCCATACCTACTGAAATCATCAGTAAAAGTAATGAAATACTGAAATCCTCCCCTGGCACTAATGCTGATTGGGCCGCATACATCTGTATGTACCAAGCCCAATAAGTCATTAGCCCTTTCACTGCGTCCAGTAAAAGGAGTCTTTGTCATCTTTCCAAGCAAACAAGACTCGCAATTTTCAAATGATTCAAAATCAAATGAATCTAATAATCCATCTTGATGGAGTTTAGATACGCGCTTCTCATTTATATGGCTAAGGCGACAATGCCATAAATATGCAGGGTTTAGTTCATTTGGCTTAGTTCTCTTTGAAGATATGTTATAAATATTACTGTCATTGGAATCATCAAGGTTAAGGACATAAATGCCATTATAACTACTTGCAATACAATAAAGCAAGTCATTTTTATCAAAAATAGAACACTTCTTATTTTTAATTAAAAATGAATAACCTTCATCATCCAAAACAGACACTGAAATAAGATTCCTACTCATAGTAGGAACATAAAAGGAATTGTTTAAAACTAACAAAAGCCCATTGGGCAAGACAAGCTCATAGGTCCCTACAGCTATAGCAGCAACTCTTGCTCTATTGCCAACACGTAGGTCCACCTCGCCTTTCTTCAGCATCCTACTCCTTTTGAGCCCCTGCATATTTGTACAAATATGGGATCCACATCCAGTATCTAATATCCAGGAAGAAGAAGTAGATAAATTAATTTCTATAACATAAATACCTGAAGATGTAGTCGTACTACCCTTCAGCTTCTTCAACTTCTCCAAATAAACATCACAATTTCTTTTCCAATGCCCAGGCTTGTTGCAATGGAAACAAGTTCCTTCCTTAGGAACCTTTGCCTTGGGACCAGGTTTCGGTTTAGCTTGACTCTTTGCCCCTTTTGCACCCTTTGCACTTTTAGCCTTACCCTTGCCTTTAGCTTTCCTTTTCATTAGCTTGGTATTGACACTCAATACATGGGTAGGCTTCTTGATATTCCCCTCAGCAGTTTTGAGCATACCATGTAGCTCAAGAATGGACTTTTCCATATTATTCATATTGTAGTTCATGACGAACTGAGAAAAACTGCTAGGCAAAGAGTGTAGGATCAAATCCGTGGCGAGTTCCAAACTCAGGGGATATCCAAGTCTTGCAAGGTGATCTATATAGCCTTTCATCTTCAGAACATGAGCGCTAACAGATTCACCTTCAGACATCTTACAGTCAAAAAGTGCAATAGCGGTGTCAAACTTATCCTGCCTGGCCTATTGTTGGAAAGCTTGTTTAAGATGCACACTCATCTCATAAGCTTCTAAGTGTTCCAGGTCTTTCTGAAGTCCTGGACACATAGTTGCCAACATTAGACATCCTATGTCATTGGAATCTTCAACATGCTTCTTATACTTGTTCTTAACAGCAACAGAAGCATCAGCAGGAGGGGGTTCATGGACAGGGTCATCGAGCACGTAGGACTTCTTTTCTTGCTTGAAAACAATTCTCAAGTTTCGAAACCAGTCAACAAAATTAGTCCCACATTCTTTTAGTTTTTCCTTCTCAAGGATAGATCGCAGCGATAAGGTGGAATTGTTATTAGCAGCCATTTATGATCTACAAAACATACAAAGTAACACTTTATTAATAATGAGGTTAAAATTTATAAAACTCCCACTAAAATATAACCCTCAAAAGAAATATTTTAGTGAGCTAAGATCCATATTTGACTTAATTCTAAACTCAACTTTGGCATGACGCTTAAAATTAAGTTATTTAGGTAGGTAACATCTTTACCAATTACATCTCATGTAACTCTTAGAATTTATGGAATAATGACATCATATATCATTGTATGTTAGATTCCATCTAATGCCTTGGGCCCAAAACCGTTTTGATAGCTCAATTAAGTCTAACCAATTTTAAACATATGAGTAGCACTATTACTCATCCTACGTAGCTAGGAATGTTTAAAGCACATTGCTTTGGCAATACCTACTTTAATACAATTCTAGTTTTAATAGGTGTTTAAGACATGGATGACATCAAGACTTAAATTATTAATGAGGGTTCAACTTAGTTTATGTCTTGCATTGCATATCATTATATCGTAGCATCCTATATACATATATAATATATCATCCACGCATCTCATACAAAATGATAAATATGTAAACGTGACATAGCATGACCAAACTAAATATGATCTTCATGAGACCAGATGAAGATCATAAAGGAAACCCTATGTGAAAGACTTCCTATTACAACATTTGCAATGATACATATCTTCTTGTCTTGAGCCCGTGCCTCCATCTCCATGGAATCCACTCGTCCTTGGTGTGTGTCGCCATCACCATTTTGTAGCTTGATTCTTCATTTATTACAATAACAAAGAAAAACCTAACTACTTGTATAATAAAATACAACAAAAACTACAGCGGCACGCAGGCCATAATAACCCAAAACAAAAATATGACTAAGTCAATCACATAGGTCCTGAGGCCATGCTATGCACCATGCAAAGACATCAACAATTATAATATATTTTACACAAACATATTATAACAAATAAATATATATTGACATTCTTAATGTCACGGTAACGAACTATAGGGCGTACGCATACGGCGGTCCCGCTAATACAGAATTTTCTTTTCGAAACCCTAACACAGACGCATCAATCATATTAACGATCTTACTGTTTTGAATACGTGTAAGCCCTTATAGAAGCACCGATCGAACCGAGAGTTATCATTCAAAACCCAAAACAGAATCATCATTCGAATTGATAATCTGCTGTTCGAAATCCGAAACAGAATCAATCTGCCATTCGAAATCCGAAAACAGAATCATCAATCGAATTGATAATCTGTCTGTTTTGAATATGCATAACTCTTACAGAATCATTATCGGTTGTTCATATCGATATAAACATAATCGTTTTTGATCATCACATGAAAAACGAAAACTTTATATCACATATAATAATCTCGAATCATAACGTCTCATGAAAACGAATTGAAAATATCAATCCGCTCTGACCAGATGAGATTCGAATAGGGTTTTACACATAGCGTATGTTTATATCTAATATAAACAGAATCGGTTTTGATCATCACATGACAAACGAAAACCGCCGTATATAAATCATCTCATGAAAACGATTTGAAAAACACCATTCTTCTCTCATCATATGAAATCCGAGTTGGGGCTTTTGTACATATCATGCCATACGAAAAACAGTAAACATATAATCACATAAGCATGATATAATCGATTTAAACGAAATCAACAAGTGGCTCTGATACCACTGTTAGGAAATCAACCGAGATCACTGCCAAACGCGCAGCGGAAAACAAAACTTGATCTCCGATTTTCTACCAATGATCCATGTTGTTCGTTTAATTCGACAAAAGAAATCAAAAACTACCTCCGTAGATTCGAAGTATGCAGATGGAAGAGGTGCGAAATCACGAACACCCTCTGTCGGTATCCACACGAACGCTTCCATCCAGAGTGCTAGCTCTTCAAACGGCGCGGCTGAAGAACTCGTTTTTCACAAAAATGATTCTAGGGTTTCTGTTGTTTTCGTGTGTATTTCGTATGTCTCTATGTACGAGATACATAGATATATATATACGCATTTATGGATATTAAAAACCGAGTCCTAATCGGTTTCGTTGATGCCAATCAAAATCCATATCAGATATGGATTCTGTCAGGATATTCAAAATCCATATCAGATATGGATCCTCTCATTATTATCTGACAACATATATATATCTATATACATATAACCACAAAAACGAAAATAATAATATTAATATCCAATATTAATATTATTAATATTAAAACGATAATAATAATAATAATAATTAATATCCAATATTAATATTATTAATCTCAGCCTTACGAATTCTTGTGTGTGACCCGATAGGCCCATATTAATTGGCAGTTGATTAAATCTCTATTAAACCAACAAGTCGTAATTGGCCTCTAGCAAGACATTACAACTACCCAATTAATACGAGTAAAGTCCAACTAGCCTAATAATAGTACATGCATTAATCCCTTTGTCACACGATATCTAGTTTGAACATAAGTCATGGTCAGCATCATACTTATATAGTTCAAACATATGATTACTCGATCTCTAAGTAGACTGATAAAACAAATGACATTGATGACACTATCAATTCATTTGAGCACGGCCATGCATTTCACAGTCTCACTAATCGAGGGGCCTAAAGATATCTCTCTCAAAAGAGAGGGACAAATTCTATATTAATTGTTCAATATCCTCTACATAATTTCTATCACATTCAATCATGACCTTTATTATTATCCAGTTACGGATAACGTTTGATCATGTCAAAATATAATAGTGCTTATGTTGGAAACTATGACAATCTCAAGTCAAAGGATTAAAACATGACTATCATGAGATTTACTTATGACGCTAATCCATGTAGCAATCTCATGATGGGTCTATCCAATACACTGTTCTCTAACAAGTATCTATGAGATTGATTCGTATCACCATACACATAATCATCTCATGATTATCAAATCAATACTCATACTGATTATAAATTATTTTATCTCCATAACAATAATGAATCAGGGACATATATCTGAGGTCTTACTACATAGAAATGCAGGATGTCCAGAATTCAATGGTTAGAAGAACACTTCACCGAGGATGCGGAGATATGCGACATGGCCGCTAACGATCACCGGACCGGCCGCGACGAAAGTACAGTCACGGAGGAGTGCATGGCCATTGCCGCCACCATGTGCCCATTGTGGATGCAACACTCAGGTCAGTATGTGAGGATTATGCAAGCATGAGTGCAACAACAAGGATGTTTTATGAGTAAGGACACTGAGCAGAGGCCGGCGCCACTATGACAGCAAGATCAAGAACATCATAAAGGGAAGCAAGTATCAGTGCCTATATCCACGTGATGACTGATGCGGACATCGGAAAGGCTGACGACATCGTAGCAAAGTTCAACCGCTGGTGACCAGGTATCAATGACTCATCATGAGTACAGATGATGTTAATCAGAGATAAATGATCAGAGTGCGTGGCAGAAACGTGTGTTTTTTAAGTCACGTAAGTTCAGAAGAGTGAACCTCAGTGGATCCGAAGAAGATTGAAGATAACGCTGAATAGCCCTGACCGACCAAGGTGTTATGTCCGCTTGTTTTGGAAAAAAAGAAAGATAAAAATATGGTCATTATCCTAAATTCAAGTAATTGAAAAAGAAGATAATTATTGATTAGATATGATTTCGGAAATCTCAATCCTAATCAATTAAGGAATATGCCAAAACCTAAATTATCTATCCATATTTAATTAACAAACCACCCTAACCCTTTGCCTAGAATACCTGCCGCCCCACCCTTGGCTAAAAGAAAAAAAAATGCAAATGGCTGCACCCCTTTCATCTCCAGCGCCTATCATCCCTGTCAACAACATCAAATATGTTGATTGGTTTTGTTGCACTATGCCGCGAACATCAGCAAAGGAAAGAAAAATAAATAAATACTCAAGCCGTTTTTCTCTTTTTTGTGGTTCCCTCCAACCACGTATGGAAACCACATCAAATATTTTGGTGGTGTTGCAATCTTTCGCCAGCAGCAAACCAAGGAAAGAAAAGTGCTGCAGCCTTGCCCCTTTCCAACCGAGAGCACTTTGGAGAAGAAAAGAGAAATCTTGCTTCAAACATCAAGTCTAATTTAATTGTACGGCATAGTATATTGAGACATGTAAGTAATTTCCCTATATTTGCTATGTTTTTACAAATCTTATGGCTTTATACAGGAGTTGCATGTATACATTGTTTCATGGCGAAATGTGTTTCATGCAAAAGTTGTGAACTTTCAGTATCTGTAAAACAAAAAGAAAGGGGGTCGAATGTATTAGGGAAGGCCCAGGTCACGGGTGATGAGATTTAGCCAAAAGAAAAAGAAAAGTTTTGTTTGTCTTTTGTGTTTTCCTTTAGAATAGTATTTTGTTAAATAAAATAGGTGCATGTGTGTGAATATGCAAACGGGTGCTGCGCATTTGGGGGATAACCAGAAAGTATAGTTGAAGAAATGATAGATATATTAGGTGAGCTGGATGAGGATTACGAGCACATCTTCGTTGAGGACGGGACGAACATAGCAGAATGGGCTGGTTGATAGCTGCAGCTAGGTTACAAGGGGGGCTCTGCAGCTGTTTGTGTTTGCTTATACTTCGTGGATTTTTCACAGACTTCTTTATTACTCTTATTATCAGAATTTCTATTCAGTAATGTAATGACGATTAACGATTATTGGAGTTTAATTTAAGTTATGATTTACGTTTCCGCGAGAAAAAAAAATTTCTACGTCATTTCTGACATGTAAGAGATTGATTCGACGCTTTGTATTCTCCTTAGCGAGATACGGCGGGTGCACTGTTCCCGAAGCTAGGGTTCGGGAGCGGGGCGCTACAGGTGGTATCAGAGCCGAGGCTTCAGATCCGTCTCGGAAACGCAGGTTTAATTAGATCACTTAGACACAAGTTACGATCTTTTGTAAAATTTCGATTTTACCCCTAATAAACAAAGTAGACTTAAGATATGATCGTAGACCTATGTTATGATTGGGTTAAGGGAGGTGTGTGTCGATGGTGAGCTTTCCTTGTCTAACTATCGATTTATCGGCGTTCAACCTTTCAACTTAACTAATCCGATTTCTTCTCATGAACTTGGATAACAGGAAATGCCTCCACAACGTGAGCTAGCTGGGAACGGTGGTGCGAACCACCATAATCAGGGGATCATCCCTAAGCACTTGAAGATGTCATAGTCACTATGACCAACACCTTAGCACAGTAGCACCAGATGCTGAACTGGCATGCATCGCCTCCACCACCATTGCACTCGGACCTGAGATTCTTCGACAAGGAGATGCGGAGGAGTGATGGCGCAGCACAACTGACACCGCCGATCACTTGGATCTAATTTCGAAATGAGTTTAAGAAGTACTACGTGTTCGACAGTGTGAACTTTCAAAGCATGGCTCTAAATCCACATCGGAAGCATAGATTTAGACTATGATCTTAGAAAGTAAGTTACGATTTTACCCTTAAATCACAATCATAGACATAAGTATCGATTTTTAGTCGTAAGCAATGATTTTATATTGGACATATGATTGGAATTAAAACGTGACCTTAGATTCTAAGTGATGATCCTGCCCATAAGTCACGATTTTAGACATAAGCGACAATCTTGATTAAGAGTTGATCTTCGACTTAAGCATTGATTTTAGTCATAAACGCATATTATATGCTATGTATGATTTGGAAATAAGAGTGATCTTAGACATAAGCTGTGATCTGAACTTCAGGTGATGATCTAAACATAAGCACTGATCTTAGTTATAAGCTGTGATTATATTCTAAGCATTAAACTTAGCAATAAGCAATGATTTTAGACGTAAGAATGATGATACCAAGTATCTATTCTAGAAATAAGTGAGGACGTTAGACCTAAGCGATGATTGGATAAGGGATATACCACGTATACCTATGGCACTCCATACGACTCTGAATTATTGCCTTACTGAAGTGTTGATTTTAATCTTTTGTGTAATCCCTTAGATCCTACCCCAGCAAAATCGTTACCATTATGATAATGAAACGAGTTCATGCCCCTACATTTGACAGTTGTGTCAGAGCGTGACTATGTCTAAGTTGGGGTTGAAGTTCTTAAACGATGAATTGTAGTAAAATAATAATGACTAAGAAAGGATTTATTAGCGTTATGATCAGCAGAGTTAGCAAAGAATATCGTACAAAGGGGTTTATAATTATGATTAAGATGTTGAATTTTATAGTATTACATAAGCCGAAGATATTAGTCTTATTAGGGATATGGATTGATAGTGATAAGCGAGCACTACTAAAATAAATGCAGTGGAATGACAAATTATTGTGAATTTGAGTTACGTGTTGATTTATAGGAGTACGTAAGTACTGATGCATCGAGTAGGCTTGAACTGAAACGAGTAAGTATGAACAAGTAGTGGCTGTTTTTCAAGTGAAATATAACTAAATTAGAATTAGCAGTTCAAATAACCAAGTGAAGAAGTACAGTGGATCAGTGTGGCGCGCGGAAGCATGGTGAATTAGAATACTCTAAGTCGATCAATATTTAGTGTGCCATGCTAAGATTGAACAACTTAAGTTAAAGATTTGTAAGAAACGGTACATAGGTGGATTTTTCAATTGACTTTAAGGGTGACTTAGAAAATTATACGAAGTATTGGACTATTATTTTTCAAGTAGTTAAACGTTTTCTTATAAGCACGTACCTCAAGATATATTCTATATTTCAAAGGTATTTCAAAGAGTTTGCTTCTAAATATTTTGACTAAATTCATTTTGTTCAGTATGCTACTTTACAAGGCTATATTCCTTTCCGAATTCATATAGCAACTTAATGGAATTTCGACTACCCTGACAAAACTGTTATATTTTAATGATGTTTCCAAACAACAATATGTTTATATAGTTCTTATATTATTTCCCAATTTTTATTTAGACATTGATTTTACCAAAATAATTTTATTTGTCAACTATCAATAATGCAAGTATTTTTCCCATTAAATATTTTTTTTCTAGAAAAGAAAGGATTGTATCCCAATTGTTTTATGAAACTTTACACTTGTTGAGTTTTCAATTGGTGTATTTTGTGAAACAAAACATAGCTTTCAAAATATATATTTCGTTGAAAAGAAAAAGACACCGCATTCAAGTCGTCTTGTAAAAAAAAGTTTTATAATTGTTGTGTCTCAATTGTTTTGAAGTGGTTTTAATCGTGATACGTTTACAAACAAGTTATATGATTGTTTTATAAATAGTCATTTAAGACGTCGCATTGCGAAAACAAATACTTTGAGTTTTATGTTTACAAAAGAAGGTATATTATTTTAAACAGTTATAACTATATTCAAAATTATAGCTACTTAAGCTACTTGTCTATTAAAGAAAGATATGACCATACACATACTTCGTATATTAGGTTGTTGATGATATCTCTGAAAAGAAAGAACATGATCATAAAACTAGGTTGTAAGTATATGAATTGAATTTAAGGACTTGATTCGGTATTTACAAAGTGAAATGATTAATACATTGGAAGATTTGATGGATATTTTGGACGATCATGAACTAGGAGATGAATCATATATGAAGAGTTAAGAATTCGAAATCGTAGAGTGCAATAAATTGGATGATACACATCAAGTGGTGTAAGTAGAAGTTCATAAGTACAATATAAACCGATGACTGGAATATGGAACCTCTGGTATGATGACAATACCCCTAAGTTTGACCTTGGAATTTTAAGAAGATAGGTTACGATCTTAAATAAGCGAAGAATAATGGATTTAGAAATTACCTTACAGGTATGCAAGGAATAATTGCGAGGCCTTAGCCAAATATAAAAATTGAAATGGTTAACGTATCGGAATACATAATGGATACATAGTATGATCATTATGACCATTATCTAGGTGAATGGATCAAATAGAAATATACTAAGTCAGTGATTACGCAATACACAAGTTTCGAGGACGAAACTTTTTGTAAGAGGGGAGGAGTGTTATGTCCGCTTGTTTTGAAAAAAAAGGAAGATAAAAATATGGCCATTATCCTAAATTCAAGTAATTGAAAAAGAAGATAATTATTGATTAGATATTTCGGAAATCTCAATCCTAATCAATTAAGGAATATGCCAAAACCTAAATTATCGATCCATATTTAGTTAACAAACCACCCTAACCCTTTGCCCAGAATACCTGCCGCTCCACCCTTGGCTAAAAGAAAAAAATGCAAATGGCTACACCCCTTTCATCTCCAGCGCCTATCATCCTTGTCAACAACATCAAATATGTTGATTGGTTTTGTTGCACTATGCCGCGAACATCAGCAAAGGAAAGAAAAATAAATAAATACTCAAGCCGTTTTTCTCTTTTTTGTGGTTCCCTCCAAACATGTATGGCAACCACATCAAATATTTTGGTGGTGTTGCAATCTTTCGCCAGCAGCAAACCAAGGAAAGAAAAGTGCTGCAGCCTTGCCCCTTTCCAACCGAGAACACTTTGGAGAAGAAAAGAGAAATCTTGCTTCAAACATCAAGTCTAATTTAATTGTACGGCATAGTATATTGAGACATGTAAGTAATTTCCCTATATTTGCTATGTTCTTACAAATCTTATGGCTTTATACAGGAGTTGCATGTATACATTGTTTCATGGCGAAATGTGTTTTCACGCAAAAGTTGTGAACTTTCAGTATCTGTAAAACAAAAAGAAAGGGGGTCGAATGTATTGGGGAAGGCCCAGGTCACGGGTGATGAGATTTAGCCAAAAGGAAAAGAAAAGTTTTGTTTGTCTTTAGTGTTTTCATTTAGAATAGTATTTTGTTGAATAAAATAGGTGCATGTGTGTGAATATGCAAACGGGTGCTGCACATTTGGGGGATAACCAGAAAGTATAGTTGAAGAAATGATAGATATATTAGGTGAACTGGATGAGGATTACGAGCACATCTTCGCTGAGGACGGGACGAACATAGCAGAATGGGCTGGTTGATAGCTGTAGCTAGGTTACAAGGGGGGCTCTGCAGCTGTTTGTGTTTGCTTATACTTCGGAGATTTTTCACATACTTCTTTATTACTCTTATTATCATAATTTCTATTCAGTAATGTAATGACGATTATTGGAGTTTAATTTAAGTTATGATTTACGTTTCCACGAGAAAAAAAAATTTCTACGTCATTTCTGACATGTAAGAGATTGATTCGACGCTTTGTATTCTCCTTAGCGAGATACGGCGGGTGCACTGTTCCCGAAGCTAGGGTTTGGGAGCGGGGCGCTACACAAGGTGACTGAAGTAAGGAGTTTTCTTGGTTTGGCCAGCTGCTACATAGAATTCGTTTAAGGATTTTCATCGATACTGGTGCCCCTGTGCAGATGGAAGCATAAGAAGGCGAAGTTCGAGTGGACAATTGATATCAACAAAGATATCACAAAGCTTCGCTGAGTCACAAAAAAAATAAACAGAAGACCATAATACACAAATTTTGCTAATTAACTATATATACACGCACTAATCAATACAACATACTTTAACGACATATTTCCACGTATCAAACACATACTAGAACATTAATATACAAAATCCAACGTAACTACGCAAAGAGATATAACACAATTGAAAAAGATATCACATAACATATTGAACTATGAATATACACTAACATAATTCAACATATTATATATATATATACCACAAAAAAAATCAGTTACGCAAACACAACATAGTGCACACCATACTCATGCACGACACAAACAAATGCATAGCCTACCATAACATGTAAACAAATTAACTTAAATCATTAGTAGTAAAATTGCAGTCACATCTGCAAAACCAATAGCTTTCCCCACCATCATATACTACACCTCCATGGCCTAATAAAGTTTACTAATTCAAGTATAACATGAACAATAGACACCACAAAAGTACAAAATAAAATTTTTAAAATAATAATAATAATAATAATAATAAAATTGACAACTACATATAGAAAAAAAGAAAGGAAAATGTATAAGCTTGTTGTAACATACTGACATAAAAATAATAAGCACAAGACATGCTAACTACTAAAATGTGTACACCCTTACCGTAGTATGACTCTGTGAGCTGTAATGAACCAACCAACTTATTTAAACCATATAATGTTATCACCACACCAAACACAAACATTATAAGTGCGAAAGACTTTATATACACTATACCTATAGATACAAAGCGACCAACATGAAAAAATACGAAGTAATAAATAAAAGTTCTCAATATATATAGAATACGATAACAACGTAGGAGTAGCGAACATACAAAAGATATACAATTAGACAGGAGTATATGTGCTAAATGACTACTACACAAAAAAAACCTCAGTCTGTTACAACCATAAAGAGGCATATAAACAAACATAATTGGTTACAACATTAATTGACGTAAATAAGTCGATTTAAGAAAACATACAAATAGATACACGAAACAAGAGTAACTAAACGATGCTAAGTAAATATGCCCTAGTATACACACGACTATTTTAATGACACCGCAACATTACAAATACAAACAAAAGAGTAATAAACATCATAATATCTAACGGCAACAAACAACACAATACAATAACACAAATGCTTTTCATACAAGATATGGGTTACGAAATAGGCATACATCTACCGAATTTAAAAGCAAATCATTAACATACATAATTAAAGTAAAGCATGCTAATTACGAGTTAGAAACGACATAGTATGGTATGACATCATAGAAATAGATTAAAGTGTAAACAACTTAATAACAGGACGTATAAAAATAACAAACAGAAATATATATATATATCGTACTTGAGCACCCAAATAAATTATATATATACCTACATTACAGTAAAATCTATGCACTTAGGTACTTCCTTCGGAACAATATATATAGTGAATTTGAATTCATGAGCTACACATGATATATAAGCCTTACATGCACTTAAAATAAGGATACACAAAATACTATATGTCTATACCAACTATGTTTAAACAACTTAACCATTAAAACGACACATATATTAACACTCGTGTACGCTGATGTATATAATGGACGGAGCTACGTTTGAGCACTGCATTTCATCTCCAGACCGATGAGCAGTCAGAGAATATGATACAGACATTGGAGGGCATGTTGAGGGCTTGCGCCATTGACTTCAAGGGGAACTGGGATGGTATGATCAAGTTGATTGAGTTCTCCTACAACAACAACTATCATAACGCCATCGGCATGGCGCCATATGAGGCGTTCTATGGGTGTAAGTGCTAATACCCAGTCCAATGGAATGGAGTTGGAGAGCGCACTATCACCAGTACGAAGCTGATTGAGAAGACCATAGAGAAGGTAAAGTTGATCCGGAAAAGACTCAAAGTTGCTCAAGACAGAAGTAATGGCTGAGGCCTCGATATATTAGCCCTACAAAGTGCTCGAAAGGATTGGTTCGCTAAGCTTATCGTTTGGCGTTACCTCCGGTGCTAGCACAAATGCACGATGTAATCCATGTTTCCTAGTTAAGGAGGTATGCCCTAGATCCGAGTTACGTATTGGGCACACCTCTTGTTAGGATCAGATCGGACACATCATATGAAGATACTCCTGTTCAAATCATAGACCGTAAAGGTCAGGAACCGAGGAGGAGAATCATACCATATGTCAAGGTACAATGGATCAATCACAGAGAGAATGAAGCGACATAGGACCTGGAGGATCAGATGCGGGAGCGCTACCCCTACCTCTTCGTTTAAGGTACGACAAGTTTCGAGGACAAAACTTCTTATAAGGAGGGTAAGATGTTACATCCCAAAATTTTTGAACTAATTGTTATACATTAATTAAAAACGAGTATAGTCATTGGGTGTAATGACCTTTTGAGACTAAGTAAACGGTAGCGTATCAATTATGTCAGATGATTTGGTAATTAATTATAGGTGTATATATGTGTGTGTATATATATGTGTATATATATAGATATATATGTATATATATATATATAGAAATATATTGTTATAGAAAATCAAGCAACAATAAAGGAAAAGTAAAGGAAATAAAAAAATAATAACAATACTAGAATGTTAAAGATGCCGTGGGATGGAAAAAAAGGGGGAAAGAAATAGTAATAATAAATGGAATAAGTAGAGATAAGGATAAAGTAAAAATAATAATAAATAAAAAAGAGGGACATGAGATAATGGGGGAGTAACTCCCTCCCCCTAATTTTAGCATCCCTGGAGATTAAATGGAAAGGGTGAGAGGGGTAGGTTTCAGCAGCAGTTGACTAGGAAGGATTTCGAAATTATAAAAAAGGGCCAAAGGCAACGACAGAAGGGGATAGCGGCCAGAGAAGAAAAAAGAGGGAAGGAGAGAGAAAGGAGAAGGAAGAAAAGAAGAAGAAAATTGTCTCCAATCCGGTAAAGAGTATAGTTGTCCGCAATCGAGGTAGGTTTCCTTTTCTCCCTCCAATTGGTACAAATTCAAGCATGTTCTAGTGATATTTTATGTGTTTTTGTTGTTTTAATTGTCGAATTTCATGGCATGTTGTTCAATCTGTGAAAAGTATGAAATTTGGAATTTGTGGAATGCCTAAACTGTATTGCGTGACTTTGATTTAATTTTAGGAAAAAATTTGATAATCAAAATATCACACCTTTAGTACATTTAGGGTCTCTAGTTCTTGTTTTGACCTCAGAATAGGTTCCTATAGACTGGAAATAGGCAAAAATGTGGATCGGGGTCGAAAAAGGCCGCCGGTGTGACGCACGCGCCGCCGGAAATTGCCGCGCGTGGGCTGCACGCGCCTCCTTAAGGCTGCTGGCGCAGAATGAAGAAAAATAAAAAAAAAATAAAAATTTCGCAAAAGGGCCGGCCTGCCAGTGCGTAGACCAGGCCAGCCTTTAATGGGCTACGGTCTGCTGCTGCAGGACCAGCCCAATTACAATCTATAATTAAAAAAAGGGACAGGCTTAGCGGATCGGGCCGAATGGCCAACGGAACGGGTCAGATGTTGGCCGGCCCAATTAAGCGATTAATAAAAAAAGAAAAGAGGGTTCAGCGGGCCGGTTGCTGACGGGCCGGACTGGAAAGAGTTGGCGGACAGGGGTGGCGACAAGGCCAGCCCATTAAGTGATTATATATATTATCTTTAATTTTTGAAATCCAATAATGTAATTTTAATCAATTTAAAATAGAATTAATTATAGGAAAAATATAAATAAATATCAGAAATTATAAAATACTGAAATTAAATTATTTTCACTAAATTTCAGTAATTGTGATAATTTATTTAATTTGGATAATTAGGTAATAAATAGAAATAAATTAGAAAAATGAGGAAAAATATAGAAATTGTACCATAAATATATACAAGCCATGGAAAAATAAGTTTAGTGTCAGACAACATTAAATCATTACTCGAATAATAAATGAACCTAGATTCGAGTGTCGGAGGATGGGCCAGGGGCCTCAGGCGATCATTAAATGAACCTAGATTTGAGTGCCGGAGGATGGTGAGGATGGGACAGAGGCCTCAGGCGATTGTGTCGTTTGCATTCATGGCACGTGCATTGCATTTATGGTGGGTCGTGACGTACGGGTCACGGGCGCTTAGTATGGTGTATGATAGCAGGGCCACACACACTCAGGATGGTGTACGGTGGCAGGGCCACGCACACTCAGTATGGTGGTTGTGGGTGGATACGACCCACAACCACTCAGTAGGACCCGGGTTCATGCATTGCATGGTGGAGATATCGACATTCTGTATTATATGACTTTGTTGCGTGTGACATGCATAGTAGGACATGCATCATGAAATTGCGGATTCTTTATTAGGAGTGAATTACTTTCCGCATTCTTTCATATGCTTATGTGATATCATGTTCTATGTGTTATGTGTTATATCATTTTTGTATGCTCATCTTATACTAGTTGGAGGCAGGTGCCTACTGGGTGATTTTCCGTCACTCACCCCTACTCCTCCCCCACCAGGTGAGCACGAGGAAGCGTACGACTATGTCATTGCTGAGGACGGGGCTGACACGGTAGTATGGGCAGACTGACATTCGCACCTAGGATACGAAGAGACCTTGCGGCTGTCTGTCGTTATTTTATTGGGATTTCATCAGACACTACCTTTTTTAGACTGATAGCACTTAGAGGTTGGCACAATGACTTTATTGCCATTACTGATTTAGTATTTCATTGAGGATTTCTTTATTCATGTAATTTAATATTATGGAAATTCGTTTCCGCGAGAAAAATTTCTACGTCTTCTTGGACATGTTGGAAATTAATTCGACGCCTTGTATTCCTTAACGAGATACGGCGGGTGCACTGTTTCCGATGCTAGGGCTCAGGAGCGGGGCGCTACAAAGTAGGTCAAAATTACATTATGAGTGTTTTACCAGATGGGATGATTTCTGACACAATAAGTAGAATATGATATTTGCACGTTTTGTTGGATTGAACAATGATTGGAAAAACATAGATTTTGGGTGTGTGTTTTATGCATGACGAGACTTTAATTTCATTTAATCAATCATTTTTATATTGAACGGAAGGGAAACAACCGGAAACCATTTTCGCTCACCATGATCATGCAATAGGTGTAGCAATAAAAAATATATTACTCAAAGCACGTCATTGTTTATGTGAGTGACATACTGGAGAAATGATGCTTAAAGGATTCTCCTCCAGCTGTTTAGTAAGGCTAACTTAACAAGCACTTTAACAAGATTATGTGGAAGTGCTTTTATGAAAAAAGAAGAGATTTATTTGACCAGCAATAAATGATTGATTTCTGCAAAATGGTCAAAGTGCAAATAATGTTTTTAGTGGCCATACATGTCAATCTATAACTGTGATAGAATTTGCAAATCAATACGAAGAGAAGATCAAAGTATTGGGTACCAATGGAGGTTTGCATGATCACAAAACACACGGTAAGCCAAAGATTCAAGTGCGAGACTGAGGGATTCTAGAAAACGCAGTGAAGGCATACACAACTGAGGGATTCTAGAAAACGCAGTGTAGGCATACACAAGAAAACAACAACAACAAACATACCCAGTGTATCTCAATGACATAAAAAGTTATCGTAAACTCTGTGGAGGGTGAGAGACAGACAAACAATACCTCCATCCCAATGGATAGAGAGTTTGATTCCAGTGAGACCATAATTCTATATGTACCTGCATAGATGACATGATAATAGGCATATGATTGTTGCGAAACCGAGGTTTAAGTGATTTGAAAATGCATGATTTAAATGGTATGTGTTTTCGAAATGCATGATTTAAGTGTTACATGACATGCTTACGTGATAAATATGCTTTACATGTTTATATATATTGTTGTCGTACTAACGTGCCATGAAACGTTAAGGCTTATATCAAATGGCAAACATTTGTTGTCTTTATACTATTTTCAGATGCCATGTTAAATAAACTAAACTAGTTCATTTAATGAAGTGCTTAAGGAGATGAACTAACTATTTCATTAAATGAAGAGCTTAAGGAGATATATTTGGAGATAACTACTTGGCAACAAAATTGGGAATGGAAAGTACTCTCCTCACTCTCACACACACGTCACATACATATATGTTATATATATACATATTTTTTATAACGACAAACTATACATTTCTATCCCGACGTTTCACCGACACGCCATATACATCATAAACGTATGTTGACATCACACTACCATATACAGACCATATTTGTGAGTATATACAAGTTCCATATCATACATTACATGTCATCAAATTACCAAAATTATGCCGACATGTCACGAGTCCATAAACCGAAAATTTCCATATCGAATGACTACCGAACTGTCACCGACATGTCACATACTTACCACAAAAAGATGGCCAGCTTATATACACTCCAAACGCTCAAAAATTTCATGCACCATATGTCCATTTCAGCCCGAAAGTCATACCATGTTTACACACATCAATTATCTACAATTTGCATTGGTTTGTTGGAAATTCAAATTCAAAATTTTTCTAACACATGGCCGATTTTCACTTCAGCCTTTGGAGCTAAATTTACACTTTATACTATGTATATTATATGTGACATAACATATTTTACATGTCTAAGATGTTTGAAACTAATTGGGAAAAAATCGTGTAATCGACGAAAGTCGAAAATTCGATTTTCTACACTTATCTTGAATGGAACGTTTTTCTCTTTGTGTGTAACATGTATCTAGACACTTTTTACACATCTAAGACACATTGGAGTATTCTAAAACAATTTAAGGGTTGATTGAAATTTACCATAAGTGTCTTCATATTGCACCATTAGGTGTCAAAATTTCAAAAATAATTTCAGCATATGGAGCTGAGTATATGCATGCCATTTCAGTCTATATGGAGCTTAGGTGGAGCTTGTTTGGCACATTGATTGGTGGAGAATGATTCACAAGTGATTGGTGACATTGAAGAAGGCTAAGACGCACAAGGAAAGAATTGAAATTCAAAACACATGCTGAAGTTTTCAGCACATGCTATATTGGCTGATTTTTGCACATGGAGAATCTTCAAATTTCTTTCAAAAATGAGGGGCAATCACATCTTGATTGATTGACAATTAACAAATTTGATTTTTGACATGTGTTTCATATTTTATGATAAATTTCCAGGTCATATTATTAGTGCCAAGGTAGAAAATGAATGCCCTATCATGGAGTGACAACTAGGCGAAGACACATCGTTTGTCCAATCACATTTCGCCAAGTAAGTAAATGTGTGTCACAAAGTTATACAAGACATCTTCCTAGGGTATTCAAGACAATTTTCAAGGAAGAGCTCAGATATATGAGGCATCCTCTACACCTATAAAAGGGAGCCAGGTGTTCAAGACAAAGCAAGTCTCATTTCATATTCAAGCAAGTGCAAAGCAAGACTTCTCTTCTTCTTCTATGCAAAGAAAGACTTCTCTTCTTCTTCTATTCGCTTCTATTGCTCATAGTCTCAAGCCTATCGTACTTACATTCTAAATTCTATATAGGCTTTGATTCTAGAAGCCATATACATCCCATTCTTGTAAAAGATTGATCAAGGCGTGATCATACCTTCATTAGTGCGGTGGTGATATTTGTGTTGGTTGTCTTTGTTTGTTCATTGTAAGAAGAGTGGATATTGAAGGAGTTGGTATATAACTCTAGTCACCCTTGTCCTAAGGTGTTTTTTTTGTTTAGTGAATACCGAAGAAGGTGTCCTCGAAGGCTGGAATAGGTCGATTTGACCAAACCATTATAAAAATCTTGGTGTTATTACTTATCAGCACTTTTACTTTCAGTTCATGTTTTCTGCATCGTTTTTATAGCCACGGTAAAAATAGCAAACGTTTTTCAAAAAGAATCAAACTTTGTAGAAACATAGCCAAAGGTCTTAGGTTTCATTTCGGACAAGTTTCATCGACTTTGGATAAGTATAAGTCATCCAAACGTTCATAGTTCTGAGACTAGTGCAATCTGATTTTCAGATCTACAAAGGTTGAGAACATCAACATAGTTGATATACTTACCAAAGGAATTTTAAAAAACTATTCCAACCCTTTAAAGTATACATCCTAAGGGTCATTCTATAACGTTTTTAGATCATTTAGAGTTGTCATTAAATAGGAATAAATTTTTCAGTTTAAGGAACAGTTTCTGGCAGATTGACAGAATCTGAGTAAAAACGGGTTTTCAAGGCCTTACACTTTGAATTTTAATCTGAAATTTTTATGACACATTCATAACATATGAGAGTACATTGTCACTAAATTTCACGGTTTTTGGAGGTCTATAACCTAGTCATCTAGTTAATCAAAAACAGGATCTGAAAATAGAATCTGTTTTCAGAAGTGAGTAATTGGTAACAAAAATTTTTAAAAAACCCAAATTTTCTGCACTCACTTTCCAACCCCCATTATAGTGGTGCTATACAGGTTCTACAATGATGTACTAGTATATTTCCAGCGAGACCTCGGCTCTATATGTGATCTTTATGTGCTTATGTGTTATGTACGTGGTTATGTGCTTCGGTGTTAAGTAGTTATATCTTTACGTGCTTATGTCTAGAGGTGAAATGAGTTCCATGTTTCAAGGAAATCTGGTCCTAAAAAAATATAAGAATAATAACAGAGAATCAAAGTTTCCAGTTGGACAGTAGTTTCCGGAGTAACAAGTTGCAAAGGTATTTCGAGATGTTCCATAAACTATGATGTGAAAAAGGGTTTTAGAATTTTCTTTTATGTTGATGTTAAGCTATGTGTGTACATATGAAAGAATTTGAAGGGCGTTAAAAGAACCCTCAGAATTTCGAGAAGTATGATTTTTGAGATGATTAAGAATTCTAAGCCAAAAGTATATTCGGTACAATATATTGAACTTATAGCGGATGTAACTTTTTAGGACAAAACTTTTTATAGAAGGAAAGAGAATTTAGTTATCCATAATATTATTTTTAAAATAGAGGTTATAATAGTCATTTGGTTAGTGGAATTTAATGGTTTAATTTTGAATTATGGGAAGATGAAACATTACGAGGTATTTAAACATCGATTTTGGAAACTAAAAATTTTAAAAAATTAGAATCCTTAAAAATTTTAATTAATGGTATTAAAAGTAGAAGATGACAAAGAAGGATAATACCTCCGAAAGCCCTCATCGCGAATAAAGGTTTGAATAGAGAGTTTGCATACATTCTATCAATCCTACAAGGTTATAACTGAAGGATTATAGGTTCAGTACAATTTATGAGTTTGCATTAATACAGAAGAGAAGAAAACATGAATCTCCATAACATAGTTTAGTTGGTACTCAAGTTGAGACATTGGTCTAGAAAACGATCACAGCATACATGCAAATACACATGGTTTGGTGGGGGGGGGGGGGGGGGAGGGGTATGTGCACTGGCAGCTCGCTGGCAAACAGAATGGCTTCCTCTTCATAATTTACGCCCCACGTTCAGAATTCAATAGATGACTTGCATACCTAAGTACAAATAATATGACTCCACAAACCAAACTGTACATATGAACATGCTTAAAGATAATTTGAATCAACACAGACTCAAAACAACTGGGTAAACAAGTTCACCTTAAGATTCAAATATAAGACCTTAAAAAGTATTCTTTTTAAACAATCATCAATCTAATACATAAAATTTTTGATTTATTCATTTTTCCCAAGCATGATACATTTAGAAAAACTATGCGGACAACAAGTTAATAGTTCACCAGAAAATTTTGGATCAACTCATTTTTCCCAAATAGGATACCTTTAGAAAAGCCATGTATACAACAAGTTAATAGTTCAACTTCCAAAAGCTATATAGATAGTCGTAGACACTATATAGGGACACTTTAGAGTATATTTAATGACATAGATAGTCGTAGACACTATCTACGCTTTCCACTTGGTGGCGTATATTATACCGGTGTTTACATTGCATGTACATATATACGTAATGTGTATTCTAATATATCTCTCTAGGACATCTTTGACATGGTCAAACTCCCATCAGGGGCAAATACAAGCATATTCCGAGGGGGTTCGTAACAGTCAACGTCATCTAGCAGCCCAGAGCCGTGGGTCAACATAGCTGCTCTCTCCTCTGCTTAGCCGGAAAGGCACTGAACGCTTTGGGCAGGCCCAGCCACATGACAATGAAACCTATGTGCTCCGGATTTTCGCTACAAGTATGTTCGGACTTTACTGCTTACAACTTCTCTGCTCGGCTGCACTTTCAGAGTCAGACTTCTTTTTGGCTCGGCGTAGTTGTCAAGACAGGCATCTGACAGCAATCAGGTTAGATAACACGACATTTGTAAGTTAAGTACGTTATAGAATAACTTGGGCAATGCAGATTAGGTTTCTTCGTGGATACAACTTCCTGACCATCTATCAGATTTTCCATACCAAGATTACACCAACAAATACTACCTGTTTCCCTTGCCAAGAAAGAGAAGAACACGCAGCTTACCGAACAGGAAATGCTTTTCTCAAAGAGCTACTGTTTGGTAGCTTATGATAAGTAGCAAACATAACCCATCCACCTTGTATATGAATTCTGTACAATTAATGAACATCTAGATGGGATTCTGACAGCCATTGATCTAGAGCTTGATATACGCCACTAATTGAAATATCACTCTGCTAAATAGAATGGAAGATGCCTGCAACCACAGGTAGATGGAAGCTACAATACAACTACATAAACGTGAAAATCAAAAATCTATCAAGCTACACTAACATTTGCATAAGTATCATATTCGCTCGTATCTTTTTTTTTTAACTTAAATTTTCATACAAAGTCAGCAAAATTACAAAATGTGATGCTTATAAGCGGCATCAAAGAGCTAAGCTCTTACAACTAAAGGAGGCTTACAAAGAACTATCTCATGTCTAAAGCCCTCCTTTACAAAAAGTTGCCTAGTAAAAGCAACATAAGCCAAGCAAACTGAATGATAATCTTAATAACTGCCAACTGTAGAACAAAGCCAAAAAGGCGAACAACAAGATTCACTTGTTCAAAATAGGTGGCTTACAACAGTTTAACTTTAATCTAATATCATCCGTATAAACAGTTCCAGCTTGATGGCAATACTCTAGGATTGAACATACAACCTGAATAAAAAACTGAACATGGGAGGTAATGGCGTTAGACAGTACAAACTCCATAAAGACTTCCATGTATGACATCAAATATCCCATGTCTAGCATAGAGCCCCAAACAGTTCAAAGTCGGGGGTTGACAAACCATAATTGAATCGACCGTTAGTCAACAACAGTCATCGGCTCAATTCCAGTAGCCCAACATACAAAGTACTGCAGCTCAGCAGTTCAGCGCCTAAGTATGGTTGTTCAGCCTCAACGGCACCTCGGCAGGGCATCATGGCGTACTTATAACATCAACAAATGTACTGAGGTATGCACCTCGGCGTCAACGCCATCCTATATCTAGATACCGCACTTCAGACCATTTCCACGGGATAGGGCCAAGTCCCGCACTTCAGCAAAGTTCAACTGTGTACCACAGCAAGTCCCGCACTTCGGCAGAGTTCAGATGTGTACCATAGCGAATGAACCCATCACGATAATACTTCAGAGGACCCACGGACAGAGATGCAATTCAAATATAGTGGCTGCAGCTGGGTATTCTTCTTGAACACGCTAAGGATATAACAATCGGCCTTTTAGTCATATCAACCAGGCCGGCCTATTAGTCACATCGGTCAGGCTATTGATCATATCAGCAGACCTATAGCTTTCTAGGTTTTCTGCCCCAAGTAAGCGTCCTATCCACAATTTATTATCAGAAGTTAAAGGCGGGAAAAGGTCTATAAAAGCCAACCAATCAAGACAAAAAAGGGGATCCGGAACTCAATCTTTCATACCCCAAAACCAATTCACATACATTCTGCTCCTCAGCAAATACTATGAGAAAATCCTAACTCACCCTTTTACATTATAATCTCAGTGAGATATGGCCCAAACTAACTTGAGCGTCGGAGGATTTTTCCCGGGGCCAACCCCCCGGGACCTCTGACCTATGCTTCTTTGTGCAGGATATTTGGCACTATTCCAGCTACACACTATCAATCCCAGTTAACAACTCTTTCACGTTAACTGACGAAACTATTTTAAGGTCATATAGGCCCTTGGTGGAAATCCAGTTTCATCATTTGGCGCTAGAAGGAGGGCCCCTTAGTCCCTTAACCCAGAAAACAGTTACTCAAAGTTTTTCTAACGATTACTTAGAGCTTTTATGATTATATTAGGAAGCTATTGAGAGAAAGATGAGTAAAAAAGATAGTCAAAGATCTTCTCAGCAACAAACTGATCAATGCTCCACAGAGCCAGGAGAATCCTCAACTCCCATTGCCTTCACATGTGAAGAGCACATACGAGCCATACGTTATGTGGCTCAAAACCCAAAGGTTTTCCAAGCTGTAGTCACGGAGATGAAGGGGAAGGCATCTGCAGTAAAGTCTAGTGGGTCCCGTTCCAATAACTCTCGCCCACTGGATCACATGGAGTATTCTCCTACTCGACCTGGCTACTGTACCAGGCGTCAGGCTTAGTTTATGGCCAAGGCGGGACGACCAAAACAAAAACCTAGCCAAAAGAGCTTGGGATGCAATCAAAACGTTTTCCTGCCTTTCAAACTTATCAGGAAAGATGACGATAAAGGTAAAGCACCGTTGCAGGAAAAGTGCTCTGTCAAGATTCGATTAGGAGGCCGAGGAAAAGAAAGGAACTCTCTGCTAGCTTCAAAAGCCCATATCCTTTCCTACATGAGGAAAAAGTCTCTGGCAAAAGAACCCCGGCCCCTGGCTGGACCAGTTCACAAAAGAAATCACCAACTGTATTGCTTCTATCATCATGATATCGGGCATGACACAGAAGATTTTCGGCAGCTCGGGCAAGAGATTGGGCGTCTTATCAAGCTAGGGCACCTGCAACGCTTTTATAATCCAAGGTCTAGGCTCCACAACATGCTAGACTTTGATAGGCCCCCTCCAGATGAGAGTTGTAAACCTGGGTCTCATCAAGGTTTCCTAAGTGATGAGGACTCAGATTCTGATGAAAGAGGGATACGGTTTCCTGAGTATATAAGGCTGATATAACGGCAACAGTCCCTGATTTAATCGAATCAGGGCTTATCTCTTCTTGCGCTCATCTGGTATCTTCTATCTCAACCCTATGATTATCAAGGGACCATTTTCTTGTATTCAACTAGACATTCTTATTTGGCATTCAGCCAGGAAAGTTAAGTCACCATATGGTGCATTGATCAATAATTTATGCCTATCTATCACCCACAACGAAAGTGGGGGCATACCCCAGCAGGTTTGGGAGGTTGAGCAGGTCTCAACATTATCTTTACCCCAGCAGGTCTGGGAGGCTGAGCAGGTCTTAGCAGGATGGGACAGGTTTCCCGATATTCTTCCCCCAGTAGGTCTGGGAGGTTGAGCAGGTCTCAACATTATCTTTACCCCAGCAGGTCTCAGCAGGATGGGACATGTTTCCTGATATTCTTACCCCAGCAGGTCTGGGAGGTTGAGCAGGTTTCAACATTATCTTTACCCCAGAAGGTCTGGGAGGCTGAGCAGGTCTCAGCAGGATGGGACAGGTTTCCCGATATTCTTACACCAGCAGGTCTGGGAGGTTGAGCAGGTCTCAACATTATCTTTACCCCAGCAGGTCTGGGAGGCTGAGCAGGTCTCAGCAGGATGGGACAGGTTTCCCGATATTCTTACTCCAGCAGGTCTGAGAGGTTGAGCAGATCTCAACATTATCTTTACCCCAACAGGTCTGGGAGGCTGAGCAGGTCTCAGTAGGATGGGACAGGTTTTCAGATATTCTTACCCCAGCAGGTCTGGGAGGTTGAGCAGGTCTCAACATTATCGTTACCCCAGCAGGTCTGGGAGGCTGAACAGGTCTCAGCAGGATGGGACAGGTTTTCCGATATTCTTACCCCAGCAGGTCTGGGAGGTTGAGCAGGTCTCAACATTATCTTTACCCCAGTAGGTCTGGGAGGCTGAGCAGGTCTCAGCAGGATGGGACAGGTTTCCCGATATTCTTACCCCAGCAGGTCTGAGAGGTTGAGCAGGTCTCAATATTATCTTTACCCCAGCAGGTCTGGGAGGCTGAGCAGGTCTCAGCATGATGGGATAGGTTTTCCGATATTCTTATTCCAGCAGGTCTGGGAGGTTGAGCAGGTCTCAACATTATCTTTACCCCAGCAGGTCTGGGAGGCTGAGCAGGTCTCAGCAGGATGTGATAGGTTTCTCGATATTCTTACCTCAGCAGGTCTGGGAGGTGGAGCAAGTCTCAACATTATCTTTACCCCAGCAGATCTGGGAGGCTGAGCAGGTCTCAGCAGGATGGGACAGGTTTCCCGATATTCTTACCCCAGCAGGTCTGGGAGGTTTAGCAGGTCTCAAAATTATATTTACCCCAGCAGGTCTCAGCAGGATGGGACAGGTTTCTCGATATTCTTACCCCAGTAGGTCTGGGAGGTTGAGCAGGTCTCAACAATATCTTTACCTCAGCAGGTCTGAGAAGGTTGAGCAGGTCTCAACAATATCTTTACCTCAGCAGGTCTGAGAAGGTTGAGCAGATCTCAATATTATCCTTACCTCGGCAGGTCTGAGAAGGCTGAGCAGGTCTCAGCAGAGCGGGATAAGTTCCCTATATCTTTACCTCAGCAGGTCTGAGAAGGTTGAGCAGATCTCAATATTATCCTTACCTCGCCAGGTCTGAGAAGGTTGAGCAAGACTCCAAAGCAGAATAAGTTCCCTATATTTTCACCTCAGCAGAATTGAGGAGTTCAGCAAGTCTCAACAAGAAGACAAGTCTGCCAATATTTTAGCTCAGTGAAACTGAGAGAATTGACAAAGAAGGGACAAAGACTCTCCTGCTTCTCAAAAGGCACAACAAAGCTGAAGAGCCAAGTACAAACGCTAAAGTTTAGTACTTCGGCAGAGAATCGATATATCAACGATACTCTTTTGGCATAGTTAAAGACAAATATTTGCATAAAGCGAATAAGAGATAAAACTTCACATACTGAAGACAAAAATAATTAAGGAAGCCGAAGCCGAAAAGCAAAAGTTGAGAAAAATGGATTTTCATTAAGGACAAAATCTATTACAACTACGGTTATTTACAGGGAAAGTCCTATTCTACTCTACAGTTTCTTCACCCTCCCTGAGGTCAACTCCACTTTGAAATTGGTCTATTTGGTTCTCAAGTAAACTTCCAGCTTCAGGGTTGTACATCGCGGCAATTCGGAGATGTTTCTTGTCCAGATTGGAGATCTCGGAGTAAGCATCAATTGCCCAAGTTTGCCCAACAGCGATTGCTGAACCTTAAATCTTCAAAAAATTCCCGGTAAAAAGTTCGGATTGTCTGAACTCAGCAACGGCTTTTTTCTTTATCTCCTCAGCTTGAATTTCAAATTGATGGATGAGATCAGCCTTGCTTTTCTTCTCGGCCTCCAGTTGCTGGTTTAGCTCAGCTCTGCTGTTGGACAACACTTGATCAAAAATATTGAGCTCCTTTTGATAGAACTCTAGTTCAGCCTAAGCCTTGGAAGAAATTAACTCAGAATTGGCCAATTTTTCTTCCAGTCCAGTCACCTGAGACCTGGCATCAGCCAGCTTAGCATCAGAGTCCCGCTTTAACATTTGAAGCTTAGAATTATCTTCAACAAGTGCAGCGACTTGAGACTTCAAACTGCTCACCTCAGCCTGTAGCCCGGACAGCTTTGTGTTATTAGGTTTTGCTGCCTCAGTTAATTCATCACAGGCCTTTTTGAGGTGGGCATTGGACTCACAAATTTTGAAGAACCTGGAATGGAGCCCTTCAGCTCGTCTAAGAATGTTACATTCTTGGACTCGATACTGCAAAAATCAAACTTGTTAAGAGGAGCATGAAGGGTCAAAAGGAAATGTGGGAAACAGAGGAGAGTCATACCAAAGCCATATTTTTCACAAACAGGTTGAAGGAATCATTCCATTCTAGACTATCATATGTCTGCTAGTCCTTAGGAAGTATTGACATCTCTGTCAATTTCCTAGCCACTCCAGGATCTTCGGCAGAGTTGTTGTAGCTGAACTCTATCATCCTTTTCTCCCATTGCGGTTGAGTAGAAGGTTCCCTCTCCGTTATATTCTTCGCAGAGGACTCCCCCTCAGGTGCGTTTACTCCGGTAGGCTCCTCCTCAAGATCCTTTTCTTTAAAGGTTTCTCCCTCCAATGCTATCCCCTCAGACGGTCCAGGAGCGTTTACTTCAGGGGTCTCATGTAAAAGATCAAAAGAGGGAACTGCCTCATCAGCAGCCCAATGTGGGGGAGGTACATTCACCTCCTCATCCGCAGGAGATGAAGGAATAAGGATGGGAGCATCAATTCCCCCATTCCCATCCCCAGGTGAAGCTGAGGTTGGAACAGAAACCTGGTTTTTGGTTGGGGAAGGATTTTCTGGAATTTCAACTGAAAGGGAGAAAATATTCAAATGACTATAATGAAAAACAAGCACATTCAAGATTGATGTTGGAAAAAACTTTACCTGAATGCGTCTGCACTTCAGATGATGAACTAACAGAAGCAGGTTCTGAAGTGGAGGGTTGACATTCTGACCATGTTCTCTTTTGGAGGACCAATTTCTTCAGCCTTTTAAGGGCTCCACGTACCATGATTTCTGCAAAATCCAAAGGAATAAAACAGTCAACACCTACGTGCAACATCAAAACCAGTCAAAGATGTTCAAAAATATTGCCATATACCCCGAACTATCCATAAAGCAAGGGGAGTGAGAGGTCAAAAATTATATTCCGGCCCTAAATGTTCCAGGTCAGCAACCTCTACAATTTGTCTATTAACTTTCCTCCAATCTATAACCCGGGGAAAAAGAAACACTTGAGAGGCTTCATTGCGAAATTTCTCGCTCGGCCTCCTGTTATCTATACTACCAGTATTCCAAGGGATTCCTTCGGGCAATCCTACATTTCTAAAAAAAAGGAACTCCCCTTCCAATCTTGTGAAGGAGGGGGAAGGTTTATGACAAAATACCTTCCACTACTTAGAGATCTCCTATCAAAATTATACCAACTACCCTCCTGACTGCATACAAATATTTTCCTAAAAACTGCAAAAGAGAATATCTTCTTAGATGCTCTCAGATATAGCAGATAACTAAGAATTACCCTTAGCCTGTTAGGAGTTATTTGAGGAAGCCTAAGTTTGTAACAGACCGGTCTTTGGAGTATGATGAGGCTCAAGATCCTCCTCATGATAATCTTGCACAAAGACCCTTCAACGAGACACATAGGGGTCCCTTTACAAGAGGCCAAGCGAGACGACTAGGTTTTGGCACAGGTGCTTTCTTGACAAGGCATGTACAAGAGATGCCAGCACATGGTGGACAGCATTGGATGCTCATCATTGAGGCTGTGACTTGATTATCCTTGAGTCTATTGATGTAAGGGTTGGTGGGAATGCAGGATGGTCATTTCATGCGTTGTCACCGTAATATCGAGTCTAGTTGTTTGTGTTGTCTTTGTTTTGGATCTAGTATATTCTATAGCGTCTTTTAATATGTGTTTCTAGTACTAATGGCTATGTTTGAGTGTTTTCTAAGGTGACAAGGCTAAATAAGGAAGGTGGCTTGAAGAGTCCCTATCTTTCAAGAAGGCAGCCGTACACCAGTCGGTATTTTGGATGCCCAGATCAGAGTATCGATCCAATTATGTTCAAACCACTTGAAGGTTTTAGATAACTCAATTTGGAAGGATTTTTATGCTTTGCACTTTTCTTAATTCGGGCTATAAGATGGACTAAAATCAGATGCAAGTTGGGAGTCCAGAATAGAAAGTACTGAAGTTCACTGGATGGATACCTAGTCTTTGGAAGCCTGTATCTCTGTCAAGAAGAGTCCAAATGAGGTGATTAAAAAGCCCAAATTCAAGAGAATTTCATGAGCTACAACTTTGCTGAAGAGTGAAAACCCTAATTCGGCGTCTAGAAGCGGGTATAAGTCAACAACCGACAGGATGTATTCCAGGACTAGATTTTAGAGATTTGGATTTTGAAATCTTCCTTGATTAGCTTTGACTTGTCCCTTATGTAGATTTGATTTAGATTGATAGATAATAATGTGAAGACTTTGATTTATCATTTATCTTTTAGGCATAGCCAAAATATAGCTTTATATAAGGTAGGAAATGTAGCAAGAGAAAAACAGTTTTCTCAGACTTTGAATTTGAGGTTTCATACCAAATATTTTGGTAATTTTGTGCTTGCAACCATGGGTTGCTTGGAGTGTTTTCCTTTGGTTTTTATAAATTAAAAATCAAGGCTAGATCCAATCAAGGTTTGAGCAAACCTAGTTGGTGAATCACAATCCAAGGATACGGAACGACGTGTTGGGTTGGGAGATTCGAATTGCTCGACGTAGACGTTGTTGATTTCTCTTGTCCAAGAAGGTGGTGTTTGCGCCATTGTCCCACACAAGGGTTGATCAAAGGTGTCTTTTGGAGTTGAAAGAAGCGGTCGTTATTTTCATACGATCCACGATCGTATCAAAGTGGTATCAGAGCAAAGGTTTCTTCTTTACAACTCGCGTATCGTTAACGTTCTTGTGTTTTGTCGTTGTTTTCTTCCTCCTATCCAAAAGTTTGTTCCCACCTCCATTCTTCTTTTGTCTCAATTGCAGTTGCATTGTCTAAAAAAAAAGGAGCATATCCTTACAGAAAAGAAAAAAAATCTCGTTTGTTCAACAAAACCAAAAAAAAAAAACAAAAGGAAAGATCACAATCTTTGAATTTTATTCAAGCCACTGTTACCAAGCACGCTGAAGGTACTGCCTAGAACCTTTACTTCCCTTTTGCTTCATTCACACTATACCTACTCATGTGTATTTAAAAAAAAACTGCGTTCCCTTTTAATTCTCAACACATACGAAGACAAGAAAGCAAAGTTCCTACCGTTTTATAAATTTTGCTTGGATTTCTTTTGTGAGTGACGACCGAAGCAAAACAAAAGGGTCACTGAGATCAAATTAGTTACATCGTATCTTTTTGTGCGTCAGTTTCTTTCTTGAATAGAGCAGCCGTGTACTCAAACAACACAAGAAAAGATTACATATTCTCCATCACTCGGCAGCTTGTGTGACACCAAAAAAAAATTAAGTTGGACTTTGCACAAATTTTTGCTAATAACCCTTCAAGATCAAATATTTATACACACTTGACAATAGGTTCATTGTATTAGGGTCTAAATTCAGCCATAACATATAACCCGAGTTCATTGCTTAAAAATGCTACCTAGTCACACATAAATCTTGTTGCTAACGAAGCTTTTAGTTAGTTTTAGACTTGTGTGGCTTGATTGCATTGTTGCTTGGTTTGTGTTGCAATTTTCCTTGTATCCAAGACTTTGGTGCCCTTACAACTATTCGGCCTTGATCATACACCAAAACTATTCACCTGTATTTTCGTATCACATATGCTGCCTTTGTTTGTCTTAAACAATAAAGGAGGTCTCATATTAGAAAACACAAAAGTCACCTTTTATGTTGTCTGATTCCGTAAAGGCAACAAATTGTTGCTGTAGGTCATTTAGCCAATTCCAAACAACGATTAGGTAGCAATCATTTTTGTCACTTTCAACGTTGTGAGAAAACAAAAAAAATCAGCAGAATACCAAAAGAACCAAAAAAAAGTGTACAAAAAAGAAGAAGAAGAAAAAGAGTAGTGCAAGAAAAAGAGTACCAAGTTTGTTGACGAATTGTTTAAATATCAAGTTCTATCCAAGACCATAAAACCATGCCTTTTGAAGCCACAAAATACAACACCATTCATTGTCTTTACACTTGGATACTTGATGATTGTAATCGAATCAACAACTTGTGATTAATTTGCATAAGGCTAAGATTAACTAAAGATTGCCCAGGGCAACCCTTAGTTTTCTTTGGCTCAGCCTTTGACATAATTTTTGGTTTCATTTTCCTTGATTCTTAGGAGGTTAAGTGTGTTAAATTGTCTTGTTCTTGGCTTGATACCTTTGCTTATTAGTTGCTGAAATTCGGGTGACACGTTGGAGAAAAAGGTGCTACTGATCATCAGATTGTGTTAGCCAATTGAGAAGCTTGCTTTGGTTGTATCTAGCCCAAGATTGGCCGAGGAAAGCACCAACTTGAGTGACTATACAAGAGCGAGAGAGGAACATACACATTGATTTTGATTTTCACTAACGTAACAAAATCTCTTTTGTCTTTGTGTTAGTTTTCCTTTTCTTGTTTCTTTATTTCATTTTAGCAGAAAAATATGTCGTCAACCAATGCCGTGGCGGAGGAGACGAGGGTTGAAGTGTCTCTTGAAAAGGTACTGGAAAAGCTACAAGAAATCTCTAGCAAGGTTGAGGAGTTGGACCGAAGGACTTCCAGCCAAAATTCGGCACACGCGCAATTACAAAGCCACGGACAAACCTCGCGTGGAGGAGAGGCCAGAGGATCCGTTGCCATGGGAAGCCAAGGACGGTCAGATCGAGGGAAAGCGCCCATGAGACATCGTGAGCCGAGAGAAGAATATCCACCACAAGAGTTTTACGAGGAAGAGATAGATGAGGCGCATGCTTGGCCCCAAGGCCGAGTGCAAGCAAGGAGAGCGCCACCGCAAGAGGATGATTTTCTCAAAACCAAGAAGAACATTCCTTCTTTTTATGGTAAGAGTGATCCCGAAGCATACTTTGAGTGGGAGAAGAAGGTCGATCTTATTTATTCATGCACAAACTACTCCGAATGGCAAAAGGTATGTAAGATTGCAGGGACTCACACAAGGGTCTAAAAGTGTTGATGAATATTTTAAAGAACTTGAAATCTTAATGATAAGAACCAACACAATAGAACCCGAGGAGGCAACTATGGCACGATTTTTAGGGGGACTAAACAGGGAGATTGGCTTCCAGCTTGAGCTAACAAACTACGTAGATCTGGACTCTATGGTACACAAAGCTCAACGGATCGAAAGACAGTTAAAGGTACGTTCTTCAGCTAGTGGTTACGGTTTTAGAACTAATGTGTCTTCTTCCACTAGAATACAGCCTAGGTCGAATCCTACTGGGGGATATAGTCGGCCAAACATAACCACGCCTACCCGAGGACCAATTCAAGCTCCAAGCAAGATGAATCCCTCTCCAGCGGGAGGTGACAAAGGAAAGAATAGGGTCAGAGAGAGCAAGACAGGAAACCCAACCCCTAGATTCCGGGATATTCAGTGCTTCAAATGCCAAGGTAGGGGCCATTATGCGAGAGAATGCCCTAATCCTAAGAAGATCATGTACCTAGACGATACGCAAGAGTACTACACTGATGAAAGTGAGAAGAAAAAACTTAAGTCCGAGGAGGAAGATGAAGTGGTCAGTGAAGAAGAGATCAAGGAAGAAGAGGGCGCCTACAAGGACTTCTTAGTGGTCAGAAAAATCTTGAGTGCCCATGTAAAGGAAGAAGAAGAGGCCCTACAGCGAGAGAACATCTTCCACATTCACTGCACGGTGAAAGGTAAGTGTTGTACCTTGATTATTGATAGCGGATCTTGTGCTAATGTTGCTAGCGTAGAACTTGTTAGGAAACTTGATCTGCCTTTGATTGATCACCCCCACCCGTATAGGCTATCTTGGTTGAATGATTGTGGAGAATTAAGTGTGTCCAAACAAGTTATGCTTTCCTTTTCTATTGGCGGTTACAAAGATGAGATTTTGTGTGATGTTGTACCTATGCATGCTAGTCATATCATTCTAGGTAGGCAATGGCAGTTTGACAAACATGTTACTTATGATGGTCGTCTCAATGTCTATTCATTTAAGTTTAACAACAAGATGTTCAAACTTCATGCATTGCCACCGCACAAAGTTTTTGAGGATCACCAAAGAAGAAACAAAACTCAGAATGATCCAAGGGAAAGAGTGGCCGAAAGGAGGTTCTTGGAGGACCTCAAGAAGGGAAAGAGGAGTCAAGGAGAAAGCTCCAAGGCCTCCACAAAGGGCACCAGGCCCGCGGACATTACCCCCACACCCCCATCCCCTTCACTCGTTACTCATCCACCCACAAAACACGCGTTCTTTGCGAAGCCTAGTGAAGTTACCCATGCATTGCATTCTCAGAAGATTGTTTATGTGTTTTTGTTCAAAGAGAGCATTGACTGCCTATTTTCTAGGGATGACTTACCGACTTCTTTACCCAGTGGTGTTGTGACCTTACTAGAGGAGTATTCCGATCTGTTTCCCGATGAAGAACCCCCAGGACTACCCCCACTGCGAGGCATTGAACACCAAATAGATTTCATTCCAGGGGCCACACTTCCTAATAGGCCAGCCTATAGGGCAAACCCCGAGGAAACGAAGGAAATTCAGAGACAGATAGAGGAGCTTTTGAGTAAGGGCAAGATAAGAGAGAGTATGAGCCCATGTGTTGTACCCGTGATAGTAGTCCCTAAGAAAGACGAAAGCTGGCGAATGTGTGTGGATTGTAGAGCCATCAATAAAATCACAGTGAAATATAGGTACCCAATCCCTAGACTTGACGATATGCTCGATATGTTGCACGGTGCTAAGTACTTTACTAAGATTGATCTTAAGAGTGGCTACTTTCAAGTGAGGATAAAGGAGGGAGATGAGTGGAAAACGGCTTTCAAAACAAAATTTGGATTGTACGAGTGGTTAGTGATGCCTTTTGGTTTAACTAATGCACCCAGTACATTCATGAGGTTGATGAATGAAGTTTTGAGAGCTTTCGTTGGCAAGTTTGTTGTAGTGTACTTCGACGACATCCTGATTTATTCTAGGCACTTGCTAGACCATCTTGACTATCTAAAAGCAGTTTTTGACACGCTTAGGAAACAGCAACTGTTTGCCAATTTTAAAAAGTGTTCTTTTTGTATGGAGAAGGTTGTGTTCCTAGGATTCGTAGTGAGTGCTTCAGGGATAGAAATGGACCAGGATAAGGTGAAATCCATCATAGAATGGCCCACTCCCAAAACTGTGGGAGAGGTTAGGAGCTTCCATGGTCTGGCAAGCTTCTACCGACGTTTTGTGAAGGACTTCTCTACAATAGCCGCACCACTAAACGAGATTGTCAAGAAGGATGTTGGGTTCCATTGGGGAGAAGCTCAACAAAAGGCCTTTGACGAATTGAAGGTCAGACTCACATCAGCTCCCATCTTACAATTACCTAACTTTGAAGAGACTTTTGAGATTGAGTGCGATGCTAGCGGGGTTGGGATAGGAGCCGTTCTTACACAAGGAAAGAAGCATATTGCATACTTTAGTGAAAAGTTAAAAGGTGCGTCATTGAATTATTCCACTTATGACAAAGAACTGTATGCATTAGTGCGGTCTTTGCAAACTTGGCAGCATTACTTGCAACCTAAGGAATTCGTGATCCACACTGATCATGAGAGCCTTAAGTACCTTAAAAGCCAAGGAAAATTGAATAAGAGGCATGCGAAGTGGGTAGAGTTCATTGAGCAATTTCCTTATGTCATTAGATACAAGCAAGGTAAGGATAACATTGTGGTAGATGCATTGTCGAGAAGATACACTTTAATCACTAAGTTGTCATCACATTTGCTTGGGTTTGAGCACGTTAAGGAAATGTACAAGGATGATATTGATTTTGGATCCATTTACGATGCATGTCTTGAGTCACCCTTTGGTAAGTTCTATTTGCATGAAGGATATTTGTTTAGGGCACATCGACTGTGCATACCGAGGGGATCTATGCGAGAGTTGCTTGTGAGAGAGGCTCATGGAGGCGGACTAATGCGACACTTTGGGGTTTTTAAGACTTTGGAAACCCTAAAAGAGCATTTTTTTGGCCCCACATGAGAATGGATGTGGAGAGAGTTTGTGGAAGTTGCCTCACCTGTAAGCAAGCAAAATCAACCACGCACCCCCATGGACTTTATACTCCCTTGGCCGTACCTTCTTCACCATGGGTAGACTTGTCTATGGACTTCGTCTTAGGCTTGCCTAGGACCCAAACTGGGATGGATAGTGTGTTTGTTGTCGTAGATCGATTTTCTAAGATGGCACACTTTATTGCATGCAAGAAAGCCGATGATGCTTCCCATGTTGCACACTTGTTCTTCAAAGAAGTTGTCTGTTTGCATGGTATGCCTTGCACAATTGTGAGTGATAGAGATACTAAGTTTTTGAGTCATTTTTGGAGAGTCCTTTGGGGAAAGCTTGGTACTAAACTTTTGTTTTCTACCACGGCCCATCCTCAAACTGACGGCCAAACTGAGGTAGTTAATAGGACTTTATCACAATTGTTGCGTGCATTGATTAAAAAGAATCTTAGACATTGGGAAGCATGCTTACCACATATTGAATTTGCATATAACAAGACAGTGCATAGTGGGTCGTTGTATTCACCTTTTGAGGTTGTTTATGGTTTCAATCCCCATTCCCCACTTGACTTACTTCCTATTCATGTAAATGAACGTGCTAGTCTTGATGGTAAGAACAAAGCTGAAATGATTAAGAAATTGCATGCTAAGGTCAAATTGCAACTTGAACGTAAAAATGAACAATATGCTAGGAAGGCTAATAAAAATAGAAAACATGTTTCTTTTGTTCCTGGCGATCTTGTTTGGTTGCATTTGCGCAAAGCTAGGTTTCCTACCGAGAGGAAGTCCAAGCTCATGCCGAGGGGAGATGGACCTTCCAAGGTCCTACAAAAGGTTGGTGAAAATGCTTATGTTCTTGATCTTCCGGCGGACAGGTATGGTTCTATCTCTCACACTTTTAATGTTAGCGTTCTTACTCCTTTTGAGCATTTTGATGACTTTGATTCGAGGTCGAATCCTTTTGAGGAGGGGGGGATTGATGAGGCTCAAGATCCTCCTCATGATAATCTTGCACAAGGACCCTCCAACGAGACACATAGGGGTCCCTTTACAAGAGGCCAAGCGAGACGACTAGGTTTTGACACAGGTGCTTTCTTGACAAGGCATGTACAAGAGATGCCAGCACATGGTGGACAGCATTGGATGCTCATCATTGAGGCTGTGACTTGATTATCCTTGAGTCTATTGATGTAAGGGTTGGTGGGAATGCAGGATGGTCATTTCATGCGTTGTCACCGTAATATCGAGTCTAGTTGTTTGTGTTGTCTTTGTTTTGGATCTAGTATATTCTATAGCGTCTTTTAATATGTGTTTCTAGTACTAATGGCTGTGTTTGAGTGTTTTCTAAGGTGACAAGGCTAAATAAGGAAGGTGGCTTGAAGAGTCCCTATCTTTCAAGAAGGCAGCCGTACACCAGTCGGTATTTTGGATGCCCAGATCAGAGTATCGATCCAATTGTGTTCAAACCACTTGGAGGTTTTAGATAACTCAATTTGGAAGGATTTTTATGCTTTGCACTTTTCTTAATTCGGGCTATAAGATGGACTAAAATCAGATGCAAGTTGGGAGTCCAGAATAGAAAGTACTGAAGTTCACTGGATGGATACCTAGTCTTTGGAAGCCCGTATCTCTGTCAAGAAGAGTCCAAATGAGGTGATTAAAAATCCTAAATTCAAGAGAATTTCATGAGCTACAACTTTGCTGAAGAGTGCAAACCCTAATTCGGCGTCTAGAAGCGGGTATAAGTCAACAACCGACAGGATGTATTCCAGGACTAGATTTTAGAGATTTGGATTTTGAAATCTTCCTTGATTAGCTTTGACTTGTCCTTTATGTAGATTTGATTTAGATTGATAGATAATAATGTGAAGACTTTGATTTATCATTTATCTTTTAGGAATAGCCAAAATATAGCTTTATATAAGGTAGGAAATGTAGCAAGAGAAAAACAGTTTTCTCAGACTTTGAATTTCAGGTTTCATACCAAATATTTTGGTAATTTTGTGCTTGCAACCGTGGGTTGCTTGGAGTGTTTTCCTTTGGTTTTTATAAATTAAAAATCAAGGCTAGATCCAATCAAGGTTTGAGCAAACCTAGTTGGTGAATCACAATCCAATGATACGGAACGATGTGTTGGGTTGGGAGATTCGAATTGCTCGACGTAGACGTTGTTGATTTCTCTTGTCCAAGAAGGTGGTGTTTATGCCATTGTCCCACACAAGGGTTGATCAAAGGTGTCTTTTGGAGTTGAAAGAAGCGGTCGTTATTTTCATACGATCCAAGATCGTATCAGAGTAGGGGGGCTGGAATGGGCAAATTAAAGTCAGATCTAAAAACTCCTCGTAAATTGCTTCGTAGCCAGTCGGAGGGTTATTAGCAGTTTGGTGAGGAAGGGGAAGAATGGGAGCAAAAGTACTCCTGTTGATCTTATAAAGCTGACCAAATTCCGAAAGGTCGTTGTTTTTCAAGGTGCAAATTGAGTCATGCACCAAAGGGGAAGGAATTATGGATTTCAAGGAAAAAGAAGACGAAGCCATAAGAAAGAAATCTTACAAGATTTTGAAGGCATAAGGTTGAAGGAGCTGAAGTAAGGAAAGCTTCGGAGAAGAAGAAGAACAATTCAACAGTACAACAAAATGACCAGCTGAGCAGAATGAGGGAAGAAGAAAAGAACGAATCAAGGGAGTTGCTTCTATTTATAAGTGAAAGAAAACAAAAAGCCACAACTTTTCGTTCAAAATACAAAGAGGCGAAAGTTCACGCGTTTCCCTCCCTCGAAGAATGAAACTGCCGAAAAAGTAATGATAGAGCATCGGAATTATCACTTACATTAAAGGCGGGAATAGAAGGATAACCGCACAATCAATAAAGGACTTCCACGTCACGGGTCTATTAAAACAAGATTTGTTGGCCTTCGCAGTTCAGCTCAGCCACAACAAAATCTGGGGGCGAATGACAAACCATAATTGAATCGACCGTTAGTCAACAACAGTCAGCGGCTCAATTCCAGTAGCCCAGCATACAAAGTACTGCAGCTCAGCAGTTCAGCGTCTAAGTATGGTTGTTCAGCCTCAACGGCACCTCGCCAGGGCATCATGACGTACTTATAACATCAACAAATGTACTGAGGTATGCACCTCGGCGTCAACGCCATCCTATATCTAGATACCACACTTCAGACCATTTTCACGGGATAGGGCCAAGTCCCGCACTTCAGCAAAGTTTAGCTGTGTACCACAGCAAGTCCCGCACTTCGGTAGAGTTCAGCTGTGTACCACAACAAATGAACCCATCATGATAATACTTCGGAGGACCCACGGACAGAGATGCAATTCAAATATAGTGGCTGCAGCTGGGTATTCTTCTTGAACACGCTAAGGATATAACAATCAGCCTTTTAGTCACATCAACCAGGCCGGCCTATTAGTCACATCGGTCAGGCTATTGATCATATCAGCAGACCTACAGCTTTCTAGGTTTTCTGCCCCAAGTAAGCGTCCTATCCACAATTTATTATCAAAAGTTAAAGGCGGGAAAAGGTCTATACAAGCCAACCAATCAAGACAAAAAAGGGGATCCGGAACTCAATCTTTCATACCCCAAAACCAATTCACATACATTCTGCTCCTCGGCAAATACTGTGAAAAAAATCCTAACTCACCCTTTTACATTATAATCTCAGTGAGATATGGCCCAAACTGACTTGAGCGTCGGAAGGTTTTTCCCGGGGCCAACCCCCCGGGACCTCTGACCTGTGCTTCTTTGTGCAGGATATTTGGCGCTATTCCAGCTACACACTATCAATCCCAGTTAACAACTCTTTCACGTTAACTGACGGAACTATTTCGAGGTCATCTAGACCCTTGGTGGAAATCCGGTTTCATCAGGGGTCGACAAAAGAACCAAAGGTGTTTGGTAGATATGCATAGATGAAAGAAATCCGGGAAGAAGCATAAGGGATAGGAATAAGACAGAAATAGACAAAGGCACCACATTGAAAGGACTCCATAGATCCTTCAAATATGGTGCTAGACGTCTCCACTCTCCACTCCTCCAACACATACATGTACAACAACAACCTCCAAGAGAATAATTAGAAAGTAAGGGACAGAATGTTGGTGTAGAATCCACCACTTCTCCATTGGAAGCAGTGGAACATCATTGGATGAGGAGGAGCAAGGTGTAGATATAGTGCCTTGCCTTAAGCAGAATGCGTCAGCAACCAGTATAAACCACCAAGGACTATGAGCAGAGGACATAGCAGAGTGATGAACCAATTACGACGAAGACAATAGAGAAGCATGAGTCAGCTAGTAGTACCATGTCTTGTTAGAACTTTCAAAGATACTCCCAGACTAATACCCAAATTCAGTTGAACTAAGAACACTTGTATTTCCTCCAGGACTCCACAGAATAGCAGATGTTGTGGAGGATATCCTTAATGACTATATCATGATCCTTTGATGTATGTCGATGTAGCTTATTATTTCTTCTCTCCATAAGTGGTAGATTATTGTAGAAAACCCCAGGTTTACTAAGTCTTTCTAGAATTTGGAACCCTAAGAGTTGCTTGAATTGAGCCAGTTTATAGTGTATTGCCAGCAAAAAGGACCCAACATAACATTTCAATTGTTTCAACAATGCATTCCAAACCTCAGCAAAATAATGGCAATGAAAGAAGAGGTGGTTATGGTCCTCCCAGAATTTGTAACACATGAGAAAAGAGTTAGTTTGTATCAACCCCAGTCAAGAAGCTTGTCTAGTGTATTCATTCTCTTCCAACAAGCAAGCCATACAATAATAGCATAGCATAGGAAAAAGTGGTTGCACTAGACAACTCTCACCTAATTAACAGAAAGTAAAGAAGGAAACAAGGCCAAAGTAGCATGATTTACTGAAAAGGTGAGGTTAGGCTTCGAAATCCTACGATCCTCTCCTTGTACAAAGTTTATGGCATTGCAAGCTAAGTTGAAATGCAAAACGTAAGAATCTCACCCTCTACGATATGGGATTCTCTAAGAGTAGCCAGTTACGACAGTTGACATCTTAGCATTATCACTTATAATAAGTTTCCTCCTGAGCTAAACTGACTTGAGATTAGAATACCCCAAGGATGCCAAAGATCTTACCAAAAGAATGTAGTACGTCCATTTCCAATCATTTTACCACCGTAGTGGACAAATTAATCTCTGAACTAAAGCATTCTCTTCCACAACCAAGAATAGGAGGGCTTGGTTTTGCCTCCCAAATGGATTTGTCTTTTAAATTAACATTGTGCACCCATTTAACCTGTAGCCTTTTTGCTCACAAACATTCCAAGTACCTTTCACGATACATGCATTATTAACTAACCCCAAA
Organism: Eustoma russellianum; assembly: GCA_036186865.1. Taxonomy (NCBI): domain Eukaryota; kingdom Viridiplantae; phylum Streptophyta; class Magnoliopsida; order Gentianales; family Gentianaceae; genus Eustoma; species Eustoma russellianum. The sequence goes on along the minus strand of AP025074.1, from coordinate 16,625,007 downwards.
TCATGGCTACCAGGGCCACCTTTCTGTAGGCAAACAGTTGACCACTTTACCTTTGCCATTCTAAACCCACAACAAGAACTTAAGGATTTTCTCGACTTCTGATATTTTCCTAAGAAGAAAATATGAGACTGTCCACTACCTAAAGACATCTATCAAAATTGAGTTAATCATCTAAAGCTTGCTCCCATATGAAAGATTTTTAATTGTCCAGTTTGGCACCTTGTTTTTTAGTTTATGAAGGAGTGCCCACAGTTAGAGTAAGAGAGTTTACCTGACATCGAATGGACACCTATGTATTTAAATACATGTACTGAAAAAAGAATGAATCAAGAATTCAAGATCAAAACTTCTCAATTCGGACGAAAGGAACAATGCTTATATGTACTCATGAATTATGAGAAGCCAACAGTGCCTCTGCCTACTGACAAACCACCAATTGTAGTTTTACATTTCCTCAAGCGTTATAACCCAACACCTACTTCTATAATTAATTCATATCCAAGGACAGAAACCATAAGAAGCTTATGGAATGACTCGCTTCCACTTTCCAAAACACTCCGAAAAAGGAAATCCATGAGAAAGTACGAGACCCAGGGGAACATTTGTAGCTCCCCGCTCTCGAGCTCGAGCATCGAGAACAGTGCACTCGTCGTAGCCTACTACGAGGACTACAAAGCGTCGTTCAAACTTCTCTACACGTCAGAACTGGCATGGAAATTTTGCGCGGAAACGATAATTAAAGAAATAAACTTCTTGATTAAATTAAATCCGTCGAAATAAAATCAAGTACAAGGGTTGACGAAACCCGCCAAGTCAAGTATGAAATACTAAAATCAAACAATAAACCTAGGTGGAGGTCTATCTGACTATCCCAAGAACAAGCTCCCAGTCAACAATATTTCTTCTCGAGTCCAGTTCACTCTTCTCAGCTCGCGTAATCTGTCCCATCCTCGATAAATATATATACTCATAATCCTGCTCACCTGTGGTTGGGGAGGGTGAGTGATGAGAGTCACTCGTAGGCTACACGTCTCTCCCGAAAAGGGACTGTCACATGCTGAGTCGGGTAAATAATTAAGCACGTAAAGCAGGTAGCAGATAAATAAAGCAATAAAACATACACATATAAATAATAAAGCAAATAAAGCATAAATAAAGAAATAACACATACCCGACCCGATTCGTATCCCAAAACATAGCACTGAAACAACTTAAGAACAAGGTCATCGATAATCACAACAATAACAAATGCAATGCACAACTTCATGATGCATGCTCTTCTATCTCCGTGTCACACGCAGTCATTTAATATCACACGCTATGCTTTTTCTTTTCCATGTTATGCTATGCATGTCCCGGGTCCTATTAGGTGAAGGTAACCATTATTACCAACACCCATCACACGCCTCGTCAGGCCACACGTTCCGTAGGACCACACGGCTCATAGGCCAAATGCAATGCTCGTGCCATGAATGCGTTACACTTTCACACTTCTGGTTCTCCTATGTTGCATGCTCCGTTTTATGTTGTGTATTACCTATATTGCGTAGTTACCCTATGTTGCGTGGGGTTCATTACTGTATTTTATATTCTACCGTTATTTTATCTTTCTAGACTTTATTTTAGGTTTCTACACTTTATTTTATTTTTCCTAGGCTTTCAAACACTTTAACTCTTTTATTTAAATATTTTTATCTTTCCCTAATATTTCTTTTTTGCTTTAATTTCATTTTCTTCTCTCTCCTTTTCCTCCCATTTTTCCTTTGATTTTACTTTATTTTAATTTATTTTATGGGTTTGTAAATGATATTAATGTTATATTAATTAAACTTATCTACTTTTTTTCCTTATTTCCCGTGGGTGACTACATTTTATTTTGTTTTATATTATTTTATTATCATATTATTAAATAATAATTATAGTAAATATATCACAACCGCCCCCGTTTCTTTTTTTTTATTTTCTTAAATTCTAATTTTCTTCAAAATTCAATATCTTCTTCGTTTTAACTCCGATTAACCCCAAACCAATTCCATTGGATCCATTTAACGCTCTCTACGTAATGCAACTGACATTTCAGCACGTGTACTACACGCGCCACTCAGGGACGCGCATGGACAGCCGTGCGTGTAGCCTCCGGACGCGTTTTTCGACGAACTGAACCCAATTCAACCTATTTCCGTGCTATGTGATCTATATCTAAGGCCAATCACGCAATTTCCATACCAAAACATAAAGAATTCGTGATACACATATAAAGAATAAACATACAGTGATAAACAAACAATCCAAATACAGAATGCGAGGGAATCCAAAGCAATCCGACAGAGGGGAGGGTAACCTACCTGTCAAATGAAGAATTTTCTCGACACGGAGGTTGGATTCGGTGCGGGTGGGCAATTCTCTTCTCCTCTCCTTCTCTTTTCCTCTCTTTTCTTTCTTTCCTCTTCCTCTCCCTTTTTCCTTTTTCCTTTCCTCACTGCCGCCTGCTTTTTGCTTTTGGCCTTGCTTTTTTTATACTGTTGACCGATTTGTGTGTGGGTGGGATGGGAATAACGGTTTGGGGTTTAATGGGGGGGATAATGACGTTAATTAAAGGGGAGTGGGCGGTTATTGGGGAGGGATTTGGGTAATGGGTAGTTAATATGATTTAATATTTTGCTTAATTTAATTTAATTAAGTAAAGACTTTCTTCTTTTTTTTTAAATGTACGGCTAGTACATCATTTCAGGCTGTTGCAGCGATTTTACGGGGAAGAAAATAGAAAAACATGTCCGAGTTGTGCGAAATTTATATATGCATACATATAGACACATATGCATCAATTCATGAACATACATATACATACATACATATATATATATATATAAACATGTCCGAGTTGAGCAAAATTTATATATGCATACATATAAACACATATGCATCAATTCATGAACATACATATACATATATACGAGTTGAGCAAAATTTATATATGCATACATATAGACACATATGCATCAATTCATGAACATAGATATATATATATATATATGTGTGTGTGTGTGTGTGTGTGTGTGTATGTATATGTTACACGTGTATATAAATACACCCACACAAATACGTGTAATATATATATATATATATATATATATATATATATATTTGGCTGAACAAAATATTTATTATGTAACCTCACTTATGGCGGAGGAATACCATATTACAAAAATGTAATCAAAGTCATCATATGAAAATAAATAATATAAGTACATAATGGAAGTGAATGTGCAACAATATATGATATGTCGCATTAAAACCTTGCCATGTAAAACCACCCTTGTGGATAAAACCATGACGAAGGGAAAAGCATGCATATTTATATTGTTGCAAGCATTACACTGTACACTCCGCATAAAGTATAATAAGAATGAAATGTATGTGGTGAAGCCCAGACGATTAGAAGATAGCGCGATACACCAATCCTGTATATTAGGCATCTCCATCAGAAGAAGGTCGAAATGTGGGAAGTGTAGAGTCAGTCAAAACGATACCCAGAATATACGATGGAAGGGCCGTCAAACAAGAATAGTATGCAATAGTGGTATGCCGTAACGCCTCTTGTGCCAAAAAATGTGCAGCCTTATTAACCTCACGAGGCACATAATTCAAGCGGATGGAAGAGGCACCAAGTAGGTCCCGAAGCCTGTGTAAATCTGGAGCAAGCATAGTAGAAGTGTGCATGAAATGAATTAATTGTTGACGATCAACCTCAACCTCCATATGTCCATATCGTGGAAGATAATATAGAAGAGCAATAAGCACTGCTTGTGCTTCAACTCGTAATGGATAATCATGTCGCAATGGGAAAGAGAGTGCATGAATCATAGAGCCTAATGTATCCCGAATAATTGCCCCGCCGCCTGCTGCATGTCTTCCAACAGAGGCATCTGTATTCAGCTTTAATCTGCATGTTGGAGGAGGACACCAACGAATGATCCGAACCCTATTTGGCCGAAGTATAGGAGAAAGGCCCATACTAACCAGGCATGGAACATTTGCTGTAATCTTTGTTCCGCTTTGTGATTTTGCCCATAGGTAAATATCGGTCCTAATATCTTTAAGGATGGCACGTTGTGACCATGAGCCATCACCAAACACCATTGCAGCATAATTCTTCCATATATTCCAAAAAAAATGCCCAGATATATACGTTGCATATGTCCTAAAAAATTTGATGGGGACTCCAACCATACCGTTATTAGGAAAGCGCGACAGTCCCTGGCTCGGTGTGCATCAATATCAAGCAAGTCATTGAAATAATGGCAGATAGGTCTAACTTCCGAGCATTGATAGAATAAGTGATTGGTAGTTGCAGACTCCAATCGGCAAAAAGGACATATACTTGGAAGAACCTGTACAAATCGAGACACAACATCCGGTAATGATAATGCATGCTGTAAAAGTTTCCAAAGAAATATCTGAATCATTGGTCGCTGGCGAGGCATCCAAATAATGCTATTAGATAGGAGTTTTGGAGCAGTCGGGCAAAAAGCTTCATAAGCATTACGAAGAAGAAACTATCCAGAGGGTGTAGGCCATATCGGCATGTTGCCGTCCCAATGTACCAGCAAAGAACAGCGGGGGTGAATACCACAAATTCTTCTCCAACCTGGAGAATCATATATACGAGGGACGAAGTCTTCACTTCTTCGATAATGCAATCGCATATATTCACTCCACAAAGATGTACGACTATGATAATTCCACCATAGCTTGGCAGTGAAAGCCTGCCGAATGACACTCAGACTCCGAATATGTAGTCCACCCTCCAACTTCGAATGACATACAGTAGACCATGCTATCCAGTGACGACGATCTACACCCCACAAAAGTAACGCAAATCGACGCTCCAAAGCATGAATAATGCTACGTGGGAGGCATGAAGCTGCAAGGACATGAATGGGTATAGACAATAACACCGAACGAATGAGAACTATTCTGCCTGTCATGCTTAATAACTTTGTCTGCCATCCATTCAATCTGGAATCTACATGTTGGAGAATGTCTTGGCAATGGTTTGTTTGAGTTATTCCTTTATGCAAATAGGATCCCAAATATTTCATAGGATGGGTTGATTGCCGCATGCCAAGGAGCGCAGTAAAGTCCTGTCGCTGCGATATAGTCACTGTCGCCGAATATACTACTAAATTTTTATGCCAGTTTACAGCTTGCCCTGAAACTCGTTCATAGTAATATAAAAATTGCTTGAATTTATTCAAGTTCCTACGATTTGTTGTGAAGAAAATGAGTAAATCATCTGCATAAGAAAGATGTGAAATTATCATAGGCTATCGGCCAATAGAATATGGTTGTATGACATCATGTGCAATCAACTGTTTTAAGCCACGACTAAATCCTTCAGCTGCCAAAATGAAAAGAAGTGGCGAAAGGGGATCCCCTTGCTTAACTCCTCTAGTTGGTCTAAAAAATCCATTAGGGGCACCATTAACCAAGATGGAGATATTAGTGCCCTCCAGATGATTAAGAATAAGTGTGATAAAGAACGATGAGAAGCCAAAGCGCAGCAGTATTGCTCTTAAATATTGCCAACTAGCACGATCAAAGGCCTTCGCCATATCCAACTTGAGAATGGCTTTGTTTGGCCGCGTACCTTTGTCAAACCAAGGAATTAATTCGTTCGCCAATAATACCTGCTCAGTAATACCTCGGCCCTTCTGAAATCCCGCCTACTTTGGGGAAATTATCTTAGGCAGGATGGAATTCAAACGCGGTGCAAGAATGCGATTTTGAATCTTGCTCATGAAAGTAGATAGTGCAATGGGTCGATAATCGCTGAATGTACGTTGGGCCGTGCCTTTGGGTATCAATATGATCATAGAATGGGCCATGGCTCGAGAAACTGGGAAACCCAAAAAAAATTCTTGCACCGCTTTATAAACATCCAAATATATTATCTCCGGACAGCTGCGAAAAAACTATCCATTATATCCGTCCGGTCCTGCTGTACTATGTGGATTTAAACTCCAAGCTGCATCTTTAACTTCCTCCAAAGATGGCATGTGAGTAAGCATAGTATTATCATCAGATGTAACCAACGATGGGATGGAAGAGAGGAATGCTGTACTATCCTCCACTGGTTGCGCTGTGAACATGCGTGTGAAATGTTCAACTGCAGCCATACCTATACTCTCCGGTGTGTCACAATAATCACCATTCTCCGCATAAATACCATGCAACCGCTGACGACCATGCTTATCTTTGACAATGGAATGGTAATAATGGGTGCTGTAGTCTCCCTCCTTAAGCCACTTGATACGGGCCTTTTGTTTTCAAAATTCCATTTCTATTTGAGACGCCTGCTTCAACTCAGATTGAGCTTCAAAATAGAACATTCGATTGTGCTCACTAGGATCTATATCATATGCCATCTCCGATGAACGGGCCCGTTGTTCAGCGGTTTCTAAAGTACTAAAGATATTGCCGAAGATTTCTCTATTCCATCTTGTAACATCTTTTTTAAAAGCACGCAACTTTGCACACAAACCTCGCATTCCACCAACTGTAGGATATGATGCCCAAACCGATCGCACAAAAACAAGAAAGTCCGGGTGAGAAGTCCACGCTGTTAAAAAGCGAAACTGTTTGGGTCCATGAGTTAATTCATGTGAACATTGCAACAAAGTGGGCAGTGATCAGATGTTGTTCTGCTCAGATGGGTTAATTTCACCAGTGCAAATATATCGTAAAACCTCTCATTACGAAAAACCCAATCTAACCGACGCCAAACGCGTCCTAAGCCTCTTCCGCCCTGCCATGTATATCGCGTGCCAACATACGGCACCAAATGCCATTCAGCATATTGTACCATGTCATTAAAATACAACTACCAAAACAGAGAAGTTACACATGTAATTATGTTATTATCTTGTCATAAAACCAGTTATTGTTAAGTACCGTCAGAATAAATGTATAGAAAATAGAAATATGGCCTTTTAGCTTCTACAGCTGCATTAATGAAAGGCAGCTGAACCATTTTTTGACCGTTCCAAATCCTTCCTTAAATGTTCTACTGTCGTCTGTTGAAAAAACAAGTTAATAAAGATTCATTTTCCCCTTCCAGTGAGTATGAATATCCTTTCAGAAATTACCCCTCATTCAATATGGTATGAGAGCCGAAGCAGAGAGGAATGTCAATAGTTGTAGTGCAGAAGCTCCCAAACGCTCTCTGGAAGATGACAACTCTGAAAAAGACAGTTTTCGTTGAAAAAAAAGAGAAAGGAAGTGAGGATTTCTTTTACAGCTGTGGACCAATAAAGTACAGCTGTTTTTCTGTTCAAAGAAGGCAAAAGGACGGATAATTCCGGATGAGATCTGAGGAGGAAGAATATGAGGTAGAATATGAGGCCTCCAATCACGCGACGCCACGTGTACAAAAGGGCCCGCTGTTTACTTTTTTTTCTTTTTTTAAAAAAGTCCTTTTGTACACGTGGCGTCGCGTGATTGGAGACCTCATATTCTACCTCATATTCTTCCTCCTCAGATCTCATCCGGGATAATTCAGGGTAAAGGCAAAAAAAAGAGTGATAAAAAAAAGACCCTTATTTTTCAAAAAAGCGACAAGACAAGACAACCTTTTTCTCCCTCCTTTTTCTGCCAACGTTCACATCTTCTTTTTTTTTGTCTTTCTCAGACAACTTTTTATCAACATTTTGACAGCCCTTTTCCTTCCTTTTCAGTCAACGTTTACAATCTCTTATCTCCATACTCTAGCTTTACTTCTACACTCATCAAAAAAAATTTCCAAAAAACTTGAAGATCATTATCTCTTCATACTCCCCTTCATTTCCACATAATCCGGTTCCTATTTTCTCCATATAATTCAGTCGTCCAAGCTACTTACCAAATTAAGAAAAAGGTTATGGCTTCACACATAGAAACTGAAGGCATGACAACCAGTAAACATTCCGCCAGCGGTTCTATTACCCAGTCACATTCACCACTTCCTGCCATACCTATAGATTCCATTGCAATGACTAACCTAAAACTCAGTGGTTCAAATTACCTCTCATTGTCTAGGGCGATGGAAATGATTATTACAAGTAAAGGGAAAGAAAACTACCTCACATAAGAAATTGTCATTCCACCCACAACAGATCCACAGTACCCAGTTTGAAAAATAGAAAACTCAATAGTTATGTCCTGACTCATAGGGTCTACGGTGCCAGAAATTGCGGACAACTTCATACTATACTCAACAGCCAGTGAAATTTAGGAAGCAGTAACGGATATGTACTCTAAATAGGATAATACAACAGAATTGTATGAGCTTGAAGCTCAACTATAGGATATCCGTCAAGGCGATGGCACTGTAAGTAATTATTACAGTATTCTGAAGCGAATTTGGCAACAGATTGACTTATATGAGACTTATGAGTGGTCATCTGCTGAAGCAAATAGAATGTATAAAGGAATTCTTGCAACAAAAAGAGTTTCAGTTTCTTGCTGGGTTTCACAAGGATCTAGATTCCGTACGAAGCTGGATTTTAGGAACAAAACCACTGCCTGGATTAAACAGTAGCTTTTCCGAAGTGAGACATGAGGAAATCAGGCTGAAGGTGATGCTTGGTTCCTTTCCAACTGCCACAGCTGAACCCTTAGCCTTGTTGGCAGAATCATCACAGCAAGTACAGCATAGTTTTTCTACCCAATCAACGGTAGGAAAAAATGATCCTATAGCAAGCTATGTGGCTAGGAGACTTATTGGCCGAAGTGGACATGGAGCTCATTCACAATCTAACCCAACAACTTCTGGTGGAAGAGGACAACCTCCATTCTATAGATACTATAAAAAGAAAAGGACATTCAATTGAAGATTGCTGGAAACTGGCTAAACAGAGAGGAACCAAGGGTCGACCTCAAGTCGGAACCTCTTTTAATGACCAAAAAAACGTTGGACCACCATGGTACAAACATAAAGCCTAAACTGCCAACTCTACAACTGGAGCAACCTCACACACCGAATCTAGAATAAGCTTTCAACCCACTCAACTACAGCTGGAATCCCTTCTTCAACTCCTATCACAACAGCGATTGAATGAACAAACAAACAAGCATATACAGCCTTCTCATGCGACTATGGCTCACGCAGGTAACCAGTTGGGTGGTGGAAGCCTATGGATCATTGATTCCGGTGTCTCCGACCACATGACCTATGATAAAACTCTACTCCTTTATTTTCAATCTTACAGTATACCAAAACTGGTAACTATTGCAAGTAGAGTAAATGTGTATGCTGTCGGTCATGGGACAGTGAGGCTAACTAATACATTAAACTTGTATGATGTATTATTCATTCCCTCTCTAGGCTTTAACTTAATATCAATTGGAAAACTAACACTTGACAACAATTGTTTTGTGTGCTTCTCACCGTCTGAATGCTTCTTTCAGGTGAGAACCTCGCTGAAGACGATTCACAGTGCTAAGAAAATTAAAGGGTTGTACATGATTAAGGGAGAAGACATGAACAAGGAAGAAATGAAGGATAACAAGCAAGAATCACATAAAATTATCATATGCACTAGCAGTAAAGTAAATCATGATATTATGTTATTGCATGCTCGGTTAGGTAATCTTAATTTTTTGTACCTCAAGAAACTTATGCGCAACTTGTTTGGAAACGTTGATGTTAAAAACCTATCATGTGATGTATGTTCACTAGCAAAATTAATAAAGTCTGCATATCCATCAAAATCATGTGTGTAGTCAACCATTTAACCTTGTGCATTCCGACATTTGAGGGCCTTCACCGGTAGCTAACATAAATGAAGCTAGATGGTTCATTACTTTCGCTGACAATCACACTAGAATCACATGGGTTTATTTAATGAAACATAAAACTAAAGTAGGAAAGATCATTATGGCTTTTTTAAATCTAGTAAGAAATCAATTTAACACCACAGTAAAAACATTTAGAACAGATAATGGATCTGAGTATTTTGACATAAGGGTTAATGATTTTCTCCTAAATCAAGGAATTCATAATCAAACCTCTTGCATTTACACACCCCAATAAAACGGAGTGGCAGAAAGAAAGAATCGACATCTGCTTGAGGTAGCAAGAACGATAATGTTCACAATGCATGTCCCTAAATTCTATTGGGGAGAATTTGTGTTAACAGCCACCTATCTAATTAATCGAATGCCCTCACGAGTAATTGGATATCTAACTCCTAAACAAAAGTTGCTAGAATTCTTTCCCACTATACACTTACTATCTGAATTACCATTGAAATTATTCGGGTGTGTTGTGTATGTTCTTATCCCACCACATGAAAGAGGAAAATTAGATAAAAGAGCACATAGGTGCATTTTTATTGGGTACTCAAATACTCAAAAAGATTACAATTATTGTCCTGTCACTCGGAAAATATTTGTCTCACTTAATGTCCATTTTAGCGAACAACACTCTTACTATCTCCCTAAGGATGATCATAATCCCACTACCACTAAGTATGATAACTATTGGAGCATTATTCAGGTTGATACTGTGGAAGGCATGGCAACACTAGACAAGGGAACACAACCAAATTCGGAGCCTCCAACCTCCATAACCGAGCCAGGGGAGAAAATAATCCAACAAAGGCTCTCCCTTTACCCATCACACAAGTATATTCTAGGCGTCACAAGGAGACTCAACCTCACTTAGTTACAGCAGGACTGCCCACCGAACTAGCTTCATCACCCACAACTGCTGAAATCAACAATGACATAAATGATTTACCAATTGCCTTAAGAAAAGGGGTAATAGAGTGTACAAAGCATCCATTATATAACTTTGTTGCAATAACCGACTGAATCCTCACTCAAAGCATTAACCAGCTCACTAGATTCACTCACTATACAACAAACCATTCAGAAAGCCCTTAGCATAACAGCATGAAAAATAGCGGTACAAGAATAAATGAACGCCTTAACAAAAACAAAACCTGGGATTTAGTAAAAGCACCACCAGGAGTAAAACCAGTAGGGTGCAAATGGGTATTCACTGTTAAGTACGACACTGATGGAACAATCAACAAATTTAAGGCTAGGCTTGTTGCAAAACACTTCAGTTAAACCTATGAAATAGATTATCTTGAAACATTCTCTCCAGTAGCAAAATTAAATACCATTAGAATGATATTCTGAATAGCAATTAACTTAGATTGGGACGTAATTCAACTCGATGTAAAAAATGCATTTTTGAACGGAGAACTTAAGGAAGAAGCATACATGGAAATGACAGTATACAGCACACGTATGGATATTCATCAGCAGGAATGACAGTAGGAATAAATATTCATCAGCGGGAATGACAGTATGGATATTCTAGCAGCGCATCGGCTCGCCAGATATGGATATTCATCAGCAGGAATGACAGTATACAGCACACCTCAACAACTACCCGGTGAAGTACGTGGAGCAATAATTATGGATCACCAGCTGCCTATGTTCAGAGCTTGATACATGCCATCCAACTCTTCATATTGTTGTCTGTGTTTCATGGCACAGACAACAGGGGTGCATACTCTTTACTGGTTTTGCTTATGTATGCTTGTTAGCCTGGGTGTTAATCATTGCTACACTCATTATTGTTTGTCTCTGATGACGGTGCTCGCTTGGACCTGGTGGACAACTACTGACGCTTCGGAGGGGGAATCAAAGTCAGCAACTTCTTCGCCCAGTAGGGTAAATCTATGGGTGGCGTCTTGGTTTCAATTAGAGCCAAGACGACTTCGGTACGTACTTGGTTATGTTTACTTCATGTATTTCACGTACTCATTTCTCTTTTCTAATCTCAATCTTTATTCATCGCGAGATACATGGACGCATCCCGGCGGTTGGCACATTCAATTGATATGTCAGGAGATGGAGGCACTATACCTTTATCGACGCACATTTCACATATCCAGCATTGACGCATGGGCAACTTCGGCACAACTAAAGGCTGTTCAGGGATTCTTCCCAGCATTCTCTTATTTATTTTTATTTGCATCAATGTACGACATTATTCCCAGACATATAAATATGTACGCTTTTTCCTTCGCCAAGGTTTTATCCAGAAGGGTGGTTTTACTTGGCAAGGTATGCGGCATATCATATATGGCTGGAGACACGTCATCGTTAGCGATTTGTATCACCTATTTTCATACTCTAACTTTTGTAATATGGTTTCCCTCCGCCACAAGTGAGGTCTTCAATAAAATCATATATATATTTTCAAAAAAAATAGATATATACTCACCCACATACATACATATACACACATACATACATACACATACACATACATGCATACATATATGCATACATATACATACATATACACATACACATACACACACATACATACTTACATACATACACATACACGTACATGCATACATATACATATTTACATGCACATATATGCATACATATACACATGTATGTATATATATATATACCATATATGTGTGTGTACATGTATATTTATGTACACATATATATACACATATATACATATATACACACACACACACACATATATATATATATAAATACACATACATACATATACAGACGTGATGCATATGTATATATATACATGCACATATATGCATATATATACATACATCCCATAATCGTGTCGAATGCTTTTGGATGGGCTCCAATGTACAATGTTAATGGTCCAAACATATACATATGTACGCTTTTTCGTTCGCCAAGTTTTTATCCACAAGGGTGGTTTTTCTTGGCAAGATTTTAATGTGGTATATCATATATGATTGGAGATTGACAATACTTTGCTTTTTACACACGCATTTTTCATATGATGATACAGTATTCATGTACTACGATATTTCTCCGTCATAAGTGAGGCTTCTTAATAAATGATATATATTTCGGCCAAAAAAATATGTACACACATATATTTGTATATAAGTATATGCATATATGTGTGTGTGTGTGTCTATATATGTATGTATATGCATATGTATATGCATATGTGTGTGTGCATCATATATGCATGTACGTATGTATCTATGTACGTTTGTTTGTATGTTAAATATGCATGCATACAGCATCAAAAAACATGGTCAGGTGTGAAAATCTCCAAATGAAAAACTCTATGCATCGAAAAAATTAATCACTAATGTCGACTATCGATATCCTTCGCAAAACAAAAATATAAATACATGCATACGAACATAGAGAGAGCATAAAATAACTAACCAAAACAAGTACATCAAGTATCATCACCGAGTGGATTGAGACATTTTGGCTCTCCCTCCTCTATTTTCTTTCGCGCTCTCTCTCTCTCTTTTTCTTCAGTTATTTTCTAACAATGGCAATTTAAGTGGATTGAGACATTTTGGCTCTCCCTCCTCTATTTTCTTTCGCGCGCTCTCTCTCTTTTTCTTCAGTTATTTTCTAACAATGGAAATTTAAGTATGGTCACTAGATAAACAAGTAGCAACTATTTATTACGAAATAAATAGGCAGGGACATATTCTAGTTTAGAATTCATGCCAGTCATATACGAGGTCTAGTTTTTGTTGGAAGAAATTTTGAAAATGAGTTTGTCTAAAGTTGGTGAGCAACATATTTGAGCTTAATTATGATTAGTGTTTGTTAATCAAAAATAGAAACTAATTAGTCCTAAATTATCTAAGTAATGAGTAGATGATTTTAGGATTTTGAATCACTCATTCCGATACCGGGTGAATGAGAAATTAATGCTCAAAGTAGGAGTTAAAAAATGGTTGAAAAATAGAAAAATGATGATGTGACCTCATGAGAATTGAACACATCATCATCATCATCATCATCATCATCCGTACCCAGTATATCCCAACAATAGCAAAAGATATCACTAGGGTCTAGGGAGGGTAAGTGGTAGGCAAACAATACCTCTGTCCCAAGGGATAGAGAGTTTGCTTCAGTGAGACCCTCGGCTCTATATGTACCTGCATAAATGACATAATAATAGAGATGATATGCTAGTGTGTCAGTGAGGGAATTCAGGAAATACAAAGAAGCGGCTTTCGATATTAAAAAACACATAACGTGAATGTACATGTAATGCAAAACAACTGTAACACATAAACAATACATCATCATTTTCTAAATATACCACATTGGTCAATTGAAGGAAAGTTGCCACCAAATATAGTGCTAGGAGAGGCACTTTAGATGTGCCTTAAGGGCAAGAGAATTATTGACCGGAGGGAAGACGTAACTGGCTGCCACATGCGCACGCACCGCCGCCGTCGGCTCGTGGCTCTCCCGCTCGGTTCTTATCTTTTTGGACAAATTTTCTTTTAAATTTTTCTAGAAAATAAGTTACATAATCCTACGGTTATGATTTAATCCTACGATCTAACGCTCGGATTAAGCTGACAGTTTCAGTTGATTGATTCTTACCAGTTGTGGGTTACTGGCCGATCAGAGGCGGTCGTGGGGTGCATGGTGATTGTGGGGTTACTGGCCGATCACTGCGGTCGTGGGTTGCCGTAACCTCCAAGATTTCCCTTTATAAATGGAGGCAGTGCTCTGCTTCTGAGATACACTGAAAAAGTTTCTTCCCTTCTCCTGTTGCATATGAGCATTCTGCATAAACTACTACTGCATACTGCAAAACTACTGCTGCTGTATTTCATCTATCCGAGAAGTCAGAACATTTGTCATGTTCGTGGAGTTCTTACATAGTAGTGCCCATCGTTGGAACTGTTAGCCGTTGTATCCTGAGATACATTTGCAATTTCCAGTTGGGGACAGTATACTGGAGCAATTCGTCTTAAGAACAGAGTCCTGGACTCGCCTCGGTTTGCATGTTGAGCTCTTCTCTATGTTTGAGCTCTTCCTTGTGTTAAGCTCTTCTCTGTGTTAAGCTCGTCCCTGTGTTGAGCTCAGCTCATCCTCTGTTGACCTCAGCTCTTCTTGTGCTGAGCTCTGCTCATCTTTGTGCTGAGATCAGCTCATCCTTGTGCTGCACAGAATGTCAGTTTTGTTCTCTAATCTGTATAAAATCTGAGTTTCGTATATGACCTAACAATCTTAAGACGAATTATTCTGCGGTTTTGTACCAGTTTATTTACAGTATTCTGTTTGTTATACTGAATTCTTGTTTCTACATTTGTCAAAACTGAAATGTAATGGAGAACGAAAGCTCTAATTCGTTCAATGTTATGCACGTCGATTCTCAGGAACAGAACAGTGCTGTTCCGATTGCACCTACTGTTGCTGCGCTTGTTCCTGCTCCTGTCCCTGCGGTTGGACAGGTTGAGAAGCCTGAGAAGTATAGAGGTAGTTTCTTCAAATGCTGGCAGCAAAAGATGCTGTTTTTCTTGATAACGTTAGGCTCGGCAAAGATGCTAACCGAGGATCCTCCATATTTGGTTCCGGTTGAAGATCAGAATCTGATATGCAAAACAGTTTGCTGGCTTAAGCGTGGAATTATAGTAATTATGTTTGCTTGAGTCATATTTTAAGTTGTTAGCCAATTCGTTGTACGGACTGTATTGTACCTTTAAAACTGCAAAGGCACTGTGGATGGCCTTAGATAAAAAGTATCGCACAGAGGATGCTGGTACAAAGAAGTTTGTCATTGGCAGATTTCTTGATTTAAAATGTCCGACTCCAAGACTGTTGTTTCTCAGATTGAGGAACTTCAGATGTTAGTGATTGAAATGGAAGAAGAAGGCATATCGCTCAGTGAATCTTTCATAGTGGCGTCTGTGATTGAGAAGCTACCTCTTTCGTGGAGGGAATTTAGAAGCTATCTCAAACACAAGCGAAAGGAAATGACTTTGAAGGATCTGATTGTTCGACTCCGTATAGAGGAAGACAACCGCAGATCCCAAAGAAAGCCAAGTTCGAGTTTGGTCATGCAAAGGCTCATGTCGTAGAGGCGATGAAAAAGAAAAAGGTAAATCCTGTGAGAGTGAACCATAAATGCAAGAAAGTTCCAAAAAGTTCATTGGAAAGGTTATAACTGTGGAATTCAGGGGCACCGCAGTGTTGACTGCCGTAAGTCCAAGAAAAAGAAGGAAAAAGCGAAAGCCAACCTTGTCAGCCAGATGGATGATATGGATTTGTGCGATGTTGTTTCTGAGTGCAACGCAGTAGGAAATCCTCGTGAATGGTGGGTAGACACTTGGAGCCACTCGACACGTCTGCGCCAACAGGGCGATGTTCAGAGACTATTCTCCGGTGAAGAATAATGAAAAGTTGTACATGGAAAACTCTGATAGCTCAAAGATTGAAGGTTCGGACAATGTAATTCTGAAGATGACTTCAGGAAAGGAATTGACTCTGCGAGATGTACTGCACGTTTTTGACATCCGCAAGAACTTAGTTTCTGGAGCTTTACTAGTCAGTCATGGATTTAGACTAGTATTTGATTGTAATAAATTTATTCTGAGTAAGAATGAGAAATTTCTGGGGAAGGGGTTCTTGACTAACAACATGTTCAAACTTAGTGTGATGACTGTTGTACCCAAGAAAACTTCGCCCGAAGAGGCTAATAAGAATGCTTCTACTTCTGCTTACATGCTTGAGTCTTCTTGTTTATGCCATTTTCGTGTGGGACATGTTAATTACAAGTCAATACAAAGGATGATTAATCTTGACTCATTACCAACACTGAATATTAATAACGAAAAAATGCCAAGTCTGTGTTTGAAGCAAAAATGACAAAGACGCCATTCCCTTCAATAGAAAGGAATACTGCATCTTTGGGTTTAATTCATATCGATGTGTGGTGATTTAAAATTTGTGCAAACAAGAGGTGGTAAAAATATTTGTAACTTTTATCGATGATTGCACACGATACTGTTATGTCTATTTGCTAAGTAGCAAAGATGAGGCCTTTGATGCTTTCAAGGACTATAAAAATGAAGTTGAGAATCAACTTAAGCAAACGAATTAAGACAATTCGTAGTGATAGAGGTAGCGAATATGATACACCGATTATGAATTCTGTTCAGAATATGGCATTATTCATCAAACGACTGCACCATATTCACCTCAATCGAATGGTATTGCTGAACACAAAAACCGTACTCTAAAATAGATAATGAATGCTAAGTTGATAAGTTCGGGTTTTACCTCAGACTTGTGGGAGGAAGCAATTCTCTCAGCCAACGTCATTTTAGATAGAATTCCATCTAAAACCCCATACGAGCTTTGAAAAGGTCATAAGCCTAGTTACAAATACTTGAAAGTATGGGGGTGTCTGGCGAAGGTTGTAGTACACAAACCAAGACAAGTAAGAACTGAGCCTAAAACAATTGATTGCATATTCATAGGATATGCAACTAACAGCAGTTCATATCATTCTTGATGCACAAGTCGGACATTCCTGACATACAGAGAATGTTGTCATGAAATCAAGAAATGCAGTGTTCTTTGAAGATGTATTTCCAAAGAAAGACAAAACACAAACAAAGCACTAGTAAGCGAGTGCGTGAGACGACCACTCAAGAAATAGAGGAACCGCGTCAAAGAAAACGAGCCAGAATACCAACGTCCTTTGGACCAGATTTTCTTACATACTTGGTAGAAAACGATCCAAGAACCTTTTCTGAGGCTATGTCAACACCAGAAGCTCTCTTCTGGAAAGAGACAGTAAACAATGAAATAGAATCGATTCTTCAAAATCACACTTGGGAGATGGTTGATCTTCCACCAGGAAGTAAACCACTCGGCATGGATCTTTAAGAAAAAGCTGAAAGAGGATGGTCTATTGACAAGTACAAGGCCCGTTGGTAGCTAAAGCTATCGACAAAAGGAAGCTTTGACTTTTTTGATACCTACTCACCGGTAACTAGGATCACTTCAATAAGAATGCTAGTTGCTATCGCTGCAGTCTACGACTTAGAAATCCATAATTGGATGTGAAGACTGCCTTCCTGAATGGTGAGTTAGAAGAACAAATTTATATGGAGCAACCTGAAGGGTTTGCTGTAGTAGGACAAGCGAAAAAGGTTTGTAAACTTGTTAAGTCTTTGTACGGATTTAAACAAGCACCCAAACAGTGGCATTTGAACTTTGATTAGTTAAATGCCTTCAGGATCAACGAGTGTGACAAGTGTGTGTACATCAAGAACACACCAGACGCCTATGTGATAGTTGTCTATATGTAGATACATGCTCATCATGGGCAGTACTCGTGACATCATTTGAATACCAAGATGTTAACACAAATTTTGATATGAAAGATATGGGGGTTGCCAATGTTATTCTAGGAATTAAAATTTCTCGGATAACTGAAGGCCTCGTTATGTCCAAACTCATATATTGAATCTGTTCTCAAACGATTCAATATGTTTGATACAAACCAATAAAGACCCCACTAGACTTAAGTATACACTTAGAAAGAACCGAGGTGAACCTGTAGCTCAATTGAAGTACTCACAGGTAATTGGAAGTCTGATGTACATAACAATGTACAAGACCAGACTTAGCCTGTTCAGTAAACAAATTGAGCAGGTTTACGAGTAATCCAAGTGAAGATCATTGGAAAGCTCTAAATAGAGTGATGAGGTACTGAAGTACACAATGAACCTTGGATTACACTATACAAGATATCCAGCAGTATTGGAAGGATATGTGATGCAATTGGATATCAGATAGCAAGGACTCTAAGTCCACCAGTGGATACCTATTCACTGTTGGTGGTGGTGTGTGTCATGGAAGTCCACAAAACAAACGTGCATAGCTCGGTCCACTATGGAAGCCGAGTTTATAGCACTAGATAAAGCTGGAGAAGAGGCTGAATGGCTTCGAAATTTCCTAGAAGATGTTCCATGTTGGCCTAAGCCAATCGCTCCTATCAGCATACACTGTGATAGTCAGTCTGCTATAGGACGAGCACAAAGCAGCATCTACAATGGTAAGTCACGACATATACGTCGGAGACATAATACCATTAAGCAATTAATCTCTAATGGCGTGATTTCCATTGAATACATAAAATCAAAGGAGAATCTTGCGGATCCGCTCACAAAAGGCTTACCTAGAGATCAGATGTAAAAACTGACAAACGGAACGGGACTTAAGCCTACTACGCAAGAATCTTTGTAATTGTAACCCAACCTTGTTGACTGGAGATCACAGAATCTTAGTTCAATGGGACAACTAAGTTATAAAGGTTCAATTTAGCACTTGCTCATTCCGCTACATAAAAGTGCTGTCTGCAGAGAATATTTGGGGTAAGCAAAAGCTTTTAATGATGTCCTATATCTTGATACACTCAAATGAGGTATGGCAGAATGCTCCTGATAGGAATCACCTATGTAAGTGTGAAGTGGGGCCGCTTCTATGAGAATTCTGTGAGGCAAGAATACTCTAAAACACTTTCTGAAACCAGGTTGTTCATGGGCAAAACGAACACAACAATGAGAACCAAAAGGGTGTTAAAAGAAATGTTGTGTGAGTATTGTTGTCTAGGTTCACAGCAAAGGTTGACTAGTTCAAGACATCAAGTCACTACTTAGCTGAGTGAATTCGATGTTACATCACTACGAAAGGTTCAAAGCCAGAAGTTACCTCTTCTGATGCAAAATTTCCTTGTCTGACTTCTCGTTAGAGTCTGCATCTGCATTTGCATTAATTTTCATTCATGTAGGGGATGTTGGAAGAAATTTTTTGGAAATGGGTTTGTCTAAAGTTGGTGAGCAATATACTTTGAGCTTAATTATGATTAGTGTCTGTTAATCAAAAATGAAAACTAATTAGTCCTAAATTATCTACGTAATAAGTAAATGATTTTAGGCTTTTGAATCACTCAATTCCGATACCAGGTGAATGAGAAATTAATGCTCAAAGTAGGAGTTAAAAATGGTTGAAAATAGAAAATGATTATGTGGCCTCATGAGAATTGAACACATCATCGTTTTCCAAAATATACCATATTAATCAATTGAAGGAAAGTTGCCACCAAATATATTGCTAGGAGAGGCACTTTAGATGTGCCCTAAGGGCAAGAAAATTTTTGACTGGAGGGAAGACGTAGATGGCTGCCACACTCGTGGCTCGGTTCTTATCTTTTTGGACAAATTTTCTTTTAAATTTTTCTATAAAAATAAGTTATCTGATCCCACGGTTATGATTTAATCCTACGATCTAACGGCTTGAATTAAGCTGACAGTTTCAGTGACTGATTCCTACCAGTCTTACGTTACTGGCCGATTAGAGGCGGTCGTGGGGTGCGTGGTGATCGTGGGGGTTACTGGCCGATCACTGCGGTCGTGGGTTGCCGTAACCTCCAAGATTTCCCTCTATACATTGAGGTAGTGCTCTTCTTTTGAGATACAATGAAAAAGTTTCTTCCCTTCTCCTGCTGCATACAAGCATTCTGCATAAAACTACTGCTGTTGCATTTCATCAATCCGAGAAGTCAGAACATTTGTCAGGTTTTTCGTGGAGTTCTTATGTAGTAGTGCCACTCGTTGGAACTGTTAGCCGTTGTATCCTGAGAGACGTTTGCAATTTCCCGTTGGGCACAATATACCGGAGCAATTCGTCTTAAGGACAGAGTCCTAGACTCGCCTTGGTTTGCATGTTGAGCCTGGGAGATGTCTGCAATTTCCAGTTGGACACAGTACACCGGAGCAATTTGTCTTAAGGATAGAGTCCTGAACTTGCCTCGGTTTGCATGTTGAGCTCTTCTCTGTGTTGAGTTCTTCACTGTGTTGAGCTCTTCTCTGTGTTGAGCTCTTCTCTGTATTGAGCTCATCTCTGTGTTGAGCTCTTCCTGTCTTGAGCTCAGATCTTCCTGTGTTGACCTCAGCTCTTCTTGTGTTAACCTCAGCTCTTCCTATGATGAGCTCTGCTTAGGGCCATAAACGAGCCGAATGAGCCGAGCATTGCATTGTTCAAGCTTGGTTCATTTAACTTAGCAAACGAGCCGAGCTTGTTCGTTTATTTAAACGAACATATTTAATTGTTCAAGCTCGGTTCGTTTACCTTACGAACAACATTAACGAACCGAACACCTTAAACGAACGGTTCCACTTATCGAGTTTGAACAGAAAAAGTGGTTCAAGCTCGGTTCATCAACATTTTATCCGAGCCGAGCTCGAGCCAAACGAGCCGAACAACCGAACGTCTCGGTGCATTTACAGCCCTAGGCCTCTGCTCATCCCTGTGCTGAGCTCTGCTCATCCTTGTGTTGCACAGAATGTCAGTTTCATTCTCTAATCTGTATAAAATCTGATTTTCGTATATGACCTAACAGTTTTTACTGGTAAAAGGTAAGATTCAAAAACTAGAGAGACAAACGGTAATTTTTTAAGAAATTAAGTACCTGTCCACATTACTGTTCTCTCGAATAAAACCTACACGCTAGAAAGAGAATATTCATCTGAAAAACCATTGATTCATAAAAAAACAATGAACTTTCGATGACTGGAAACCTCAAAATATCAAAAAGATTCGCAGATTAAAAGAGCTCTGAGAGAAGATGCTGAATGGGGATAGCATATATCAACAATATTGTTGAAACTTGGGCTTACATGAGGTGAGGTCCATATCCACTCAAAACCTTAAGGCAATGGGTGGTGGTAACTCATCCTCATATAAACCAAGCATTTTTTTCTCAAATTAGCCAATGCGGGATTCTCAATACCCGCCCTCACGTGGCAACGTGGCTTGACATACACACGCGCCTTACAACCCGCCCTCAATCACAAACCACAAGCCAGGCATGAACATCTGGACTTAGGTGAGGGGACAACCATGGGCCAGGCAAGGGGTGAGTCCACATTTTAAACTGGCTCTGATACCATGTTGAAACTTGGGCTTACATGAGGTGAGGTCCATATCCACTCAAAACCTTAAGGCAATGGGTGGTGGTAACTCATCCTCATATAAGCCAAGCATTTTTTTTCTCAAATTAGCCAATGCGGGATTCTCAATAAATATTGTAGAGATTCTCCTGAAATTCCATCAAATGCATCAAGTATCAGAATGCCAAAATGAAACACAGTAATGCTAATGACAAGTCTGAAAAACAAAATAACTGAAAGTGTGCGAACCAAAAACCAAATCTGCTAATTGCTTCAAGCTGATAGACGGCCACAATAAACAAAGCTAGCATGCGTACAAATTTTGCTTAGGCAATCAAACAATTCAGGAGGGAAAAGTTGCAAGGGACACCAAACTTATCAGAGCAGAATAGCTACTCATAACTGTCATACAAGACAACATTTAAAGATAAAACTGATCTTTGATCCTTCCTTAAAGGCCATGCTCTCTCAGGAGTGGAACAAACAATTAACTAATTAAAGGTGGATAGTGTTGTTAATTGGAGGAGAAACTTGCGCATTTATGAAACGTACAACTTCCGTAATAGAAACAAGAACCGCAAACTATTCTGAATTCAGCATAGACCTAAGCTAAAGGGAGAGTTATTATAAGGCTTGAGAAGACACCTGCTCAAAACCGACGACAAGGTTTGCCCATTCTATATCCCTCGTGATCAGCAAAGTAGACCTTGCCACAAGAGATGCAATCCGAGCCTGAAGTACCCAAAACTCCAGTAAGACTTTGCTTGCACAATTATTATCTTGTCGTAACCAGTATCATACTAAAACAAATTAAAAGTATATGACCAGTTTCACCTTCTCAGGCGATGACGGTTTGAGAGGCCCAGACATGGGTTGGCTAGTAGAAGGTTGGTTCAGGACTGGAGTTACATAACCATTAGATCTTTCTCCCACTACAGATGCTTTCCTAAATACACTCTAGAGGGGGTGAATAGAGTGTTTGACTTTTTTTTTTGCGGAATTTTCTCGTTTGTCTCAACTCAAAAGATATTCAAAATCAGAGCAAGAATGGGAGATGAGAAGTAGTGAATGAGTACACCGGATATAGAGTGGTTCGAATCGTAAATGATTCTACTCCACTACCATTTTGTTTCCAAAGTGGATTTTCAACAACTACTCTTCTTATTATAAACAATAAGAACAACCACAGCAATACTTACACTAATACTTTAGTGTAAGCAACAAACAACAACACTTCTTGCACAAAACACACTTGTGCAACTACAGCAACTACAGCTCTTAGCAAGAACACCTTCTTGCTTCCTCACAACTTCAACAAAAGTTCTCTCAAGAACTTCTCACAGTGGGTTGAAGAAAATATGGTAAGTTTCACACTTTCTCACAAGTCTAAGCACAAGCAAGAGATCAAATATTTA
>AP025074.1:16516002-16601449 GCA_036186865.1 Eustoma russellianum | reverse complement strand
AATTTTTCAACTGTTTGACGCAATTTTACCAAAATACCTTGCGAACAAGTTATATCATCGTTTTTAAAATGGTCATTGAGATATCGCATTGCGAAAACACATCTATGATACTTTGGGTTTGTGTTTACAAAAATTTGAAGGTTTAGTATTTTAAATAGTCAATGCTATATTCAAAATTATAGCTACGTAAGCTACTTTTCTTTTAACTTGAAGAAAAATATGTCCATACACATATTTCGTATACTAGGCTGCTGACAATGTCTCTGAGAAATTAAGAACCTGATCATAGAGCTAGTTCGTAAGTATAAGAACGGATTTTGAAGACTTGGTTGTATTAAGGAAGGGTAGCGGTTACCATATTGGCGTGCACCAAGGATGTTAATGTGGTTAATTATCTAGGAGATGAATCATATGTGATGAGTTTGAGAATCCGGTTTTGTAGATTGCAATAAGTTGAATGATACACGTCAAGTGGTATAAGTGGAAGTTTGTAAGCACTGATTATAGGGAATTAAGTAAGGATTGAATTCTATAAAGACTAGATCATCTTGTGAGATGTTAATGATGATTAGATTAAATCTAACTAGAGTACGACGTATTTCGAAAAAGTACATACAGCTTAAGGGAGGAGTCTTGTGAACAAGATGTTAAGTTAAAGATTGTACTATACCTATGAATTGATTTTAGAGAGTTGCTCGTGACAACAAATGTAAGTACGATATAGACCGACGATTAAGTTATGAAGTCATTATAAGGACGATGCCCTTAAGGTTGATGCGAGAACTATAGAAAGAATAGGTCACGATCTATCAGGCGGAGGACAATGGATTTAAAGATTACATTGTAAATATACAGGCTGAATGATTTGAAGACTTAGTCCTGTATCGAGGAAGTGAGATGGGTAATATATCAGAATACGCAAGGGATACTAAGTTCGATCATGATCTAGGTAAATGAATTATGTAGGACTATACTAAGTTACCGATTACGTAACACACAAGTTTCGAGGACGAAACTTTTTGTAAGGAGGGGAGAATGTTATATCCTATTTTTTAATTGGGGGCAAGAATGGAAATTAGGCCTAATTAATTAGAAAACCTAATTTAATTAGGAAATTTTTTCCCTAAACCCTAATCAAATATCTATTTAAACGACGATTAGGTTTCTCCCACCACTCACTAAAACGTGCGCTGCATAGAGAAGAAAGCAGCGACGCTTCTTGCTTCAAACCAAAGCTGCCAATAATGGAAAAAGCACCACCGCCTCGATCAACCCTTCAATGCGTATCCAGTACCAGGTAGGTGCCCCCTTAACATCCTTTGTATGAAAACGGTACAATCCTTAATTTCTTTACGAAACCGAGATCGTGCATCAGTAATTGTGATTGTATAGATGACTGTTTATTTGATTATAGGTGTATGTGATGAACTGTATATTCGTATATATGTATGGTATTATTTCGTATGAATAGCATGAAAAGATTTCGTTTTGATTTGTATATAAATAATGGAAGCGGTTTGAAGACGTGGGGATGGCGGTACGGGGCCGGTGGTGGTGGGCTATGGCCACGTGCTGCCGAGCTAGTGGTGGTTGAGAGAGGGGGTGACTGAGAGGGGGCCTGAAGGGGGGCTGGCGTGGGGGTGCGGCTGAGGTGAGGGAGTGGCGGTGGGGGGGCTGGGGGTGCGGCTAGGGTGCAGGGCTGAGGGAGTGGGGGGTAGGGGTGAGGTGCTGTGGGCTGGGCTGCAAGCGAAAGTTAGGAAGATATAAAAAAAAGGGTGCAGAACGTAGGAGGGGAAGAACAGTAAAGGAAAAGAATAAAAAAAAGAAAAAGGAAAAAGAATAACGGAAAAGAAAAAGGAAAAAGAATAAAGGAAAAGAAAAATGAAAAAGAATATGGAAAAAAGAAAAAGGAAAGGAAATGGAAAGTAAATGAAGCATTTCGTATGTGATTTCTGTGCATCCATGCATCACGACATTGCATAAGGTATGCGAGACCTAAAGTCGCATATATGTTCTGTTAGGGTATGCGAGACCTAAGTCGCATATCTGTTCTCATTCTGTTAAGGTATGCGAGACATAAGTCGCAGATCTGTTCTGTTCTGTTAAGGTATGCGAGACCTAAGTCGCATATCTGTTCTGTTCCGTTAGGGTATGCGAGACCTAAGTCGCATATCTGTTCTGTTCTGTTAAGGTATGCGAGACCTAAGTCGCATATCTGTTCTGTTCTGTTAAGGTATGCGAGACCTAAGTCGCATATCTGTTCTGTTTGGATATGCGAGACCTAAGTTGCATATCTGTTCTGTTCTGTTAGGATATGCGAGACCTAAGTCGCATATCTGTTCCTCTGTTCTGTTCCGTTCTGTTAGGTCCCGGGGTCATGCATTGCACGATAGTATGTATGTTTCCGAGAATGTAGGCTTATCATGCATCACATATGTGGCATTGCATTTCACGCTCATTTCGCACGATTATGTGTTTTGACTGTTTTAAGAAGTTATGACCGTTATACATATTTGCGAAAACGTAGACAGTCTATTTTCGTATTAACGTACTTATATGTATTTCACTACTGTCCTAGCATTTATGATCTCACAGGGCCGATGCAGGCAGGGTACCTACTGAGTGACGTTTTTGTCGCTCACACCGTTCGTTTGTTTTGTTGCAGACGATTCAGGGTACGATTACATATGGGTTGGAGAGGACTCTGAATGAGCACATTAGGACTCTTAGAAACCGATGATCAAGAATTGAGGAAGTTTTATTTTATTTATTATTTCATTTGAGGATTTAGCTTAGGGATTTCATTTTAGACACTTTACGATGTCGTTTAGGGCATTTTGACTTAATGTTGACTATACATAATTTTGGGAATTTTACTTTTGATTTAGGGTTTTGAGTTGATTTATTTCGCTTCCGCAATCGAATACTCTGTCGTTTTGATAAGTGAAGGAATTTGTACAGACGCCTTGTATATCCCTTAGTGGAATACGGCGAGCGTACCGGTTCTGACCCTAGGGTTCGGGACGGGGCGCTACACTTTCTCTCAATATACAACAATGAAGATCAAAGAAAAGCTAATCAAGCTTTAAACAAATTTACAAGTATGAGAGAAATATACAACAATGGAAAATGAAGCTAGATGACGTTGAAAGTGTGTATTTGCTTCATCCAAGCCTCCTCTATTTATAGATGAAGTTCACCACGTTTTTGAGGCTCTCCACCAAGTCTTCATCTTCAAAAATTTCAAGATAATGCCCAAATAGTCTCTAGCCACCCTATGGAGTGATTTGATCTTGGATAGCCACCCTAGAGAATCTTAGACATGTATACAATAGTCAAGGAAGCATGTAATAGGTTGGGTTAAAGTCCACAAGAAGTTTTAGCAAGGTTGGAGAGAGAAGACATCATAAATCTCTCTTGAATTTTGTTCCAACGTTCAAAAAATTTGAATTCTGGGGGACATCGATCGATCGAAGTGCCTGGAAGGGAGAGATCGATGTCCTCCAGAAGATTGCAGTTTTGACACTGCTTGACATCGATCGATCGATGTCAGGGGCTGAAGTGACATCGATCGATCGATGTCACTTGGTTTAGAGATCGATGTTTCCTGATCAACATCGATCGATCGATGTCAGGGGCTAAAGTGACATCGATCGATCGATGTCCTCTGGTTGAGAGTTCGATGCTCTCTGATCGACATCGATCGATCGATGTCAGGGGCTGAAGTGACATCGATCGATCGATGTCCCCAGCTTGAGAGATCGATGTCAACCAGCGAGTTCCAATCTCAACCATCTTTGGACATAGTGTGATTTGCCTATCTTGCATCAAATATCAAACACAATTTTAACTCATTCAAAACATCTTTTCATCATCAAAACGTTTTACAACTTAACAATCTCCCCCTTTTTGATGATTTCAAAACCATGATTCAAAAGATGTTTTTACATGATACATTTTCAACTATACTTAATATTTTACAACTCCCCTTTAGTTTATGCTCCCCCTCAACCCATACATCAAGTTTCAGATTTTCATCATTTCGATATGTAAGGCATATCAAGAAAGTTCATGTCATGCTATACCAAATTCAACTTATCAAGCTAAGCTATGTGATACAAAAACACCAATATCATATCAAGTTGAGACATTAAGATACAGAGCTATAACATGCCAAAAACCAAATCATGCAATGTCCAACTAACTATGTCAAAACATGGCAAAGCTAATGCCCAAACATGCTAAAACCCAATCATGCCATCAATGCCAAACAATTGTCAAAACATGGCAAAGCTAATGCCCAAAGATGCTAAAACCCAATCATGCCATCAATACCAAACAAAATACTTCTCTCCCTTTTTGAAAGCATCAAAAAAAATAAGAGATATCAAAACGAAATGATAAATACCATTAAGAAATATCAAGTTTTGAGATACATATGTAAACTCAAACTTGCAAAACTATGCATAACCACGAGGGAATGGGAAATCATAAAGGACTACTCCTCATCGGAGGAAAAACACAATCCGGAGAGAACCGCTTTGAGCTTTGTTTTCAACTTTTGATACTTGGTCTTGTGCACGTTCAGCTCTGTTTGCAGTGTTGTGACTTGATTTTCCACCTTTGTTTCTAACGTTTTAAAACGGTCCTGGAGTGTCTTATAGTCTTTTTCCAGATCATCTATTCGAACAGCCTCTTTTGTTAGGTCTTCCCCCCATTGATCGAGATAACAATGTAAATCATTAATCTCAGCCTCTGCATCAAATGGAAGTTCAGAACCACTATCTTCCTCCATAGGAGCCTTGCCTTTGTCTATTCGGGAGGTAGGACTTAGAGGGTTCGGTTCGGGTTCAACGGTTGGCTCAGTAAGGTGTGTTGGCAATACCGGCTCATTCTCAGCTTCATCTTCCTCAGGGTCATGAGTATCACCCCGTCGTTGCGCTTCCTTTCTCGACTTAAGAATTTGCTGGATGTTAAACTTTGTGTAATAATCCTTATTGGTAATAGACTCTTCATACTCGTCATCCAACACTATATCGACCTTTCTCAACAATCTATATATCAGATTACTGTAAGGAAGTGCTTTTGATTTCTTGGTAACTGCCTCCAACACATTTTCAAAGAAAACTTCCCCAAAGTTTACTTGTTCCCTCATGGCTATACGGTAGGTAATATAAAAGTCTAGGTTGCTTGCAAGTTTGGCCGATTTTCCATTTACACAGAATGTAACGATGGCAAGCAAAACTCGATAAACCAAAGGCATATCATTTGTGTTTTTCGTGGGGTGAAATCCAAGAAAGGTTTTTACTTCATTCTCGGTTACTTGGTACTTGTAATAATCCCACTTCCAAGGATCGAAATCTTGGACTCCCTCATCAGGTGCACCAAGAATTTCATTAATCTGTTTGGTGTGAAATGAGACCACTTGACCATTAATAACTGAATTTAGAGAAAATGGATTTCCATTGAGATAGTTAATCCAAAGATTAGCATAAAACATTCGAGTATAACGAGTCGACATAGTGCCCATCTCAGAAGAATCCCAAATAAACATCCATTTTTGAGCATACAACCAATCAATAATTGGTTTTAATTCCTCACTGCTCAAAATATCCTCAATTTTGAGCAGTTTCAATGGAATAGTAGACCTCTTGCTACTTTCCCATTCTTCAAATAACAATTGAGCTCTAAGAGAGATATGTGTGGATATACCTGAACCTAGGGGTGCAGCCAGTGCATTCTCATATTCTCCAGTCTTAAGCCAAGGGAAATTCTGAATACCAAGACTTTCTCTAACCTCACGAAGCAGATATTCTTGGGATGGCTCTGGTTGCTTCCTTAGTCCTGCTGTTCTAGAACCAGTTGGAATGCCTTGTTGTGAAGTTCTTTGACTTTTTGGATGATTTTTGGTTCTTGGTGCCATTTGAGACTGTTAGGGCACTAAAATTTTTGAGGTAGTGATGGAGGTTGATGATGGATGCGGATTTTGGTAGTATTGACAGAAAAATTGAAGCTTGTGCAAAAATTTTGAGATTGGAGTTCAAAGTCTGTGTGTTTTCGCCGGAGAAATGTTTAGGGTTCGAAGTTAGAAATGAGAAACTGAGGCGTTTTGCAGTTTTTATAAACACTGTCCCGCTGACATCGATCGATTGATGTCTGGGACTTCGATCGATCGATGTCCTGGACATAGATCGATCGATGTCCTGGACATAGATCGATCGATGTCTTAAGAGACATCAGTCTCTGAGACTTCCACATAGATCAATCGATGTATGCAGAAATCTGTATTTTTGACATTTGTAACCCTTTAACCATTGTTTATCATTCCTAATCTTGTTCTAATTGATTCGAATGTCTCAGTTGGAAGAGATTTAGTAAAAATATCCGCTAGTTGGTCATTTGTTGGAACAAACTCAATGCATACCAATCCTTTTTGAATGCAATCTCTTATGAAGTGATGCCTCACTTCAATGTGTTTGGTTCTACTATGATGAATCGGGTTTTGTGCTATACTTATGGCTGATGTGTTGTCACATAGGATGGGAACTTTATCGAACTTGATATTATAATCGTTCAAAGTATTGATCATCCAAAGTAGTTGTGCACAACACGAAGCGGCCGATACATATTCGGATTCCGCCGTTGAAAGTGACACACTATTTTGTTTCTTGGAGAACCAAGAAACCAAGCAATCTCCAAGGAATTGACACGTCCTTGAGGTGCTTTTCCTATCAACAAGATTTCCGGCATAGTCAGAGTCACTGTACCCCCTTAAATCAAAACATCCATTTTTGGGATAAAACAAACCAAAATTCAAAGTTCCTTTCAAATACCTAAAGATACGTTTAATAGCAACTAAATGTGATTCCTTAGTCATACTTTGAAATCTAGCACATAAGGACACAGCATGCAAAATATCCGGTCTACTAGCGGTTAAATAAAGTAAACTACCAATCATACCCCTATATTTTGTTACCTCAACCGGCTTTCCTATTTCGTCTTTGTCAAGCTTTGTACTTGTGCTCATCGGAGTGCTCACACTTCTTCCATCCTCAAATTTGTACTTCTTGAGCAAATCCTTTGTATACTTTGTTTGAGATATGTACACTCTATCTTGAGTTTGCTTGATTTGTAGACCAAGGAAGTAGTTGAGTTCACCCATCATACTCATTTCAAATTCTCCTTCCATCAATTTTGCAAAATGCTCACAAAGAGAATCATTAGTAGCACCAAATATGATATCATCCACATAAATTTGAACAAGCAATTGATGGTTTCCTTGTTCTTTAATAAAAAGAGTAGTGTCGACTTTTCCTCTTGAAAACTTATTCTCAAGTAAGAAGTTACTTAATCTATCATACCAAACCCTAGGAGCTTGTTTAAGTCCATAAAGGGCCTTTTTGAGTCTAGAAACATGATTTGGATAATCATGATTTTCAAACCCCGGTGGTTGAGCTACGTAGACCTTTTCTTGAATTATTCCATTCAAGAATGCGGATTTCACATCCATTTGATATAATTTGAAATCCTTATAGCATGCATATGCTAATAGCATTCTAATAGCTTCTAACCTAGCTACGGGAGCAAAGGTTTCATCATAGTCTATGCCTTCCTCTTGCCTATAGCCTTGGGCTACTAATCTAGCATTGTTTCTAGTGATGTTTCCTTTATCATCCATTTTATTTCTAAATACCCATTTAGTGCCAATTACAGGATGATCACTAGGTTTAGCAACTAATTCACAAACATCACTTCTTTCAAATTGATTTAATTCTTCTTGCATAGCTAATACCCAATCTTCATCATTTATTGCATCCTTTATGTTTTTAGGCTCAACTTGTGAAATGAAGGCATTTTCATTGAATTTTCTCCTAGTCATTATGCCTTGGCTAGTTTCACCTAGTATCAACTCTTTAGGGTGATCTTTCCTATATTTATATGAATCCGGTAAATTTGAGGTATCCCCTCCTACTTCTTCATTTTCCAACTTAGGTTCAAGGGGATCAATCCTAAGGTCAATAACAATATTACCTTTTGGATTCTCAAATTTCTCTATATGACTTACTTCAATTATTTCATCATCATCATCATCATCATTAATGTTTGATTTATCCTCAATGAGTTCACTAAACTTAACATGAATTGATTCTTCAACCTTCATGTTTCTTTTATTATATACTCTAAATGCCTTGCTATTTTGAGCATAACCCATAAAGATTCCTTCATCCGCTTTGAAGTCGAGTTTATCCAAGTTATCTTTGGTGTTAAGTATAAAACACTTACAACCAAATACCTTGAAATAACCAATATTTGGTACTTTACCTTTCCAAAGCTCATAAGGAGTCTTTTTGAGAAATGGTCTCAAATAAACTCTGTTGATCACATGACAAGCGGTATTTACCGCTTCGGCCCAAAAATATTTGGGTAGCTCAAATTCGTTTAGCATGGCTCTACTCATTTCTTGAAGTGTTCTATTTTTTCTTTCCGCAACACCATTTTGTTGAGGAGTTCTTGGAGCTGAAAAATTGTGTCCATACCCTTTGGATACACAAAATTCTTGAAATTCTCCATCAAACTCACCACCTCTATCACTTCTAATTTCCTTAATTGTGTCTTCTTTTTGATTTTCTAATCTCTTACAAAGCTTTATAAATTCTTGACATGCATCATTCTTTTTAGCTAAGAACATTACCCAAGTGTACCTAGAGAAGTCATCTACCACCACAAAGGTGTAATGTTTTCCACTTAGACTTGCTGTACCAATGTCCCCATACAAATCCATATGTAGCAATTGTAGAGGTTTGGTGGTGGAGATTTCACTTTTGGGTTTGAAGCTTGTTTTAACAAGCTTTGCCTTTTGACAAGTGTCACATAAGCTATGGTTTTTGAAATTTAATTTTGGAAGACCTTGGACTTTTTCATTTTTGCAAATCTCTTTGAAGTTTTTAAAACTAATATGTCCAAGTTGTCTATGCCATAGTTGAGTCAAATCATTTTTGGCAACTAGGCAAGAAACATTTTGTGATATCAAATCATGTGTGCTAAATTTGTAAACATCATTTTTACGTATAGCCTCAAAAACAATCTTATCGTTCTTTTTCACAACACATTTTCTTTTCACAAATTTAATTTTGAAAATTAACATCACATAGTTGGCTAACACTTATCAAATTATACTTAAGTCCTTCTACATATAATACATTATTAATAGTAAAAGAAGAGTTACCAATTTCTCCATGTCCAAGGATTTTGGCTTTCCCATTGCCAAAATGCACCGTTCCACCATATTGGAGCTTGAGCTTAGTGAACAAGCGTTGAACATCCGCTGTCTATAAGTCATTTGGTTCCTTCTTCTTTGGTTACTCCATTTATCTTGAGAGCCTACAAAACCAAAAGATATATGCATTGGTGCCCTTTGATGGTTGGGTCCTTTAAGGTTAGTTTGTCGACCCTTAGGCTTCCAAACATATGTGCTTCCAAATCTAGCTCTACATGCTTTCTTCACATGTCCTAGTTTGTTGCAATGAAAACAAGTGGGTACATGCTTTGCTTTAGAGGGTGATGAATTTTGTTGTGCTTTTCTATTATTTGCCTTCTTCTTTAAGGACTTAGGCTTAATAGAAGAAGATGATGAATTAAATCCTAAACCGGATTTATCATTTCCAATTCTTTGATTTTCCAAGAAGTATGTCTAAATTGTTTTTGCCATTTGTTAGTCTTTGTAAGTCTATCTCTAGTTTCTCACATTCTTTTCTAATTTCTACATTTTCAAGAGCTACGGTTTTATACATGGTGAGTATGATGTCATGCTCTTGAAACATCAAATTATTCTTGTCATGCAAGCTCTTATTTTCTAGGATGCATTTCTTGAACTCTTTCTTCAAATGTTTATACTTTAAATTCAATTTTTCAAAGTCATCTTGTAAATCTCCTATTTCATCATGCAAATTTGAAGGATTAGAATTTACCTCAAGGTCATCTTCAATCTCCATGAGACAAGTATGTTGAGTCTTCGGATTGTCAATTATTGCAACAAGTCCAACACCTTGATCTTCACTCTCTTCTCCTTCCGATTCCGAAATGAGATCATCCCACGTGGTTACTTTCGCATTGAGGGCTTTCTTCTTTTGAGTAAAGACCTTCTTCTCTTGCTTTTGCGGCTCTTTTACGTGGAATCGGCAATGAAATGACCGGGTCGACCACATCTATAGCAATTTTCACTTGCTTCCTTTTCTTTAGATGGTCTTTTGAAAAATTTTCTTGCTTGAGCTTTGTTTCTAGTTGCCATTCTTCTAAATTTTCTTACTAGAAGGGCAACTTCCTCATCCGATTCATCGGACTCTACCACCAATCCTTTGTGTGATGTTTGTGTGGGCTTGATAGGGTTCATCCTATTTTGTTCATCAATAAGAATTTCATGAGTAAGAAGATTACCGGATAGCTCATCAAGGGTAAGAGTCTTGAGATTCTTTGATTCCGTGATGGCGGTGACCTTGGGTGTCCATTCTCTTGGCAAAGAGTTGAGGAGTTTCGAGACAAGGTCTTCATTTGAGATTTTCTTGTCCACCATGGAGAGTTGATTCACTATTCGTGTGAATCGATCGATTGTCTCCTCAATCTTCTCACCGCTTTTCATTACGAACATCTCATACTCCTTAATGAGCATAAGTCGTTTGGCCATTCTTACTTGCTCAGTTCCTTCATGTATCATTTCAAGCCTTTTCCATGCCTCATGGGCTGTTTCAAGACCTTGAAGTCTTATGAGCTCAGTGGTGGTAAGAGCACTTGAGAGAATATCAAATGCTTTGCCATTAATGGCAAATCTTATCTTTTCTTCATCGGTGTAGTCATCCTCATCTTTGAATATTGATTCTCCTTTTGAGTTGGTAATCATAGGAACTTCAATTCCTTTGACAATGGCTCTCCATATATCAAATCCACAGCCTTTCAAATGATTGATCATTCGAAATTTCCACAAAGAATAATTTTGGGCATCAAACATAGGTGCTTTAGTGTTTGATCCGAAAAATAGTGCAGTAGGCTTAGGAGATGAAGTGTGAGATGAAGAGGTTGAGGTTGTCATTGCCATGATCTTTAACCTTGCTACTTGGAAAGATAGGCCAAGCAATCAAGGTTAGGCTCTGATACCAATTGTCAGGTCCTAAATACACTCTAGAGGGGGGGTGAATAGAGTTTTTGGCTTTTTTTTTTTGCGGAATTTTCTCGTTTGGCTCAACTCAAAAGATATTCAAAATCAGAGCAAGAATGGGAGAAGAGAAGTAGTGAATGAGTACACCGGATATAGAGTGTTTCGAATCGTAAATGATTCTACTCCACTACCACTTTGTTTCCAAAGTGGATTTTCAACAACTACTCTTCTTATTATGAACAATAAGAACAACCACAGCAATACTTACACTAACACTTTAGTGTAAGCAACAACAACAACAACTTCTTGCACAAAACACACTTGTGCAACTACAACAACTACAGCTCTTAGCAAGAACACCTTCTTGCTTTCTCACAACTTCAACAAAAGTTCTCTCAAGAACTTCTCACAGTGGGTTGAAGAAAATATGGTAAGGTTCACACTTTCTCACAAGTCTAAGCACAAGCAAGAGATCAAATATTTATGGTTCCTCTTGTGCTTGACTCTCTTTCTCTCAATATACAACAATGAAGATCAAAGAAAAGCTAATCAAGCTTTAAAGAAATTTACAAGTATGAGAGAAATATACAACAATGGAAAATGAAGCTAGATGACGTTGAAAGTGTGTATTTGCTTCATCCAAGCCTCCTCTATTTATAGATGAAGTTCACCACGTTTTTGAGGCTCTCCACCAAGTCTTCATCTTCAAAAATGTCAAGATAATGCCCAAATAGTCTCTAGCCACCCTATGGAGTGATTTGATCTTGGATAGCCACCCTAGAGAATCTTAGACATGTATACAATAGTCAAGGAAGCATGTAATAGGTTGGGTTAAAGTCCACAAGAAGTTTTAGCAAGGTTGGAGAGAGAAGACATCATAAATCTCTCTTGAATTTTGTTCCAACGTTCAAAAAATTTGAATTCTGGGGGACATCGATCGATCGAAGTGCCTGGAAGGGAGAGATCGATGTCCTCCAGAAGATTGCAGTTTTGACACTGCCTGACATCGATCGATCGATGTCAGGGGCTGAAGTGACATCGATCGATCGATGTCACTTGGTTTAGAGATCGATGTTTCCTGATCAACATCGATCGATCGATGTCAGGGGCTAAAGTGACATCGATCGATCGATGTCCTCTGGTTGAGAGTTCGATGCTCTCTGATCGACATCGATCGATCGATGTCAGGGGCTGAAGTGACATCGATCGATCGATGTCCCCAGCTTGAGAGATCGATGTCAACCAGCGAGTTCCAATCTCAACCATCTTTGGACATAGTGTGATTTGCCTATCTTGCATCAAATATCAAACACAATTTTAACTCATTCAAAACATTTTTTCATCATCAAAACGTTTTACAACTTAACACTACATAAGACCCAAGACGCTTCTTACAATTCGTTTCCACAGATTGTAATCTTTTCTAACTCTCAACCCAAAGTTGCACAAAAAAAAAATCTCTGCTCAAGTCTGATCCATGAGAAAATTGAGAAGCCACCATCGAATAATTCTTCCAGGCGACAACATTTCTGGAGGCACAACCAGGCCGATTACCAGTCTGCCTGACGTCCCTTCTAAATGCTGTCTCCATTCATTATGTTTGCTCCGCATCCAATCTCACCAAATTGGCATCCCAGCTATATATGCTCGGTTCCATCTCAAGAGTGCATATGTATCATTTGACCTACGCCTTGAATCAATCTAGAGAATAATTTCTAATAAATATGCAAAATGCAAACAAAAATCAATATAGAAACACGAAAAAATGTCAGTTTTTTTTATAAGGAACTTAAATTCAGAAAAACATCATCAAATTAGAATATATAAGGAACATCAGAATTTCATAAATCCAAAAAGATATGATATACATGCATCAGGTTTTTCAGGTGCCCCACAATAGACTCCGCTCTTACGGATTTTCCCCCCCAAAAAATCAAAGAAAAAGTCATAAAATATAAACATTGCATAATCTATGTGAAGATGATTTGCACGTAGAAAGTGTAGGTCTGTCATGCATTGCATAGGCCATGAATTACAGGACACAATACACCCAAATACACCAGGTGAGTCAACTTACAGAGCAGGACAGCAGCTTTGACAAAGAAAAGCACTTCGGAAAAACATCATTTTAGCAAACTGCAAAGTAGCTCCAACAATGTAAGATAAGTTAAGATACAAGAATTGATAATTAATGGCAGATAAAATCTGCAATGTTTATCAGAAAATAAAGGGAAATTGTTATAACTTCAGATGCTAAACGTCAATGAACTCACAAACTAATATCACCAGGTAACAAACCATACAAAAAGATGGAATATCTTGCAAAAAAGACAGTGCTTGGCCCTGTATCAGCCTCGTTTATAGCTGCAATATATAATACAAATTCAAAATAAAATTACCTTGACAATCAATGTTCTTCCAAGGACTTCAGAGAGTATATTCACTTTTAAAAATGTTCCATAGCTCGACCAATAGGTTCCAATGACAAAATAGAAAAGGACAATTTGAATAGGAAAGGGGGATTCCAAGAGAGCCTATACATTAGGACGAGAATGTATGAGCCCTCAAGTAGACCTGACCATGGGGCCAGTTGGGTTCGGACCTGGGTATCCAGGCAGGTCAAATTTTAGTCCGAACCATTTATTTTGGTTGGTAGGTCCAACCCCTCTGGAGCTGGAATGCATGGGCTAGTTCAAGGCTCGTATTTATTTGAACCATGCATGTGTTCAACCACGTCAGATCAGCCAGCGTCGAAAACACAACACTTAGTTGAGATTGAGGGAGTGAACAGGCCCATCCACGAATTAGAGATTACACCTTCAACAAACACTACTTTGTTAATGTATGTTCTTTAATTATTTGCTCGTTACTTTGTTGTAGTTGAAAATTGATATAGCACAAAAACTCTAGCTGCTTTCCATATCAACTTTGTTTCCATATAGCACACATTAACTCCTTACATGGATTCCATGAGAGATAGCCCTCCAACTCGCTAAATATACTTAGCTGATAGAATTTGGGAGCATTATACATTGGTAAAAGTTTGGATATCCACAACAGAAGAAAGACTCTAGAAGCCTGTGATTTGAAAACTTCCTGCTAGCATCAATCATCTGAAACTTGTAACCATGATTTGGTAATGCTCCATCGTATCTCAGCAATCATATTTGATGGAATCAGTTGGATTTTTAGAGACTATCTAGTGCCTCTCACATACATTAGATCCTTACCTTTTTGTAATTGAAATTTTATATGAAGTCAAATGAAAGATGTACAAAGGGTGCTGCTAATGGTTAAGCAGCTAAGAAAAGCATAGACATCCATAGGTGGCTTACAACATTCCTCATAAGCTAGTGTCAACCTGTACAAAAGGCTGTCTGACTGTGGCAGCGTTGTCCAAGCTCAATCCAAAATAAAAGCAAAAACTATACAAAATGACAAGTCTAGGTAAGGTAGTATCCCAGGAACAAGCTGATGACAAGGATATCAAATGTAAAGCAGCAAAATAGCCCTCCAAACACAGCAGGAGAACTCAGGAGTGAGAAAGAAGGAGATCCAGCACAACAAACATGTCAAGATGACCAGAGAGCAGTGGAAAACGCTTTCATAGATGTTCCTAAATCGAGAGACAGCTCCCAATTAAATTTGGATAGCTTGTAGTTTCTCAAGAGTCCAAAACATAGCAAATACACAGAAAGACCTCTTTAATAACTAAGTTAGGGTCCTTGGCGACATTATTATGGAGCATACTATTCCTTTCCTTCACAATACGGTAGACAACAATAGAAAATCCAAACACGGCCACATCTTTGTGGAACTTTGATTTCCAAGAAGGGTTGGTGTTGAGCCAATGCAGGGTGTGATACCAGTCGCAGTTCCAGCCAACGCACTTAAAATGCTCCATACTTATGCTCCATATGCTAGCTGGGAAGGGGCACTAGAAGAAAAGATGTCCATGGTCTTCTCGAAACCTGTGACATAAGAGACCAATATTAAATTGTACCAAACCCCAGTATTTTAGATCCCATAGTCTTTGGATTTTTGCCCTTTATTAGCCCTCAAACTAAGCCAAGGGGACAGGTCCCTAAAGTCAATGATGTACTTTAAAGCACACGCATTTTAAGTTTCAAGATCATTTACATACAAAAAAAAAAAGTTTTAAGATCATTTGTGTTTAAAAAGCAGCCTTGACTCGACTTTTATAACTCTATACCCGGAACTAGATCATTGTAAAGGTTAGGATCATTTTAAATTGTCACTACCAACAACTAGCATATAGATGAACCAGACTTGTTTAGAAAGGAACAAAGGAGGGGATCTTTTAATTGAAGGCCTAACAGAACTGAAAATTTTGTTCAAGTAAACTTCTATGAATGAAAATGTCTGGTGCATAAATTGAGAAAAACCAATCACCTAAATCATGGAAGTTGATGTACTAAGGGTAGACTGGAGGACACATCATCAATCAAAAGGTGTAAAGGGAGACACTCTTAGAATCTGAAAAACAAGTTCAAAAACACTGATATATGTGGCAGGATCATTACAGAACTCGTAGAGCAATGCAGATAGGGAAACTAAAGTCTTTCTGAAACTTTAATTGTGTGAAGTACTCTAATAACAACGAATCGAAGCTAGAAACAGAAGGATTTACAAAACAAAAACAGGGGACTTCCATGTTGACATCATTACAAAGCACACATGTCCAGAGAAGCAACCACTGCTTAACAAACCAACAACAGAGGACAGCAACTAAGTAAAATGATACGGAATCTCTTACAAAGTCGAAAGAGAATAGCCTTCCTTAATAGGTAGAAGCTTACATGGACTGAAGGGTGTGCAGCAGGGTCATGCGTGTTTGAACAATTTCATGCTAAGCCAGTGGAAATATACAGCAACTACGATAACTGGTAATGTCAGGGGCACCAAGAAGCAATAGTATCTGTTGCAAAACGTTGGCCAAATTGAACATCATATTTCCTACTACCAAAGTCCATCATTTCAAAAATGTTTTAAAGAAGAAAACAGCGAAATCAACCATCATTTCACAAACGTTTTAAAGTAGGAAACAGCGAAATCAACAGCAGAAAGAGCAGCAAAGGAGTTCAAATTGCAAGATAATCAAGAAATTGGACATACAG
Source organism: Eustoma russellianum (assembly GCA_036186865.1). Classification (NCBI taxonomy): domain Eukaryota; kingdom Viridiplantae; phylum Streptophyta; class Magnoliopsida; order Gentianales; family Gentianaceae; genus Eustoma; species Eustoma russellianum. Next base: position 16,585,162 of record AP025074.1, on the reverse strand, counting down.
TCTCATGAAGCATACATTAACCGTCTATATGATCAACTGTTGTATACATCCGATCCACGCATTATCTATAAGGTAATAGGGTAATGATGTTGTTGTATGATCAACTACCCACTGCACATCATAAAACCCGCAGCAATTTTAATGCATATAACTACTAAACTTAATAAACCAATATGCCAACAGATTATCATTATTGAAATATCGTAGAAATCAGAATTCTAACCTGTCTTTCTGAATAGCAGATAGGAAAGCATAATCTGAAGGAGGAAGGAGCTTTGAAATTACAGCCGCATAAAAGAAGGCAGAAAAGAAAATTGACCCAAATATAAGAAAGAACCAACCCCAAATTACTCTCTCGTTGGAGGCTATGGAAGGTAATAAACCAGGCATTTATGAGGCCAATTCTTTCTGCGACTTGGAATTGATCGCGAATCCAATTTCTTGGTTAACCCCCAAAAGAGGAGAAGAAAAGAATAACTGAGAAAAGGAAAGATAGCGTATTTTTGTTCGACAAAACTGTTCTATTTTACGATCGAGTGTAGGACTAAGATAGGAATATGCGCATTCGTATAAACGCGTAGTTTTGTTACAAGTTTTGTCAAAAATACACAATAATGTGTTGGACATGTTATCAAACCAAGTTTCAAATGATGCAATTTAATGTAGACAAAAGAGGATAGAATAGAATTGTTTCTATATTAATTTTCACGTGTGTATAACATTACAATATCATGTCCTTTTTATAGGATTGTTTGAGGGTAAATGAAATAAATGGGGTAGTACTCTTTAATGTTCCCAACACATTGGACACATACAAGGTCATCTTGGACATCCACAATATTATCCTATACATAATACTCCCCCTTGGATGTCCAAATTTTATAAAATATGCCTTGTTAAAACCTTGCCAAGAAAAACCCAGTTGGATAAAAACTTAGACGAAAGAAAAAGAGTACACATTCATATATTTGGTTTGTGTGATACACTACCACGTTAAAACCTTGCCAAGAAAACTCAGTGGGATAAAAACTTGGACGAAGGAAAAAGAGCACAGTGTTTATAATAATCACACCCCTCCTGATTCTGGCATGAGGTCTTTAAGTTGACGTATTCCAATGTTGTAGACCATCTTTTTAAACATAGCTGTTGGTAGTGCTTTGGTGAACAAATCAGCAAAATTCTTGCTTGATTGTATCTGGTGGATATCAATTTCACCATTTTTCTCAAGATCATGAGTGTAGAAAAATTTCGGTGATATATGCTTTGTTCTATCTCTTTGATGTAGCGATTCTTAATTTGAGCAATACATGCAGCATTATTCTCAAACAATATTGTCGGAGTCTTCCTTAGTGAAGATAATCAACATGACACTTGGATATGTTGATTCATCGATCTCAACCGTATGCATTCACGACTTGCTTCATGTAATGCCAAAATCTCGGAATGATTGGAAGAGGTGGCCGTTAATGTCTGCTTCACTGATCTCCATGAAATGGCTGCACCTCCACACGTAAATACATATCCACTCTGTGATCTTCCCTTATCAGGGTCAAATAGATGGTCAGCATCAGCATAACCCACTAATTGTGGCTCGGAGTAAAATAAACACATATCTGGTGTTCCTCGAAGATAGCGTAAAATATGTTTGACTCCAATCCAATGCCTTCGTGTTGCTGTAGAGCTATATCTTGCCAATAAATTTACTGAAAGTGCGATATCTGGTTTTGAACAATTGACAAGATACAAAAGAACACCAATAGCACTAAGATACGGTACTTCTGGACTTAATAATTCTTCATTTTCTTCTGGTGGTCTAAATGGATCTTTCTTTACATCTAATGATTATACCACCGTAGGACTACTTAATGGATGAGCTTTATCCATATAAAATCGTTTCAAGGTCTTCTCTGCATATGAAGGTTAATGGAGAAATATTCTATTATGCAAATGTTCGATCTGCAGGCCGAGACAAAATTTGGTCTTTCCAAGATCTTTCATTTCAAATTCTTTCATAAGATAATTTGCGGTTTTAGTGAGCTCTTCAGGAGTTCCAACAATATTTAAATCATCAACATATACCGCAATTATAGAGAATTCACTATCAGATCTTTGATAAATACACAAGGACAAATTAGATTATTTATATAACCTTCTTTGACACGGTACTCACTAAGACGATGATACCACATCCTGCCATATTGTTTTAATCCATGCAAAGATCATTGTAATTTGATTGAGTATAACCCATGGGTCCTTTGATTATATGCTTCGGGCAATTTAAATCCTTCTGGGATTTTCATATAAATATCATTGTCTAATGATCCATATAAGTATACGGTAACCACGTCCATTAACCTCATATCAAGGTTTTTAGGGACTGTTAGGCTGATTAGATATCGTAATGTTATGACATCAATAACCAGGGAATATGTTTCATCATAATCAAGCTAGATCTTTGTGAAAAACCTCGCAACAAAACGTGATTTGTATCGCACAACCTCATTTTTCTCTTTGCATTTTCGTACAAAAACCCATTTATGTCCAATAGGTTTTATCCCTTCAGAGGTTCGGACTACAGTTCCAAATACTTTGCAACTTTCTAAAGATTTTAGTTCTGCTTGGATTGCATCTTTCTATTGTGGCCAATCGTTTATGTGTCGACATTCTTCAATGGATCTCGGTTCAGAATCCTCATTCAGAATTTCATATGCAATCACATAAGCAAAAACATGATCAATAGTAACCTTTTATCTATCCAAATTTTCTCCTTTACTTACATAATTCAAAGAGATCTCTTCAAAATTTTGTTTACTTGCTTCTTCAGGAGCAACTTGTTTATCAATTTTAGACTGATCCGTTTCGATTTCTATAACGCTTTCAAGTTGTGAACTTCTTTTCTCTTCCGGAGATGCTCTTCTAGAGCATTAACTTATACCATTCTTTTCCGAAGGTTTTTATCTTTTCCACCAACTGGGCATCCACGTTTTAGACTTGCTTTTAGTATACCATCATTTTGTCTTTCAGAGGCATCAAGTCGAACAGGCGTATTCATCACCGGGACGTGTGATTTGGTTATGTTTTTACTGTCAGTAAATGTATCAGGCAACTGATTTGCAATATTCTGTAAATGGATTGTCTTTCTTACTTCTTGATCGCATTGATTTGTTCGTGGGTCGAGATGAGATAGTGAATGAACGTTCCATATAATTTCACGTCATTCTTCAGGAAACGGTACTTTCTCTCCCCTTAACGGCGGGAAAACTTTCTCATCAAAATGACAATCGGCATATCGTGTCTTAAATAAATCACCCGTCAGGGCTCAATATATCTCACAATAGAAGGAGAATCAAAACTCACATATATTCCTAAACGTCTTTGAGAACCCAGTTTTGTCCGTTGAGGTAGGGCAACTGGAACATAAATCACACAACCAAAAATCTTTAAATGGAAAATATCAGGATGCTGGCCCGATACCATTTGTAATGGTGAATATGGTTGAAACAAACTGGGTCTAAGCCAAACTAATGCGGAAGCATTTAAAATCGCATGTCCCGAAGCTGTCGTGGGTAAATTAGATCTTAAAAGCATAGGTCGAGCAATCAATTGTAAACGTTTGATAAATAACTCTGCCAGGCCATTTTAAGTGTGCACATGTGCTACTGAATGCTCAACTTCAATCCCAATCGACATACAATAATCATTAAAAGCTTGAGAATTAAATTTACCGGCATTATCAAGATGAATAGATTTAATAGGATAATCCAGAAATTGTGCTTGTAAGCGTATCTGAGCAAGAAACTTGGCAAAAGCTACATTTCTTGTTGAGAGCAAACTCACGTGAGACCATTGTGAGGAGGCATCCAATAAGACCATAAAATAACGAAATGGTCCATAAGAGGGATCAATAGGTCCACAAGTATCCCCTTGTATTCGTTGTAAAAATATAAGGGATTCAACATGAACCTTCATTGACGATGGCCTCTTGATTAGTTTTCCTCGTGAACAAGCGACATAAACACAATGACGAGGTACAAGAATCTTCTGGTTCTTTAAAGGATGTCCATGTGAGTTTTGTACAATTCGACGCATCATTATCGAACCCGAATAACCAAGTCGATCATGCCATAATATAAATAGTTTTGGATCATTGAACTTCTGGTTCATCATAATATTAGATTCTACTGGATGTATAGTCGCATAATACAATCCAGATGAGAAAATTGTGAATTTTTCTTTAACAAGCTTCTGGTATGAATCACTACAAGTAATACATAAAAATTCCGTATTCCCTCTATTCATGATTTCAAGATGAAAACCATTTAGTCTTATATCCTTGAAACTCAATAAGTTTCTTTTCGACTTGGTAGAAAATAATGCCGTAGTAACCAAGATATGTGTACCATTTGAAAATATAATTGCTACTCTTGTGGAGCCTTCAATCAATGTTGTAGTACCAGAAATTGTACTAACATTTCCTTTTGCCAATTGTAATGTCGAAAAATATTTGTGATCACGAAGAATTGTGTGTGCCGTTCCACTGTCAACCAGACAGATGTCCACACCATTCATCTTGAATAAACATCTAGCATAATATATATAATTTTTATTATTGAATTGAATTCGAAATAATCAAGTTAAATAGTGAGTTGTGTTGCTTGATGAAAAACCCTCTATACGTCAATCAAAATATCTGAAATGTAAATCGGAATTATACAAGAAAAATAAACAGAACAACTCTAAAGAATTTTATTTAAGCAAATATAGTAATGCAAATGTTTGTAAAAATGCATGTTATCACATAAACGAAAACACAACTTATTCATAGCAATCCTTATAAAACATGAAATTCATTGAAACAAGTTTCTCAATCATTCTTGATTATTCTCATTCACAAACTGGATCCCATTGCCATCCAAGTTTGGCTCTGTAAGAAAATCTTCAATATCGAAATGAGTAAAATTATTCGAATCTATTTGACCATCATCTGCTATATTACCAAAGTCTGCAAAATGAAATTGTTTTCCCTTGCCCTTATCCTTCTGGGATGCTTAATAAAGTTCAACCAAATACTTTGGAGTGCGACAAGTACGAGACCAATGCCCTTGTGCTCTACATTGATAACAAGTTTTCTCGTGGTTCTTAGCTGGTGCACCAATTTTCATAGATGCTGATTTTCTTGTGGCTTTTTCTTATTGTCCCACTTCAGGTGGTATAGTGCAAAATTTCTACCACGACCACGACCTTTACCGCGACCACGACCGCGACCTCAACCACGACCACGATTATGGTTATGGTGACTTGCATTCATTTCTGGGAATGGTTGTGATCCAGTCGGGTGAGAGTTGTGGTTTTCATTAAGAATTCATTATTTTGTTCAGCAACAAGCAGACATGAAATCAGTTGATAATATTTTTTTCAAACTTTTTTTCTCGATATTGTTGCTGTAGGAGCATATTTGACGCATGGAAAGTAGTAAATATTTTCTCTAACATATCAGCATCAGTCATTTTGTCTCCACACATTCGTAATTGGGAGACAATAGAGAATATAACAGAGTTGTATTCATTGACTGTTTTATAATCTTGCAACCTCAGGTGCAACCAGTCACATCGAGCCTTTGGGAGGATCACACTCTTTTGATGATCATATCGTTCCTCCAAATTTTTCCATAATTCATATGGGTCTTTGACTCCAAGATATTCGGTTTTCAGCCTGTCATGGAGGTGATGGCGAATGAATATCATTTCCTTCGCTTATCTTGTTCGTTTGCTTATTTCCTTCTTTGATAGTATGCCCAAGATTCATGGATGTCAAATGGATCTCAGCATTAAGGACCCAAGCCATATAATTTCTTCTGAAAATATCAAGGGCAGCAAACTCCAATTTTGTGATATTTGCTATGGGTCTAAGAATGCACAAATAATTCATCTCAGAAAAGATAGATTTACTCAAAAATACAGGTTTGAGTTAATGTTATATAATTCTGGCATAATATGCTTCAGACATAAATACGATGCAGACTATTATATATGCAATGATAATAATACAATCAATACGTAATTAAAAATTAAAATAACACAACAACTACATGTCAAAATATTCATGCTTCAGGCACGTCAACTATGCATGCTACGGGCATGATGTTTATTCATTCTTTAGGTACATAAACTAGTCATGATTTGGGCATGTCAATTATATCAATTATTCACGCTTTGAGCGTGTCAATAATTCATGCTTCGGAAATATCAAATGATTCATGCTTCGAGTATGAAAATGATTCATTCTTCGGGCATGAAAACGATTCATGCTCTAGGCATGTCAACGATTCATGCTTCAGACATGACTACCATTTATGGCATATCAATCGTTCATGTTTAGGGATTCAAGCCACATATGATTCTTTTCTTCAAACTAAATCTAGACTTCAGGTTAGATTATTTCTTTCATGAGTATCTATAATATAAAAGTATGTAACGCAAATGATGAACAAAACATAAACCTTAAAAAAAAAGCAGAAAAATAGCCTTGGAAATGATGCTTCCAGACTAACCTAGAGGTCTTCAAAATACATCTTCACCGTTCAAAACATACCCTTATGTGTTAGAGACAATCTGTCAAAAAATGGTGATGATCCAATGGTGGATGACTCCAAAAATTCAGTTTTTCCGAAGCTGCACAAAGCTGCCTACACCTGCGAAATTTTAAGGGTGTTCTCCCTCTTTCTCTTCTTTCTCTAATACTTTTCGTGATTACTTGTTTTTGTTTCTTTGGAGCAATTCATGCTGATAACGTGTTATAAAACCAAGTTTCAAATCATGCAATACAAAGTAGACAAGAGAGAATAGAATAGAATTGTTTCTATATTGCTTTTCAAGTGTGTATAACATTACAATATCATGTCCTATTTATAGGACATTTTGAGGGTAAATGAAATAAATGGGGTAGTGCCCTTTAATGTTCCCAATACATTGGACACATATAAGGCCATCTTAGACCTCCACAATATTATCCTATACATAATAGGACACACAGAAAAACGGAATGTACTTTTGTTTAACGAAACTATTCTATTTAACACTTAGTGTAGTACTGGATAGGGAAATTTTCATTAAAATAATATAGTTTTCATAGAAAAACACAAACTTGGTACAAATTGAGAAAATTAAGAAAATACGCCATGCACAATTTTGCATAGTGCCTTACTAAAACTAACTTTGGGCCTAAGGAGTCATTGTTTTTGCAATAATTATTTGCTATATAATCCATTAATCATGTTTTATCTAAATGGATGATAACGCATGAAAAAATTATCTTTAATTTCATTCTACTAATTTTCTTTGTATTAAGAAGTTGTTGATTAGACAATGTAAAGTTTGGTTGGTGTTGTAAAAATTTAACTTTCGGATTGTCTTATAAGAAATAATCCACATATCGTAAACAATATACATAAATCTTAAGCAATAGATGATCAACAATAGGATACATATACTGCATAAAAATACAAAAAATCATTACAATAATATGTGTAGGACCTGTATAGCACCACTAGAGGGGAGGGGGTTGAATAGTGAGTGCGGAAAAATTGTTTTTAAAAAATATTTGTTACCAATTACTCACTTTCAAAAAGAGATTCTATTTTCAGACCATGTCTTTTATTAATTGTATGATCTGGTTCTAGACCTTCAAAAATTATGATATTTGGTGACAATGTGCTCTGAGGTGTTATGAATGTGTCACAAAAATTTCATACTAAAATTCAAAGTGTAACCCCTTAAAAATGTTTTTACTCGGTTGTGTCAACCTGCCATAAACTATTCCTTAAAATGAAAAATTTATTCCTATTAATTTACAACTTTAAATGATATGAAATTTTTACGATATGACCCTTAGGATGTGTACTTTAATGGGTTGAAATAGTTTTTCAAAATTCATTTGGTAAGTATGTCAACCACTTGACATTCTCAACCTTTGCAGATCTTAGAATCAGATTACACTAGTCTGAGAATTATGAATGTTTGAGTGACTTATACTTATCCAAATTTGGTGAAACTTGTTCCAAATGAAAACTAAGATGTGTGGCTATGTTTTTACAAAATTTGGTGATTTTTGGAAAATGTTTGTTATTTTTACCGTGAGTATGAAAACGATGCAGAAACAGGAACTGAAAGTAAAAGTGCTGATAAGTAAGAACACCGAGAGTTTTATGCTGGTTCGGTTAAATCAACCTACTCTAGTTTTTGAGGACATCTTTCTTGGTATTCATTAAACAAAAAAAACACCTTGACACAAGGGTGACTGGAGTTATATACTAACTCCACCCTTTTACAACGAACAAACAAAAACAACAACACAAGTACCACCACCGAGCAAATGAAGGTATGATCACACCGTGATCAACCTTGTACAAGAATGGGATGTATGTGGGTGGTATATCAAATCCTATACATGATATATAAGATAAGTATGATAGGCTTGAGGCAAAGAGCAACAGAAAAGAATAAGATAAGAAGAGAATAGTCTTGCTTGATCTTGATAGAATATGAACTTTGGCTTCGTTTTTTCTTGAATCATCTTGCCTCCTTTTATAGATAGTGTGGACGCCCCATGGCTGAATTCTCCCTTCAAATTTATCTTGAATGCCTTGGAAGATTGCCTTGTATTATATTGTGACACACCCTTGCTTGTTTGGGGGAATATGATTGGACAAACAATGTGTCTTCGCCTAGTTGTCACTTCATGATTGTCCATCGTTTATCCACCTTGGTACTTCATAGAATGAGCTGGAAATTCAACCAAAAATCTGAAACACATGCTCAAATACACACAAGTTAAATATCAATCAATCAAGATGTGATTGCCTCACAATTTTGGAAGAAAATTTTTGCAAAATCAAGGCAAAAATCGGCCACACAAGACATGTGCTGAAAACTTCAGCACTTTGTATAATGTTGAATTCTTTACATGTGTGTCTTGCTTTCTTCAATGTCACCAATCACATGTGTCTTATCCTCCATCAATCAAAGTACCATACAAGCTCCACCTAGGCTCTAAGAGGGTGTAAATGTCATGTGATCTCAGCTGCATCATGTGCTGAAATTACTTTTGTAAACTTTGTCAAATAATGATGTATAATCTTCACACATATGGTAAATTTCAATCAACCCTTAATTTATTTTTCTAGAATACTCTAATATGTGTTCTATGTGTAAAAATTGTCTAGATATATGTGACACCAATGACAAAAATGTTCCAAACATAGCAAGTGTAGAAACCGAATTTTTGACTTTCGTCGATTACGCGATTTTCTCCGATTAATCTCAAAATTCTTAGATATGTAATATATGTTATATCACACATTATATACATAAAATAAAGTGTACTTTCAACTCATATGGCTGAGGTTAAAAATGCCCCATGTGACAAAAATATTTAAGTTTGAATTTTCAACAAATCAAGCCAAATTGTGGGTGATTGATGTGTTACACATAGTATGAATTTGAGGATGATTTTGACATGTGGTGACAAAATTTCTGAGTATTTTGAGTGTATATAGGCTGGATATCTTTATATGGTAAGTACGTGACATGTCGGTGATAGTTTGGTAGTCACCCGATGCAACAATTTTCGGGTTATAGACTCGTGACATGTAGATATAATTTTTATAACAAGATGACTTGTAATGTATGATATGAGACCTGTATATACTCACAAATATGATGTGTATATGGTGGTGTGATGTCGGCGTACGTTTATGATGTGTACGATGTGTCAGTGGAACGTCGGAATAGAAATGTATAATTCGTTGCTATAAAGAAAATATGTATATATATAATGTATATATATGTGGCATGTGTATAGGTGTGAAGAGAAGATTTTCCATTTCAAGTTTGTTGACAAGTAGCTATCTCCAAATATATCTCCATTCAATGAACTAGTTAGTTCATCTACTTAAGCACTTCAATTAATAAACTAGTTTAGTTCATTAATCATGGCACATGAAAATAGTATAAAGACAACAAATGTTAGCCATATAATGCAAACTTTAATGCTTCATGGCACGTTAGTACGACAACATTATATATAAATATGTAAAACATATTTATCACATACATATGTCAAGTAACAATTAATTCATGCATTTCGTAAACACATAACATTTAAATCATGCATTTTCAAATCATTCAAACCCCAGTTTTTCAACAATATGAAACAACAAAACCACTTTTGTAATCAATTACATATCATATACTAAAAATACAAAAGTAATAGAACAATATAATGATCACCAACATGTCTGTCCGTACCGCATGACCTTCTATGCCTAATCCGTTCTCCACGTCTGGAAGGTCTGGGAGGTCTGGATGGTAGGGGTGTCGCTATGCACACTGAATGTGACTGAACATGAGATGGTCCTGTCTCGTCATCCTGATGAGGAGGTGGTATCGCACCAAGCGACTCAAGTGATCTAAACATTGCCACCTTATCTGTGTGAGCAAGCCTTAGACGGGAAGCATCTATAAATACATCTAAGTTGTAATGTAACTTGCAATATTGTACAAATATCAGTAAGTCAGGATGTGTATGTGAAATTATTCAGAAAATAATGTCATGAACCTTTTATCCGTGTCTGATGCAACCTCCAGACCGAACGCATGTCTCCTCCGTACAACTGGCGCATGGAAATTGTCCACAACTGAAGGCCCTGCAAGTGTGTGTGTCGTAGGGGAGTGTGGGTGAGCTCATATTATAACACATAGTTTTCTATGGTTTGCTGCGTCATTACATTAGCAGGTTGACGGTCTACGCATTCTTCAAAACCCTTAGATCAAAGACTATCAACATAGATATACAGAGCAATGGCATAATCTGTTGCCCAAAGTGCATGAAACACACGTGATAGGTGACACGTCTGTAACATTTAACATTAGCATCCGGTATAGTTTAAAAAGGGCGTTCTTTGTGCATTAGGCTCCTGCATTTGCGTAGGGTCAGGAGAGGGGTCGGATGACTTCGCGATCTGGTGTACGCAGCCTTACCCTGCATTTTTTTTGCAAGCGACTGTTTCTGCAATATAGTTTAACTTACCAAATAACACCATTTTAAATGTTAAAATAATAACAAATGTAGCATGTGACGTAAATCAGCCGATGAACCACGAAATTCGACATCGCCAATGCACACAACATGTCACTGACATACCATGTACAATTAGTCATTCGCCATGTAGCCCGTGTAGTGCTCCATTTGCACTATACTGTCATAGCGTCTATCCTATTGAGCCAGATACTGTTGGATAAGAGCCCTATGGTCTATTCCTATAATCCGTCTTTCACGCTGATATAGATTGATGCCCATATCAACAGTAGCAGGCCTCCCCGTGCCTAGCCAAACTGCCTTATTACCCTATCAAGTAAATACAGCTCAACTATCTCACGCAAAATGAGTGGCACCCGAGCCTGCCACAGCTCCGACCTCTCTGGACACACACTTGACACTATCATAATAATCTCGCAGTGTAGGACATCCATATATTATCACCCTATGCCATATTGTCTGGGTGATCACGCACCGCATCAACCATGTGTCTGGTGTATTTAAAATTACGTTTCTAGAGCCATCAGGTCGCACGAGGCATATCAGGAAGAGCAAGTGCATGAGGCACACCAGGAAGTATGACAGGACGCAATGCAAAACAATATCTCTCATTTCCAGTACTACAGGAGGTGCATCGGTCCTGATACCTCGTGCACAACCTTATGCATAGTGGTATTGCGTAGGTTGCAGCACAGACATGCAAGCGATATGCTGCCATAAGAATACATCGCAATCACCTCAAAGTATTATAGAGCATGTAAATATACCAATTGCGTCCGGCTAGTAGCAGAATCACATACTAATATTGTGATCTGCAGGAACATAAATGCTCCCATCTTCTGCTCACCTGTAAGGCAGAAACATTTTATGCTAGGATTTGCATGTATCCACTTCATTAGCCCCTTACGACATACACGGTTTTCCTAGGAATCTTGAAAGACAAAGGTCCAACCCAACAACATTGTACACACATCCCACCCCCTCCCTCCCCTCCCCTCCCCTCTATAGTTTACCTAGGCCCCATCTTCGTAAGAGGCTCATCATCAGTGCGTAAGCCAAAGAGAATCTATATGCCATGTAGCAGCACGATCACTTCACATATATGCAGATAAAATGTGTGGGTCTCCTGTCTCCACCTCTCAAAAAACGTCCTGACCAATCCATGATCAACCGTGACCCTACTACAACTTGTCACTCCCTATAGACCTAAAGTCTGAAAATGCGTTATGCACCTAAGGGAGATGTCCAAAGCCACCATATACACGTTCACTCTACGTAAACTATCCGTAGTTTTACATGCCTCAGTATCCCTAAGGAATAGTGTCATATGCTCTTCCTGAAAAGTCAACAAATCATCTATCTCAGGTCTCAGCTCCTCCATCAGTTTTGTACCATTATCACTACCACTAGCGTGAGATGCTATAAGTACACCTATATTCGGAATCATACAACAAAATTACATATTAAAAGAATATCTATTTGTCATAATTAAGTCAATAACAATGACATAATAAAATAATAACTATAACATAAAAACAACAATAACTTAATAACATAATAACATTAATAATAACACGAACACAAAATTAACATTTACATAACAAGAATACTAATAGCATAACAACAATATTAACAACAACAACATACTAACAATAATAACAACATAACACAAATAACATAATACTATGATAAATAACATAACAATATTGTATTAATAATAGCAATAACATAATAATAATAACAACATATACATATCAAATTAAAACTAATAAAAGTAAAAACTCTCACTAGTTTGTCAGTCATTGTTCTTCGTAGATCACATGTCTTTCAAGATGTGCTGCTCTTCAATCCACCGCTGCGAATAAAATGCAAAAAGATTTTTATTTCTATGCAAACAGAAGGAAAGAAAATGAAAAAAATATTTAGGAGCAAGAAATGAGGAAGAAATAGCCGCTTTTTACAGATGTGCCTTGGGCACTGTAGGTGTCATTCAAAATGATGCTTTACAAATTTTCTAGACTTTTCCAATAAGTACTCTATTTGTGTTTTTTATTAAAACTACATTGTTTTTTGAAATTTCCCAAAAAATTGGCAAAGAACCATATCACGATGCCACTCTACCCCTCGGCTTCTGCTAATGATTAAGAAGAGTATAGGGAATAGTTTGATATAATGGAAAGTTAAAATAAAAAAATAAAAAAAATTATAAGTGTAATAAAATTATATTATATAATGAGGTTAAAGGAGCTAAATATCATAAAAAGGATGTGCAGCAGGATGGAGAGAGAGGAAGCATGTCTATGTATTTTGCATGACCTTATTTCCACCACTACTGGTTGTGGCTCTTTTATGATATATTTTAGAGTCATGTTAAAGGTTTTTAAAATGCCTTTAGACATTTAAAACGTTGGTTAGAAGATTGGAAAATAGAATTTCCAAATTTTAGAAAAAAGCCTAAAAAGTAAGGTTTTCACAGCATGACCCTCTCTCGGTATTTTTCATAACTCTCTCATACGACTTTTTAGAGGTGATTCAAGATGCTATGGAAAATAAACATATGCAACTAAAACTTTTTGGAAGCCCTCATTGACATATTCTGCCTCTAGATAACCAAGATAATGCATGGAAGTTTGGATAGATGCTGAGATGATAATTTTCAATTGGAAGTCCTATCTTATCTTTTGTAAATTAGGGTTAGCATAATTGCAACTATATGTATAGCTACCATCTGGTTGTAAAAGATCAGACTTGAATGAAAAATATTAATTTTTGGCCAAAGGCTACCCAACAAGGTTCTTCTTTGTGTTTTCTTTGATCATCGATCAAAACTAGATTCTATATCAACAACTTGAGCAAAAGTTGTGGGAGAATCAAATCCTTCAATCTTGAAGACATGTACCTGGGGTGTAGTGACATTTTTGGACCACAAACAAGTTTCAAGAGGCGGATATAGCTCATTCCAAAAAAGAAGCACACGGCCAAGGGTGGTTTTTGAACCGTTCTTGTCACCAACAAGGCATCTTGTCAAAGATGCAGTTAGAACAAGGAAAGGTAGAAACTTTTGCATCGTCAAAAATGCATCAATTTGGTATCAGAACCAAAGTTCCTTGTTCTAAAATTCAAATTCCATTAGGTCATATTTCGAATACCATCCATCCCCTATCATCCTTGAAAAAATTTTGGTTCGGCTGCATACCCCATCCACCACCAGTTGGAATTTCTTTTTGTTCACTTCTTACATCTTTAATTTGTATGCAATTGTGCTGAAATTATTTCTCATTGATTTACATATCACTCGGGCTCATTGCATTTTTCATCAAAAAAGAGAAAAACTATTTGTTGAACCCTAGTCTACACCAATTAGGGTTTTCCATTTAAAGTTTGCATCTTTTCCTTGTATCTTGGACTCAACTTATTAACTCTTGTGTCTTGATCATTGATTTGTGACCTAGGACTTGCTTCTAGCCACACATCAGCCGTACATACAAAAAAAATTGCCTAAAGAGTTACCTTGTCTTATCTTGCATTCTAGTTGCTAATAAGCTCTTAGTTAGAGTTGATTCTTGTTTGTGACTTAATTGTGTGAATTCTAGTTTGTTGTGCATCAAAGTCATTCCTATTGAAAACCCAAAAGAACTGAAATTATCATCAAAAGATTCACAAGTCCATTAACTTACCTACTCACTAACCAATTAGCCAGCACCCCTAAACAATCATCCTATACACCTAATTCAAAAGCCTTAACATTACAAAAACAAACCCGAAATAAAAAGTCCCTACCCCTTGAACAAACCCCTAAAATTTTACCCTCAAACACTCAAAACAACCAAGCCCTACGTGCAACTGGCCCCTACACTCTCTAAACTCTTATTTCCAACCCCAATTACACACATCATAGTGCTCCCTAAACAACCCCATCCAGCAGCAAGCGCAAAGGCAAACTTGGTACACAATTCAGCACAAGCTAAAGCAAAGTGTGACAATTTGACGAGAGCCTTGAACTACATCAACACACAACAAGGAGGCATTGTATAGGCACTACGCTTTTGTTTTAAAAAAACAAGCAGAGGCAAAAAACGAAAACTGAGTTGAAAAATCAGAAAGTGTGAAGTCAGCCTAAAGGTATTTTTATCGGTATATTCATTCTAGCTTGGTATATTACTGAGAGGAGGGATTAGAGTCATACATGTATCACCTAATAATCCTTATTGCCATTATCGAAAACTAACCAGCCTATGCTATAAAATTCAACTAAATACACCATAAATTTTGGAACGAATTTGTTGCATCTTAGGCCACTAAAAGCACATAGTTGAGTCATATACTTGGCCAAGTTTGACTAAGGATTGCCCAAAGCAACCCCTTACTGATATTTTGGCTCGGCCATTATGTATTCTTTTGGTTTCTTGCATTTCTTTGAATCTTAGTATGACCTAATTGTGTGTGACCGCCTACTCTCTTGTCTAGTGCATTGAGGGACATACATCCCCTTGAAGAAGATATACAAGCTGAATTTAGAAGACCACAACATGTTTCTCGACTTGATATTTTTTGCATCTTAAGGAGAAACGCAATGCAAGGGGTAAAAGGCTTGTGCGTAGTGAGAACAAAAGAGGAGAGGTAAAAGCCTAATTGATTGAATATAAACACGAACATGGAAAGGCACGAAAAATTCAGTTTTTGTGTATACTAACGTAATTATATTTCTTTCATTTTTGTCTTAGTTTTCTTTTGCTTTTTTAATGTCTTGTTTTAGCATGAGTACTTCAGATTTCAGTATGGACACATATCGATCAGAATCATATGGGGTATAATTTGCCTCAAAAAGGACATTTATGAGCTTGAAAAGCGTATGCATAATTTCAGCCTTTGTAATGGCGTAGGATAAGTCATTGGTGTAACAAGATTCCAAGGTATCAATCTTGCTCTCAAGATGGCCTAACTGTACGTAAATATTATAATGAGATGTTAGATGACTTGTGTAGAGCATATATTAAAGAACTCGAGGAATTAGTTATGTTTAAGTTCATTGCTGCCTTGAATAAAAACATTGCTGAGAAAATGGTGCATGATAAATTTGAAACTCTCGATGACATTATTATGTGGCAAAACACATAGACTATAAATTGGAACTTCAAGAATTCATGGATTATGCTACATCTTTAGGATTTAACGTTCATAATACCAGAGGTTTTCATGATGAGCTTGAATCTTCTAGTAATCCAAATGTTATTGAAAATGATTTGAAAGTTGCTGCCCATGATATACATGAATTTTCGAGTGATTTATCTATTTGTAGTCATGAATATCATGCTCCAAACATGAAGTGCATGAGCGTAAAGAAGAATTGCATGTTAAATTGCATAATTTTCATGAAGTTGAACATGATCTTTGAATTGCATGAGATTGAGATATATTTGCATAAAAACGTATGCATCGCATGATAACGTTGAACATGAAGCTGAAATTGTTGAAGGAGTGGACAGAAAACGTGTAGACAAATATGAAATCGTAAATGAGGAAGAAAGGCAAAAGAACAATACAAATGTGTGTAAAGTTTTATTGCCTAATACTTCACCATCTTTGTTTGCATACGGATGTCCATTATTTCATACTAAAAGGCTAAAGTGGAGAACGACAGTGACACATTGTTTGTGCATATTACAACATACTCATTTGTTATGTGTCTTGCTGTTGAAAGTTGTGTAAATTTAGCAAGCACTCCGTTTTCAAAATCTTTGATTTGTATACGTGTGTGTCTATGCCGCCTCCTAGTTTTTGAGATTATTTGGATTATCTATGTGTTTGACCCAGGACCTTAGAAATGCATATATAAGTCTTTGTGTCATAAATTTGTTAATGTACATAATGTATGTGTTAAAAGTTGTAGTTGTACTCAAAGTTACAATTTCTCTAGGTTTTCATACTTTCTCCTTTAAAGAGATTCATATGGTAAGCACTTGCTTGACATGTGAGAATGCATTACACATACTGAAATTTGAACCTACGATATGCTTCACGTCGTGCTTTATATTGCCATCTTTTGTGTATTGTAAGAATTTAATGCAGGTTTTAATATATCTAAAATATGTAAAGAACAGGAAATACAAGTTCATGAGAAGCTTGCAGCTAAAGGGAAATATTTTCTTTAAGTTTAAATTTCTTTCAACCTTACCTTATATGTTTTCTATTATATTGATATTTGATCCAGGTGGAGTTGAGGATAAAATATTTTTTTGTCTATACTAATTGTATATTCTGTTTTTATGTTACAAGAATATTGTTGGCTAAGTTTCCTTCTCCAAGTGTTGATTTAGGTTCAGTGACGAATCCTTTCAAGCGGAGAGGGAATGATAAGGTCAAATGAGCTAAATTGTATGAAGAGGATGTGCAACAGAATAGAGAGGGAGGAAATACGTCCGTGTGTTTTTGCATGACCTTATTTTCGGCCTTTATGGCTTGTACTCTCTCGTAATACATTTTAGAGTCATATCACATGTTTTTAGAATGTTTTTAGATATTAAAAACATTGGTTAGAATATAGGAAAATAGACTTTCCAAATTTGGAAAAAAGCGCCTAAAAAGTAGGGTATTCACAGGATGACACTATCTTGGTATTTTGGCCATAACTCTCTCATACGTCGTCTTTTCTAGGTTATTCAAGATGTTATGGAAACTAGACATCCGGATATACAACTTTTTAGAAGACCTCATTGACAAATTCAGCATTTAAATACCCGAGATAACATATGGAAGTTTGGATATATGCTGAGATGATAATTTTCAAGTATAAGTCTATCTTATCTTTTGTAAATTAGGGTTAGCATAATTGTAACGATATGTATAACTGCCAGCTGGCTGTAAAAGATAGACTTGAATGAAAAATATCAATTTTCGGCTAATGGCTACCCAGCAAGTTTCTTCCTTGTGTTTTCTTTGACCATCGATCAAAACTAGATTCCATATCAATGTCTGGGGCAAACATTGTGGATGAATTGAAGCCTTCCATCTTGAAGACACATACCAGGGGAGTAGTGACGTTCTTGGACCACGAATAAGATTCAAGAGGCATATATAGCTCAGTCCAAACAGGAGGCACACAACCAAGGGTGGTTTTTGAACCGTTCTTATCACCGAACAAGCATCTTGTGGAAGATGCGGTTAGAATGAGGAAAGGTCGAAGTTTTTGCATTGTCAAACACGCATCAAAATATTGATATGATATTAATTCTTTGAAATTTTTAAATACATTTTTTATTAGGTCAACTTAAATACAAACTATGGTACAGTTATAGAATTGAAAGTATTTGACATTGTACAAGTTAAATACAAACGTCAGTATAGAATGTTCTTTAGGTTTTTAATGTGTTCAATTTTTATTAGGTCAACTTAAATACACGTGTTACACTTCATCAAATGCACCCACAGCTAAGTCTTTCAAAACATGATGAACACTTGCAAAGGGTATGACTATTGTCACTATTCTTTTTTTACCTATCTATTTTTTTTTCAAGGTGCATATCCATCACTTGACTTAAGTTCGTGCTATTTTATGTCGACACGCTTCCATTTGATTTTTGTTTCCACCATAGTTGTCAACTTTGAAAACCCGGCGGTTTTAGATACCGGATTTTTTTTTTTATAATTCTGGGCTTTACGCCATTTTCTTTTACTTTTTACCTCACATAGGTTCAGAGTTGGGTCTTTGGGTGCAAGTTCAACGTTGAGTCTTTGGGGCAGTGGGTTAAGAGAAATAATAGTTAATCGTTAATGTGAGTCCTTGTAATTACTGTAGTTTCAGGAACATGGTCTTATCCTTTCATGAACCCGTCAAAGTAGGAGCTTTTATAGGCTAAAAGAACGTCATAAGACTATATTTATTAAACATGATCATTAGAACTTTATGAACAAATATGGAAACATATACCTCTTCCTCATAACTATCGTATATATGCTGAGATCTGGAAGCACGACCAAACAAAAGCTTCTATTTTCAGAAGAGGCATAAGGAAGCTGTATCCGACACCAAAAGGTTTTCATTGTCAACATACAAACTTAATCTTTTCTCAAGATCTTTTCCTATAATGGTACATGCTTGCAAAGAAAGTATACCATACAAAATTGCTGCACTAAGGCATGCCAATACCCAATAAAATTTATCCAAGCAACATCGGTTCAGTGAATGCTGGAACCAACTGGGATCACCAACCCTCCCCATAAAAGAGCTGAGCAAATAAGCAACTTGTAGAAATATAAGCCCAATCAAGCTCAATCGAGCTGTACTGAGCTAATTATAGAAGTGGTCGTGTTGAAGAAGTAAGAAGGACAAGTGACTGAGGTGAAGCTTTGCAGAGCAGATAAGGTAATACTGCTGTGCTGAGGTGATCAAGGCAAAGAAAGCACCAAGGTGAAGAGGATCACATAAATATGAATAGCCAAGGTGAAGAAGAGTAGAGAAGATGAGCAAAAATAAAAGTGTGCAGAACCGAGGCGACGAGGTGAAGGCACGGCCAGTTAGGTAGCAAAGTTGAAGCCGAGTTGCAACACCTAGTCACTTACATGTAAAATATGATAGCTTAGGATCTTAACTGTACATATGTCCAAGCAGAGCATGTAACTAGTCGTTACCTTTATAGCCATCATGGGTCAAATCAATTTATTGTAGAAGAAAAGAAGTTACTGTAGGAAAGAAAATAAAGCCGTTAGAGACAATGTGAACTCCTATAAAAGGAGAAACTTCTTGTAAATTTAAACTTAACTTGAATGAATTTAATATTCTTTCAATCTCGACATGGTATCAGAGCTAAATTGATTCTTTTTATTAACTATAATCTGTTTTCTTCCACTACCTTGAATTATCTTTTAAATGGCTACTTCTTTCAGCCCGGCTGAATACAGTGAGGCCACCTCCACTTCTGATCAAGAATCAGGAGTAGTGCGTGGTCTTCAAATATCTGATGACTCTTTTGTTGTCATTCCAGCCACAAATTAAATAGAGATAACTACCTCTCGTGGTCTTGAGGAGTGGAAATGCTCGTCAGTGGTAAAGACAAGGAAGATTATTCATATAGAATAGTTTTGTTTTTGGCTGAAATTGATACAAATTATCGAATGTGGAAGCCAAAATACAGCATGACAATGTCGTGGCTAATACATTCTATACAACCCGACATCACTGATGACTTTATGATATACATCACCTCAATAGAAATCTGAGCTGCGGTAAAGGAGATGTATTCCAAACAGAACTTTATGAAATTGAAGCTCATTTCATGAGCTTAAACAAGGTAATCTTGCGGTGCACAAATATTATACCTTATTGACCAAGGCATGGCAGTAGATAGATACATTTAAGACACATTATTGGTCTTGTATCGCTGATTCTGGTCTTTTTAAGGAAATTACTGAGCGGAAACAGGTTTTTCGTTTCCTTACTAGATTAAATCCAGAATTCGATAGTGCACGAAGTCGAATACTTAGCACTAAACTTGTTATGGCCGTAAATTTTTTTAACGTAAATTGCATGCAAACATATGCACACACGTTACAATTAAAACAAAATATATGAACACGGCAGAAAAAGGAAAAAAAAAATAAAAGAAGATAAATTTGAAACCTATGATCCTAATAGGATTAGGAAGTAAATAGATAAACTTTAAATTAAATTACAAATTCAAATTATAAGATAATCTAATTAACCTAGGATTTATCTACCTAATATACATCTATATCTATACATATACATAACACAAATTCTACCCTAATTCCCATAATCAAAATCTGCCATCCCCCAGCATAAGGAACAACCGACTTTTTCTTTCCTCCAACATCCAGTTTCTACTGCCAGTTTCTAGGGAGAATATTCAATCAATTCTTGGTTCATTCAACCCCAATTCTTCGCGTAGTACGTATAATCGAGACACGAGGCAAGTATTCTTGTTTATTTTGCTATGTTTTTATAAAGTTATTATGCTATTTTCATACCAAATTGGATCATGCATGTTTATTTGTGATCTCATAGATTGGTAAATATATATATATATATTCGATGTAATTATGTACCGATCATATATATGTATATCTTTATATATGTGCCACAGAAATATTTATGAAAGCATATATCAAATTTAAGTTGCTGTTGATGTCGCTGCCATGTGCTGTTTCAAGTTTATGTGGGGTTTTAATATATGAATGTGGCATAGGTATTTGTTATATTGTGTCTGCTTGAAATATATATAATTATATGTTTGATGACGGAAGGTTACTGTAATGCATGTGGGTTGAAACCCTGTAAAAATATATATAAATGAATCCTAACTATTGTTGCTGATTTCTGGTGTTGTTTTCAAAGTGTATGTGCAATTTCGATTTCTGTGATGCTGATGGCCTATTGTATAACATTAAGTTAATCTTAATTGTTTTTTTGCTGCATGTGTTATTTAAGTGTGTATGTGGGATTTCATTTTCTGGATGCTGAACGTTGTGCCTGTTGGTCCACTGTCCATTCAAGGGCAGTGGCTAAAATATTGGTGGCAAAATAGTTTTTTTTTCATGATATTATAATATAAGGTATTTATAATATTCATTGTTATTTGTACAAATTATATTAGATGGAAAAAGTGATTATTATGCATGATGGGTACATGGAGTTTATGTTTGTGTATTGCATGTATATGGACTATTTGTGCATATGACTATGTTGGACTTCTGTGTATGTGCTGTGAGTGATTCTTTTTGAGGGAGATAGGCAGTGGCCGAGGCTATGCATGAGATTTTTATGAACTTTATATTAAGGCATAAATTAGTATATATGATGTTATATGGATAATTTGATTATTTTCGGAATTTGTGCAATGAACTAACATGCGTATGGTCGTGTGTTATGAAGTTGGACATGTAGAAGAAGAAACTTTTATGGTAACCTTCTTCACGTTCGAGCATAGAATAAGAAAGCTAAGTGATCGATCAGAGGTAAGTGGTCTATCTGTGCTCGTTATACTGTCATGCATCAGAGGTAAGTGGTCTATTTGTGTTTGTTATGTTTATCATACATCAGTGTGTTGTTCGTTGCATATATGTAATTGGATTTTCTCTATATGCGAATTGTGTGTACATGCGAGATATGTATGTACATGTGAAATGTGTGTATGTATGAGCGTGGATGCACCGGATTAAAGAAAAGATGAGAAAAACTAAAATGAGAATGAAAATGAAAATAAGATGAAAGAGAAAAGAGCCGGCCAGGCAGGCCGCCAAGCCGAGCCAGATGGGCAGCGAACCGGTTCAGGTGGCAGGGCCTGGCCCAGAACATAATAAAATGAAATTTGCATTGCATTCATGGCACAAGCATTGCATTTATGGTGGGCTGTAGCATACGCGCTACAGGCACCCAGTCAGGTGGCCGGTGGTGGGTAGCACCCATAGCCACATATGGTGGATTGTAGCGCACGGGCTACAGACACCCAAGTTCAAGTGTCCAGTGGTGAAGGGATCCCATAGCCACAACCTTGGGGATCAAGCATTGCACGAAAAAGATACGGACATATTACATGGCATGACTTTTGTTGCGTGTGACACGTAGAGGAAGGCATGCATCATGAATTTGCGCATTATTATGTGGAGTGACTTACTTTCTACAGTTTATTTGCTCCATTGGCATGTATTGTTATCTTCTTTGTTTATGTGATTATTGTTTGTTGTGTATGTCATATTGGAGAAAAGCATGCATCACAGTAATGTAGATGGAGCTGATGAATTATTTAGTTTGTGTTTTTCTGAAGTGTTAACTGTTAAAGATAATCAAGTGAAACTATTTGTGGACTAAGGACATGTATGTTAACTATAAAGGTTATTTGTATTTGCTTCTGCATGTATAATTTCTATAACAGGTATATGTAGGTTTCTTACTGAGCCCGTTGATTTTAGCTGACACCACCACTCACCAGTTTTGCAGGCATGAGAAGTTAGGACATGCTTACACAGAGAGCGATGTCGTGTGAGGATGTCGATATACTTAGAAGACTTTTGCTTAGGGACATTGATTGGGGATTTTGGGTTATTTATGAGGTTGTTGAGATATTAGGTATGTTTGATGACCTACGATTTGGAAGTTTTACTCTGAGACTTGGTTTATTTGTTTGAGGATGTTTTAATTAAAGATTTTAGTTTATGACGCTTCTGGAATAAGTTTCTACGTCTTTTTCTGACGCGTAAGACATTTGAACAATGCCTTGAAGTTCTCTTAGTAGACAACGGCGGGTGCACTGTTCCCGAAGCTAGGGTTCGGGGGCGGACGCTACAAAACTGCTTCTGAGCTTAAAGGCTACCTTTGCTGAGATCAACATGAAGAAAGTCGCAAGAAAGTCATGATGGGAGGAAGCCCAAATACAGAGACCTCTGCATTACTTAGTGAACAACCAGCAGAAGAGTCTGGCCTGGTTGTTAAATGACACTTTACTTCTGGAGGAAGTAAGATTTGCAAATACTGCAATAAAGAAGGACATGCAGTCGATGACTGTTGGAAACTTCAAGCCAAACTAGTACGGGAAGTTAAATCTCCACTCAAGATGAGCATTGCCCCTTGGAGGCCACATTCAAAACCTTTTGCTGCTGGAAAAAGTGTTGCACATTAGATCGCTAACACAATGCAGCTTGACGTAACTCGATACAGCTCAGTTCAGCTCAGATAGCTGAAGCTAAGATTCCTTGAAGGATCAAATTACAACACTGGTTGAATCACGAAGCAACAATATGTCGTGGGTCGTAGATTCAAGAGCTACAGACCACATGACAAGTAATGGTAACCTTCTGAATTCCTACTCTATGTTTTTAGTACCTAAGAAAGTTAAAATAACTAATGATACTTCTTCGGAAGTTGTTAGAATAGGCTCTGCTATGTTAAACGATAACATCTTGCTAAAGGATGTTGTGCATGTCTCTAGCTTAAGCTCCAATCTCTTATCAGAAGGAAAAATAACTAGGGACAATAATTGTAAAGTCTGCTTCTCATCCTCCGAAAGTTGTTTTTTAGAAAAACAAAACAAAGGGGGTGTCATTGGTAGTGCTAAGAACATAAAGGTCTACTCCTACTAGAATCTGAAAACATATCCTTAGTGAGCACAACAGAGCAGCCGGATATTGTTATTACAATGTACCCCATATTGTCTAGTACAGATGATATTTTGGTATGACACAACAGACTAGGTCATCCCAATTTGGTGTACCTTAAATGATCAATGCCAAAATTGCTTAGCGCTATTGACATTAATAGTATTACAAGTGGAACTTGTCAGTTAGCTAAACACACAAAACAAAGTTTCCCTGCTAAAATACATAAGTCATCCGCACCTTTTAATATTGTTCACTCTGATATTTGGGGTCCATCTAGAACAACTAATATCAGTGGTGCAAGAGGCTTTATAACCTTTGGGGATGATCATACCAGGGTCATATGGGTCTACCTGCTTAAAAGTAAAACTGAGGTTGGATAAATATTTATGAGATATTGTATACTTATTAAAAATCAGTTTGGTTGCGCTATTAATACTTTAAGGTCAAATGGACAGGATACTTAGTACGGTCCAAAAATTTATGCATGAAAATGTTATATATCATCAAACTTCTTGTATCTACACTCCACAGCAAAATGATGTCGCTGAGATGAAAAACAGACACCTGCTTGAAATAACTAGAATTATTATGTTCACAATGAATGTACTTAAACACTACTACGGAGAAGCCTTGCTAATAGCCACATACTTAATGAATAGAATGTCATTTAGAACTCTATTGTTTAGAACTCCAAGAGAAATGCTTCTCAGCTACTTCCCCCACCACTAAAATACTTTTAGAATTACAGTACAAACTGTTCGGATGTGTATCAACACATCCAGCCTAGCCTAAAGAGAAAATTAGATCCTAGATCAGTTTAGTGCTTTTTCCTAGGATACTATGGATCACAAAATGATGAGCTCACTATTCTAATAGTATATATAGACGATACAATAATAACAAGGAATGATAATCATGGGATACAAAGTATTATATAGGAAAGCTAAGGCACTTTTAAGGAATGAAAATTGCCAGAAACAAAGAAGGTATGTATATATCATAAAGCAAAAAACATATTGGATCTTCTAAAAGAAACTAGAACGCTAGGATGTAGACCAACAAACACTCGTGTAGAACCTGGACATAAGCCTAAGATCGGTGGATACTACACCTACTAATAAACTTAGTTATCAAAAATTAGTTGGTAAATTGATGTACTTATCACACACTAGGCCTGACATGTGTTATGTTGTAAGCTTTTTGTCTCAATTTATGTACAGTCATACTAATGAACATCTCCAAACTGCTTTGAGAATCCTCAAGTACCTTAAAAATGCACCATGACAAGGTTTATGTTTCAAGAATAATACAGGCCGAAGTATTAGAATGTTCACAGATGCTGACTTGGCTGGATCCAAGGTCGATATGAGTTACCTATTTATGTGAAAAATCTAGTTACTTGGCGGAGTAATAAGCAACCAATTGTATCAAGGATCAGTGTAGAAGCAGAATTAAAGGCTCTTGTGTTGGTTATATGCGAAGACATCTGGAGCAGAAAAGTACTTGAAGATCTCGGTGTAAAAACACTATTACCCATCAAAGTATTCTGTGATATTGTATCAGCTATAAGTATGACAGAGAACCTATTTCAGCATGATAAGTTAAAACATGTTGCAGTAGACACACATTTCATCTGAGAAAAAATTGAAGGGAATGAGATCAGCCTGAAACATATCTCCACCAAAGATCAAGTTGCTGACCTCTTAACAAAGCCAGTTTCAACAAATGTTTTTCAGTACTTAGTGTCCAAGCTTTGTTGTATAATTATATATAAATAAGCTTGAGAGAGAGTGTAGAAATATAAGCCCATTCGAGCTCAACTGAGCTGAGCTGATTATAGAAGTGGCCGTGCTGAAGAAGTAAGAAAGACAAGTGGCCGAGGTGAAGCTGTCCTAAGCAGATGAGGTAATACTGCCGTGCCAAGGTGATCAATGCAAAGAAAGGAAGAGTCGAGGTGAAGAGGAGCACAACCGAGGTGAAAAAGAGCAGAGAAGAAGAACAAGAATAAAAGTGTGCAGAACTAAGGTGACAAGGTGAAGGCACACCAATTAGGCAACAAAGCAGAAGCCGAGCTGCAACACTTAGTTACTTACATGTAAATATGGTAGCTTAGGATCTCAAATGTAAATATGTTCGAGCAAAGCAGGTAACTAGTGGTTATCTTTATAGTCTTTAAGGATCAAATCAAGTTACTGTAGAAGAAAAGAAGTTAATGTAGGAAAGAAAATAAAATAGTTAGACACAATGTGAACTCCTATAAAAGAAAAAAATCTTGTAAATTTAAACTTAACTTGAATGAATTTCATATTCTTTCAATCTCGACACAACTAAGATGGTTGCCACCATCCCCATACCAGAGATTGCCCGAGTGAAGTAGAGAAGGTACTTTTTCATCGATTCAGGAGGCTCATCACTGAAGAAACCAGAAATGCTGCTCTCGACCAATGATTCATGACCTGCAAGAAGGATAAACTGGAAAAGCAACCAAAACGCGCTCATTGGGATCTCTTCATCGGGTTTGTCAAGCGGCCCACGATTAGTAATTACATGAAACTTTCATGTCTCAAGATGCGGTTATGCAACATAGACATAAAAATATGACAGCTGATCCATTGCCAAATGCAAGAACATACCTATTGTACCCTGTCACTCTGAAGTACTCAACCACACAGTAATAGATTGTCATTACCAAAAAAAAAAGTTTCCTTCATATAAGCTCGAAATGGGATCCGGTTTGAAAACGGTAATAAATTTTTATTTTTCTGGAGAACTATATGAATAAGAAAAAAACTACTTGTTACTGAAGAAATATAGAATGAAGAATTAAAGAGAAACAATGATCAAGTTGAAGCCAATATTGAACATTAAATCTTTTGTTCTTACATAGGTGATTTCACCTCTACAAACTACTGCTTACTAAGTACAAATATATACATCTACATTTACAACGGCTAGTTTACACAGTGACATCACTAGGAATGTGATGTCATCAAATTTAGTTCTAACTAACGGTAACTAGTATATTGTACAATACTCCCTTTTCTACAGTCCCCCTCAATCTTGGTGTATACATTAATACAGCCAAGCTTGGATAATAATTTGTAAAACAGTCCTGGTACAACATACTTAGTAAGTATGTCTGCAACTTGTTCTGAGGATGAAATATGCTGGAAATGAAGTGATTGATCCTCTAGTTTTTCTCGAATAAAATGCCGATCAATTTCTACATGCTTGGACTTATCATGATGAATAGGATTTTCTGCCATATTTATTGCTGAGATGTTGTTACACAGGGCAAGAATTGGTGATGCCAAAGAATTTTGATATAAGTCCTTAAACACCCGTTGAATCCACATGCCTTCACAAAGTCCTTGAGATAATGCCTTCAATTCAGCTTCAGCACTGCTTCTAGCCACAACACTTTGTTTTTTTGACTTCTCCATGTGACTAAATTACCCTATACAAACGTACAATATCCAGATGTAGATCTCATGTCCCTTTTTGATCCACCCCAATATGCATCAGTGCAGACCTTAATGGTCCTATCCTCATTTTTCTTGAAGAAAAGTCCCTAGTCTGTAGCCCTTTTAAAGTACCTTAAAATTAGCATTACAGCTTGAAGATGTACATTAGTAGGAGAATGCATAAATTGACTAACATTACTTACTGAATAGCATATGTCAGGACGTGTAGGGGAAAGATAAATAAGTTTGCCAACTAATTTCTGATATGAGTTAATATCTGTCAAGGCTGTACTTGAATCAGTTTCAGATGATACTCCAGGTATTAATGGACTAGATGCAGGTTTGCAGCCAAGCATGCAAGTTTCTTGGAGAAGGTCTAAAATATACTTTCTTTGTGATATACACATACCATATTTAGTCCTTCCTACTTCCATTCTAAGAAAGTATCTGAGTGTTCCTAAATCTTTAACTTCAAACACAGTAGACAAATGCCTCTTTACCTTAGTCATGCTATCAATACAATTACCAGTTAATATTATGTTATCAACATATATAATGAGAATAGTAACTGACATACCAGATTTTAGAACAAATAAAGTATGGTCACTTTGAGCTTGTTGAAAACCATACTGGAGTAGAACCTGAGTAAATTTTGAGAACCAAGCTCTTGGGGATTGTTTCAGTCAATAAATTGCCTTTTAACCTGAAACTTTACCTGTTGTATGAATTGTATTATATCCTGGTGGAATATCCATAAAGACATGTTCCTTCAAATCTACATTCAGGAATGCATTCTTAATATCAAGCTGAAATAGCTGCCAGTCCATGTTAATAGCCATAGAAAATATTATTCTGACAGTGTTTTACTTTGCAACAGGAGCAAAAGTCTCCAAGTAATCTATACCATAAGATTGGGAAAAACTTTTAGCTACTAGCCTAGCTTTGTATCTATTAAAAGTGCCATCAGAATTATATTTTAAAGAGAACACCCATTTACAACCTACAGGTTTATGGCCTGCAGGTTTTTGGACAAGTTCCCAAGTTTCATTTTTAATAAGTGCACACATTTCATCTTCTACTGTCTGTTTCCACTTCTTATGAGTTAGAGCTTCATCGATGGAGGTTGGGATAGAATGATCATCTAAACTAACAGTAAATAGTTTAAACTTAGTACACAATCTATCATAAGACACAAAGTTACCCAAAGGATGACTGGTGGTGCACACTTTTGATTTTAGAAGATGGTAGTCCCTGAGCTTAGGATTAGTAAACTTGGTACATTCTCTAGTACCTTTCCGCAATGCTATAGGCATTTCAGATATTTCAGGTTCATCTAAATGAATATCTATATGTTTTTCAAAAACATTTTCAGATACACTAGGGGTATTATTTAAAGGTTCAGTATTTACCTGGTTTTTCCTTCTTCTTGTATAAACATGTGTAATAGGAGGTTGATCTCTAACCCGTGGTTCTCTTGAGAGCTGCTCTTCTTGATCTGAGACTATACTGTCTCTATCTTGAGCAGTTTCCAGCTGACCAACTAATTCTGGTGTCACAACATCTTTTCATGGATAAGATCCTACAGCTGAAATATCAATGATACTCCAATAGTTTTCATGTTCATATGTTTGGAAACTTGATTGGCTGTTAGTCTCATAGAAGGGAGTATTCTCATCAAAGGAAACATCAAGAGTAGTACACATTTTCCTTGAATTAGGACAATAACACTTGTAACCTTTTTGTGTAGCAGCATACCCGATGAACATGCATTTGATTGATCTTTTGTCCAACTTACTTCTGTTGTGTACTTGGAGATATACATACACAGTACAACCAAATGTTTTAAACGGCAGTTCAAAAAGTAAAAGACTGTGAGGATATATATTGAGGAGTTTCTCTCTAGGACTGATATATCCAAACACCCTGGAAGGTGTTTTATTTATGAGATAAGTGGCAGTCAGGACTGCATCTCCCCACAAATGCTTAGGCACATTCATGGTAAACATGAGTGATCCAACCACTCCCAGTATATGCCTGTGCTTTCTCTCAGCCACTCTATTCTGCTGAGGAGTATAAACATTAGAAGTTTGATGATGAATTCCTCTTTCAGTTAAGAAGGACTTTACTTCCTTATCCGTATACTCACTTCCATTATCTGACCTAAAGTTCTTAATAACTGCATTAAACTGATTTTTGATTAAACTTAGAAATGTTTTGAAGACATAATATAACTCAGATTTATGTTTCATTAAGTAAATCCAGGTAACACGTGTGTGGTCATCTACAAATATCACAAATCACCTACTACCATTTATGTTTAGGACCCTGGAAGGCCCCCATATATCAGAGTGTACCAAATTAAAAGGTCTACTTTCTTTGTATAATTTTGCAGGATATGTCATTCTAGTTTGTTTGGCATAGATACATGTTTTACATTTAAGATGTTCAAGTTGAATACCATTAAATAATTCAGGTTTAACCTTCCTGAGATACATGAAGTTTGGATGTCCCAAACGTTTGTGCCATAACAAAATGAGGTCTATGCTAGGTTGCATGCTATCTATTCTAGAAACAGAAGCTCTGTTCATATAAGAATAAATCCTAGAATAACCATCAAAACAATCTCCAAAATCTTTTTTAGAGTATCCAAAATAAATAGTCCATCGTGAAAACTAGCATAACCAATCTTCTCCTTCATAACCTTCTCCTTCATGATTTTCTCCTGGAAACAAGAAGAAGAAGGCAAAAAATAACATTTAGAAGGTGAAAAAATAGTTATGCATCTATTGTCACTCAGGAGCTTCCTTACAGAAATGAGGTTACCGTCTAGATTTGGAACATACAACACATGCTTCAGAATTAGTGTTTCATACAGGTTTATATTTCCTTCACCCATACTATCAACATAGTGGCCATTAGCAACCTTGACCTTCCTTGAATCATAAAAGGGTGTAAATAGACTCAACAAAATTCTGTCAAATGTCATGTGATGAGTTGCTCCTGAGTCAACAACCCAGAGATTAGACTTACCACCTTTACCTGTGCTGGCCATGGTGGCCCTTATCTGTGCTTGATTTCCCTGTGATCTTTGACTTTCCAACACTCTAAGTACAACATTCAGTTGAGCTTGAGTGAATGTGGGTTCAGGAGAGTCCATTTGTGGTACATCAGCCACTGTTGCTCTAGGAGAAGGCTTCCAAGAATCAGCGTCAGGTGACCTCCATGACCCACTGGTATCTGATCTACCAGAAGAGGTTTGTCTGGAACTGTTCTTTTGTTTATAGAATGAGGCAGGGGGTCTAGACTTAGACCCAGGACGTCTATAAAAATCTTCAATGATATCTCCTACCTTATGACAATATTTACAATACTTCTTGAAGTAGTCACTGTTACCTGATTTTTTAGATGCAAAAACGCATTTTTATCTGCAAAAGATGTACTTTTTGTCATTATCACTAATCTGAGAAACAATAGCTGAGGATTCAGTGGACACAGAAACATTAGACCCTATTATAACCTTTAACCGGCTTTCTTCTTGTCTTACTTCAGAAAACACAGTGTTCATGGATGGTAGTGGTTTAGTGCTTAGAATACGACTTCTAACCGCATCAAAATCCTTGTGCAAACCAGACAGAATCCCAAACACACGTTTAATATCTTTGATAGTTTTAAAGAGTTGATTATCAGTGGTGCATGTCCACCGATATGACTCTAGAGAGTCAATCTGCTGCCATAGTTGGGATAAGCTACTAAAGAACTTACTCATAGTCTGGTCTCCTTGTTTTATATCCCTTAACCGAGCTTCCAACTCATATAACTCTGAGATATTAACTCGTTTAGAGTACATTTCTTTAGTAGCTCTCCAAATTTCTGCTGCAGTTTGATATAGCATGAAAGTATTAATTATCTCCGAGGTCATGGAGCCCAGAAGCCAAAACAATATCATGGAATTCTCAGCTTTCCAAATGGCGTATTTATCACTAGTTTCACTAGGAGGAAGCATTTTTCAGATAAATACTTCTTTCCTCTCCCAATAGTGAAAAGTTCCACTGCTCGACTCCAAGGTAAAAAATTGTTTCCATTTAGTTTCTGGTTTGTTATTGTGACGGGAGTGGAGTCTAAAATAGATCCATCAAGAAGAACAGAGGAAGTTCTTTCTCCCCTCTAGATGAGATTTCACTACTTTGTTCAGCCATGAAGACAAGAGAAACACGTTATTGTAACTGTTGAAGAAAGAAACTATGACTGATGAACAAGGGTGACCTGAGGAAATGAAGAAGACAGAGGAGACGAAAGTTTTCAGGGAGGAAACGTTATGTACTTTTCAAAGTAAGGAAATGATGAAAAGTTTTATTTCTGAAGTAAGGAGCACGCCAGCGATGCGACACGAAGTAAGAAAGTGGACACGCAGGTGCTGTAGATTGGATGGAAATTCGGCGTAATTAATGTCACATACGTTGAAGTGACTGTGATAAAAACGATAAAAATTTTACGAGAAAAGAAATGAACAATAATTTATCGTAAATATTTTTTCTTTTCCGAAGTTTTCTTTTCCGCGAGAACTTTCTTTCCGTCAAGCCCTTTAAAACTTTTCTTTCGTCAATGTTTCTTCCATCAAGAAACCGTTTTTGTCTCTGCTTGCTTCCCTCTTAACCTGACAGTCTCTTCTTCTCTGTCTCATGCCCCCAGCTTCGTATTTTTATTATCAAGTCCTCAGAACAACATGCTGAGTGAAGGTCTGAAGAATGTAATAGGTTTGAAGGAACCTTCAAGAACTTTGTGTTTATAGTATAGTATGAGGCAAACTTGGCTTTTATAATGAGAAATGATTTCTGAAAGAAAATCTGCAGAGATTATTCTTCTTTCTCAAGGCTTTTCTTCCGTGAATGATGAGATTGGAATAACAAAGCTCTCATACCATGAAGAAATATAGGATAAAGAATTGAAGAGAAACAGTGATCAAGTTGAAGCCAATATTGAACATTAAATCTTTTTTTCTTACATAGGTGATTTCACCTCTACAAACTACTGCTTTCTAAGTACAAATAAATACATCTACATTTACAACGGCTAGTTTACGCAGTGACATCACTGGAAATGTGATGTCATCAAATTTAGTTCTAACTAACGGTAACTAGTATATTGTACAGTACTCCCTTTTTTACAGTTACAAATAAGATCTTTGTTGCCCTTCGAATTTTTTTTTTGAAAGAACACTTTCTTGGAGGTGTCATATATAACTAGAAGTATTGTGATAGGGGCCTTTATTTTTCCATCCTTGTAACTCATGTTGTTAGCTTGCTCAACAGAGTATGTATTCCGAAGGGAAGTTATCACTCCACATATTATCAAGGTTAACCAAAATGGTATCATGCGCGTTATGAATTTCGCCTCTTCTACCACAGTAACCGTACAAAGTCTCCATTTACTTCTGTTGGAAACAATCGATCCTATACAATGATGCAACTGTTCGGTGTGTGCGTATGAAACAGTAAATAAAAGACCAAACCCGGGACGAGTCGAGAACTCTGTCCTTACGACGTATTTCTCGGTATACTGTGCCCAACCGGCGTTAGCAATTGTCTCCCAGGATACAACGGGTACCTGTTCAGTTGAGTGACACTGCTAAACGTGAACTACAGCGAACCTTCGAGCGTCCTGACTTCTCTTGGACGTGATGCGGAAATTGTTAGAATATACTAGTTATCATATTTAGTTCACAGAATATTCCATTGTGTTTACTGTAATTGATTGTGTCCATGATTGTAGTACTAATCAGCTGTAATTTAGGATATAGAATATTAGAGTTACCATATACGTGTAGGATGTATGTAGTATAATAAGAGGACAAAGTGTATAGAAAAAGTGTGCAGAAATATATGAAAATTTTCCAATATCCAGCTCTTCATACTTTAACATGGTATCAGAGCCTCCTTAATCTCGTTTCTGCCAACTGAAATTGAGATTTTTTTTTAGCATAGGCTCAGAGAAAAAATCTCCTCATTGCCTTGCCTGATTACTCAACCAACATCCGGCGGGTATATCATTCCAAGCCATACGGCTGTTATACCTCTCCGGCCATCCGGCCTTGCTCAGACAGTATACTGTCATCCTTGCATCATACCAATCTCAAACCTTTCATCGTTTGATCCCGGCTCAGCCCTTAACCTGCCTTCATTGCACAGCATATCTGCGAAATTACCATGTCAGAAACAAGCCAATACCAACAAGAACTAAAACCAGAATCCTCTTCAATTCCTGGAGATTTGGCCATTCAAGTGGCTCAAATTCTCAAAGACAGTCTCAACCCACAGACACAGACCACAATATCATTACCTGAGAATCTCAATATAGCAGTAAAACTCACAGGAAATAACTACTCCTTATGGTCCCATGTAATCTACCGAGCTATTTTGGGACGGGGAAGGCAGCACCACCTCACCGAGATGCCTCCTCCTCCGGCCCCAACAGACCCAAGGTATCCACGATGGGAGCAAGATGATAACTCTGTATTTACATGGATCTTACATAATGTGGATACAAGTATTATAAATAACGTGTCACGTTACCCTACTGCGAAGGCACTCTGGGACGGATTAGCCCTTACATACGGCTCAAGGGGGGATTCTTTACAAGTGTTCGATCTGCATCGCAGAGCAAACAATATCCGACAGGGGGACAGTTCTCTGGAAGACTTGTGGAACCGGCTTCAAGATCTTTGGGTATCCATTGATACCTTGGACACCAATCCAATGAAGTGCCCTGAAGACATATCACTGTATAGCCAAAAATTGCAGGAATTTAGGTTATACCAATTTTTATCTGCCGTAAGCGACAAGTTCGAAACTGAGAAGAAAGAGTTACTAAAAAGAACGCCACTTCCAAATGTGGAAGCTGCGTTTTTTGAATTCAAACGAGCTGAAACCCAGGCGGGACTTCTCTTCCATGGCCCCTCAGAAACAACTTCCTCATTGGGGGTGGGACAAGGGCTGGCGGCTAAGCCAGCAGATGGTCGTGGACGAGGTCGTGGCGGACCACCAGACCGCAGCATAAACACACCGCAAGGGCCAATATCATCCCGTTCAGGACCTCCATCATCACGGGGTGATAAATCCTCCATCATCTGCGAACATTGTGGAAAGAAAGGCCATGGAAAGGAAAAGTGTTTCCAGATCTATGGCTATCCAGAGTGGTGGGAAGGTAAAAGGATAACCACCGGACAAAAGGGAAAAACTGCGGCTGCCAAGGCTCAAGAGGATGGAGCCAGCAACGGCGCAGAAGAAGAAGAGGCAGGCGGGAAAAGGACAGACAGCCAATGAGATAAAGACGCAGGCGAAGGAGGTAAAGGGCTAGGAAACCCTAGCCCCAATTCTGATTTTAACGGTGATATTGCTAAAAAGGGACCCAAGGATATTACACCCTGCCCCCTGTCTAATTTTGCAGTTCCATTTAAGTCCCCTGAATTTACCCTTTGACCCCCGACTGATTCTAATACTGCACTTGAGTCCCTTGTTTTTTCAGGAGCAGTTAATATGGTCCAGCATAATTCAGATGTGTCAGATCTAGTCCCTAAATTACCCAATAATTACAGTTTGTCCCCAGGACCTTCACATGCCCTTATCAGTACCAACCCGAGTCCAAAACCTCAATGGATTCTGCGGCGCCACAGACACCATGACATTTGACCCAAAGGATTTTTTAAGCCA
This sequence comes from Eustoma russellianum, assembly GCA_036186865.1. Classification (NCBI taxonomy): domain Eukaryota; kingdom Viridiplantae; phylum Streptophyta; class Magnoliopsida; order Gentianales; family Gentianaceae; genus Eustoma; species Eustoma russellianum. Next base: position 16,549,788 of record AP025074.1, on the reverse strand, counting down.
TTCAGCTCCACTAAAAACACATATTGAAACTGCCAGTGGTGAGACCATTCCAGTCCAAGGAAGTGGAATCATCACCGTTACCCCTGATATCACTTTAAGAAACTGTTTATTTGTTCCTGCACTGTTTACGAAATTGTTATCCATTAGCCAGCTTACTAAACAACTCGACTATGTTGTACTTATGTATCCTCACTTTTGCGTGTTGCAGGACATTCATACTCGGGAGATCATTGGACGTGGTACTGAGCGAGAAGGTCTCTATTACGTGGATGCTGTAGTGCCACATGGGTGTTCTAATCTTGCCACAGGATTGGTCTCTCGCCAGATATGGTTATGGCACCGTCGGTTAGGACATCTTTCTTTTCTCTATTTGCAGAAACTTTTTCCAACTTTGTTTTCAAAAAATTTAGACCAGTTGACGTGTGATACTTGCCTCCGAGCAAAACAACCCAGGAATACTTATTAGTTGAATAATAGTCGTGTGGACAAAATTTTTTCTTTGATACATTCTGATGTTTGGGGCCCTTCACCCCATCCTACTCCATTGGGTTTTCAGTACTTTGTTATTTTTGTTGATGATTATTCCCGCATGACTTGGCTATATATTCTCAAACAAAAATCTGATGTTGCGGAAAAATTTGTCGAGTTCTACCAAATGGTAAAAACACAATATGCCTCGACCATTCAAATTCTACGATCAGACAATGGGGGGGGAACATCTTGATGGGGCACTCAAACAGTTCTTCACTCATCACGGCATTATTCATCAAACTTCATGTCCTAACACCTGAACAAAATGGTGTTGCGGAACGTAAAAATCGTACTTTATTAGAAATGACACGAGCCATCATGATAGAATCCGGTGTTCCCCGGGGGTTTTGGCCGGAGGCAGTGTCCACAGCTACTTACCTGAGTAATAGACTTCCCACTGCTACACTCCACCATAAAACACCTCTTGACACCTTGGCCACTCAGACTACCATCCCTTCCGTCATGACCTTATCACCCAAAGTGTTTGGGTGCACAGTATTTATACATATTCCCAAAAAACAACGAGATAAACTTGACCCATATGCCGACAAGTGTGTCTTTGTCGGATATGCTACTACCCAAAAGGGTTACCGGTGTTACAATCCCTGCACTCGGCGCATCCAGGTAACCATGAACTGCGTCTTCCTTGAAACCGAGTTCTTCTTTGCTACCCAACCTCGGTCTCAGGGGGAGATAGCTCAAGATGGATCCCTCGATTGGTTGTCTGATCTACCCTGGCCTGCGACCGATTCGGGAAGGCAAATGGTGGATCCTGATGGCACTACTACATCCTGCAACAATAGGGCCACTTCTCCAAGGATCACTGATAATGATACTCCTAAGGTGAATGCACCACAATAGGTACTAGGTAGTATACATAATAACAATGATAGTCGTGAAGACAATTCTAGTGATATCATACCATCTGAGTTGTCTCCTGTCCCTTCCTCTTCCCCCGGCGATACACTTATATCTGATCATAATTGTTTTGGACTGGACCATACTAACGTGTCTGCTGAAGAACAGGGACGAGTGCTTCCGCCAAGGAAAAACAGGGGAGTTTCGCCCAACAGATACTCACCTACAAAGATAGCCAGAGCCTCCAAGTACCCCGTCATAATTCCCGGGAAAAGTGTAAGCCAAGCAGCAAAGAGTTTCTTCACCAAAATCTGCTCTGAGGTAATTCCAAAAAATGTAGAAGAAGCATGCAGTCAACCAGAATGGAAGAAGGCTATGGACGCAGAAATGGATGCTTTTAAGAAGAATAAGACGTGGGAAAAATGCCTGTTACCCGAAGGAAAATGGACAGTTGGGTGCCGATGGGTTTTCACTATCAAGTATAAAGCAGATGGGAGTATAGAAAGACACAAAGCAAGATTAGTAGCAAAGGGTTATACGCAGACATATGGAGTAGATTACTCCAAGACCTTCTCACCTGTTGCCCGACTTGACACTATCAGAATTCTTTTCTCTATTGCCGCAACAGAAAATTGGCCTCTGCAGCAATTTGACGTTAAAAACGCATTTCTACATGGGACACTGAAAGAGGAGGTATACATGGAACCGCCTCCCGGATTCTCAAAAGAGTTCTCACCCGGACAAGTCTGTAAGCTCACTCATGTTTTGTATGGCCTTAAACAGTCTCCCAGAGCTTGGTTTGGCAGGTTTACATCAGTTATGAAACAAGATGGATACTGGCAAAGCAATGCTGATCATACCTTGTTCATCAAACGACAGAGAAGTCTTGTTACGTGTCTTATTATTTATGTTGATGACATGATTATTACTGACAATAACATTAGTGAAATGTCTCGTCTCAGTGATCACTTGTTCACTCAGTTCGAGATGAAAGATCTTGGTGGACTAAAGTATTTCTTGGGAATCGAAGTACTCCGATCATCGGCTGGTATCTACATTTCACAACGGAAATATATCCTGGACCTATTAACCGAAGTAGGCATGATAGATGCAAAGCCAGCTGACACGCCAATGATCCTGAATCACATACTAGATAATGTTTAAGGAGCTCCATTGATAGATCGAGAACAATATCAGCGCTTAGTGGGCAAACTTATCTACTTATCTCACACCCGGCCAGACATTGCATATGCTGTTGGAGTTGTGAGTCAATTCATGCATGCTCCTCAAAAGCACCATTTGGACGCTGTACTAAGGATTATGAGGTATCTAAATGGGACACCTGGACGTGGCTTGTTATTTAAAAATAACAGACATCTAAAGATCAAGGCATACACTGATGCTGATTGGGCCGGCAACCAAGTTGATCGACGGTCTACTTTATGATATTTTACACTGGTTGGGGGCAATGTGGTCACCTGGAGGAGTAAGAAGCAAAAGGTAGTCGCATTGTCAAGCGCAGAAGCAGAGTTTCGAGGTATCGTGAAAGGTATCACAGAAGTCTTATGGATCCGAAAGCTATTACTTGAGCTTGGTATTCCGGTGGACGATCCAACGTACTTAATGTGTGACAATAAGGCGTCCATTAGCATATCTGAGAATCCTGTTCAACATGACCGAACTAAGCATGTAGAGGTCGGCCGACACTTTATTAAGGAAAAACTGGATAGCGGCGTCATTGCTCTACTGTATGTGCGATCCGAGGACCAGCTAGCAGACATCTTGACAAAAGCAGTTAATGGGCGAATCTTTGACTCAGTATTGTGCAAGTTGAATATTGGTGATCCCACTATTCAACTTGACGGGGAGTGTTAGAACATACTAGTTACCATATTTAGTTCACAGAATATTCTATTGTATTTACTGTAATTGATTGTGTCCATGATTGTAGTACTAATCAGCTGTAATTTAGGATATTGAATATTAGAGTTACCATATACGTGTAGGATGTATGTAGCATAAGAAGAGGACAAAGTGTATAGAAAAAGTGTGCAAAAATATATGAAAATTTTCCAATATCCAGCTCTTCATACTTTAACAGAAATATGAAGAAGAAAGCGATATCAGAAGACGAGTGTGTGTCCAGATCGCACACCCATACTCTATTTATATAGAGGGATCGGTTGGAAATCGGTTTTCGCAGATGGACTTGTGACCGTCGGATCACAACCGTAGATCAACTAGAGCCGTCGGATTACAGCCGTTAGATGGAAACCGAAATACATGATTAAACCTGGAGCGTTAGATGAAAACCACATTCGGTTGGACGGTTAGGTCAGTTTGAATTTCAGTCGTTGGATCAAAGCTGAACCTTCCGCCACCATTAGATCAAAACCGTTTGATCATACAGATTCAGGAGGAGACCGTTTGATTCAAATACAGAACGTTTGATTTAAACCATAATCGTTCGATTTAAACCATAACCGAACGTTTGATTTAAATACCTAATCAAAACCGTTTGATACTGGACTGGAACGCTTGATTTAAACTCAACCGCGTTTAACCGTTTGTACTGGATCGGACCCCTGAATTGGAAAGCATTCGGGCCGCTGCCCAGCTAGGCCTGAAGCCTTTAACTATTTACAAAAAAAAATAATCCAAAAGCCCAAATAAATTTTCTCCAAAAAGATAGGAACCGGCCAGGCCCACAAGCCCGAGCCCAGCCCAGCCGGACAGGCGGGCGGCGGCGCGCGTGTGTGGCACTTTCTAGGTCTTTCCTCTGGTCAAAAAACTTCTCATGCCCCAAGGACACATCTAAAGTGTCCATTCTAGCCATTTATAAGGGGGATGAGATCTCCTCACCGCGCGGCCCAGGACGCGACACGTGGCAGCAGTAGGGGGTGGTGAGGCTGGATGAGGGTTACCTTCACCCAGCCTCACCACCTCCACCTTTTGCCACGTGTCGCGCGGTCACGCATGCGGTGAGGGAGGAGCGGTGAGGGGATCCTATCCCTTTATAAGGTGGCTAAATTAGTTCAATTGTCCAATGTGATACTCCTCCATAAGGGTGATGTGACCTCCTAAGAATAAGACACATCACCCATTATATCATGTTTTCCATCTACTTTGAGCATTAATTTCTCATTCATCCGGTGTCGTAATTGAGTGATTCCAAAGCCTAAAATTAACTACTCGTTATGTAGATAATTAAGGGCTTATTAGTTTCTATTTTTCATTAACGGAAACTAATAATAATTACACTCAAAATATGTTGCTTGAACACTTTTGCAACTTATCTTAATGGGTCAAAACCAAAACTTTTAATTCCTCCAACAACTTCTCATTAGTTCATCCAAATCTTCGTTTGACGTGATGGCAGCTTTATCTAAGTAGCTGTTAAAAGAAAAGTTCGTATCTTTCAGAACGCCTTTCCCATCTGTTTTTGACAAACAAAAACAGAATTCGTATGTTCTGTTGTCCTTAAGCCTGCCTAATTGTAAAGGGAATGCTTGTATGCATAAAATCAGCAAAGAAATTGGTGAAAATTTGTAGGCCGCAGTTAAATGAAGCTGTTGACTTTACAATTCAAAACGTTGAGTAGTTGACAGGAACAAATTGCAAACACAAATGCAAGTCAATGTAGTGAGGTGAAGAATCATGGTATAACCGAGTCCATTAGTATGTTGACCCTCACTTTTGTCTTTTATTTTTTATTTTGTACTTCACATTTGTCTTATTTATAGAGCTGTTGGCCATTATCTGGGATATTATGGCTTATGTTGCAAGTGCAAGCCACAAGACCCCTGAAAAAGCTTGTTAATGGACTCCTTTTTGCTATTGTTTTTTACATACCCTCTCCTCAAGAAGAAAAGTGTAGCTACAACAACATTACCCATTGACTTAAAGGGAGAGCCTATGACGGAGTATAGGCTGTCGGATGTTAGAAATACACAGAGGTTGTTTCCGATGACCCATAATGAAAATTGCGTCAAACTGTGTCGATCAACTGCTACTTCACAATATAAGAAGACGCAACCAATTTAGTTTATTTTTCTTTATTCCATTATATTCCAAAGTCAAGGAAGAGTGTGTCATTGACTTCATTGGAAATGGAAAGTATCTCTTTTTTTTTTCACATATGCAAACACTGCATCAACAGGCTGGAACTGACTTGCTGCCGCATCATCTTCTGTTTGGTCATCCGCAGGATTTTCATTAGTCTCTGCTTTAGAGACTGAAACCGGAGAGACAATGTGACCAGATTTCCAACCGCTAATAAAACCAATGCTGTGTACGAAAAGGCTGTTTGTGTGCGACCAATGCATTCAGTCTTGTAGTCACTGCAGGTATTAGTGGACTTGGCTAGCACCAGTGGAGTTGATATAGACAAGAAACCTAATCCCTGAGAGTATTGATAATGAATCGTTCAAACAGTCAGATTTTACTTCCATAAAGATAATATTTTTAGTAACAAGAAATGAAGCCCGAAGCTAAGTTCCCAAACATCCTCTTTCATCACAGGACTGATCATCAAATATATGGGCTCGGTTCTGAACTAGATAGCAGCTCAAACCAAAGAGAAGCCAAATGAATGCTCTAGTTGCTGGATTAGCACACACATTTTCTATATTTTTGTCGTTCACTATTACATCTTTCACACATTTGTCCCATGTCGGAAAAATATCAAAAGATGTCTATGTAAACAAAAGTGTGAACATAACTAGCTTAAGGTGACTAAACCATTTTTCAGGCAAGTGATTACAAAGCTCGGAAAGTTGATATCTAGCACTATCAGACTCATAAATATCGCCACTAGGAGCAAGTTCTGGAACGTTACACATGTTCCATATCAGTGAGAATGAACTCCCACCCACGCAGATAAGGCACCAATTGAAGTTAAGACACAAAAATGGCGATCCATTTCAAGTTCAGTAAAACTGCCACATGTTAGAAGATTGGTCAGAAAATGAAGTAAAAACTTGGATTAGATGGGTAAGATGATACTCTGAATTTTGTGAATTATGAAGCGACCGAACATTTGATGAGTGAGGCCGAACATTCGGTGATGAGCTCTGAGTGCAGTCTCTGAGTCCGGTTCAATTCTGAAGTTTCTGTCCAGTCAACTAAGGCATTACTGAATGTTAGGTGGAGCAATTTATCGAACATTGGGTCCTGAGTTTGGTGACGAATTCTGAGTTACAACGTTCAAAAATTTTGAATTCAGCATTCGGTCAAAATGCATAGCGACCCGTCCCGAGCCCTAGTGCTCGAAACGACTCACTGCCATATTTCGTTAAAGAAAATACAGGGCGTCAAAGATGAAACAAATACACGTCAGCGGAAGTCAAAATTTAAAAACCTCGAAATAATCATCATCATTAATATCAATTTCTAGGCAAATCTAAATCGATACAATGGTTCAAACGTAGATAAATACTAAATCTCTAAAATACATAAATATCGAATGTCCAAAAACATCTATCTCAACTAAGTCCTCGACCGGTCTCATTAGAATATCCTCAAACCTCAATATCTCCACTCCTAATCATCCTGGATGCATAATTATCTTACCCCTGAAACTCTACAAAACAATCAACAAAGTATGGTATTAGCGACATACATCGCCCAATAAGTAGTCTCACTTTACTTACCATAAGACCATACACGTAGAACCAAGTGTTATAAAATAAATAACAAAAATATGTAAAATAGCATGTTTTCATTCGCAAATAAGATTACTATTATGCCCCTATAACAATCAATCAACAAAGTCAACAAGTAGACCAATAGCCAAGTCAACCAAATAATAGCCAATCAAATGTTAGTCCAAGTCAAAAACGATGATGCAATTTCAAAATCGATGTGATGCCAAGTTCGATACCAAAATTCCAAAGTTTTCCAAGTTCCGAATTCTGATGCGATGTTCGATGCAAAATGATTTGATCAAATGTCCAAATCCAAATACGATATCCAGTTCCAAAATAGTCCAAATACCAAAGTCCAAATCCGAGTCCAACTCGATCCAAATCCAAAATATCAAATCGATTTTCAATGCAAAGGACATGGAACTTTCCTTACAAGTGACTTATATCGCAAGACTTACGAATTGATCCCCCGATGGTCAAATGTGTCATAGTCAAATGTGACTGGACGACACAATCAATGGTCAAATGTGCCCAAGTGCTCTACATACCACAATAACCAATATGCTCAGACGCCCCGTTTGTTCGAACCAATCCAGCTTAACAATATATTTCCCATGTAAGGGTGAATTTTTCAAATTATACAATGCACAATTTCCAAAACGATTTTCAAATGTCAAAGTTTCTAAAAAACTTTCCAAATGTCAATATTCCAAATGTTTTCCAAAGCCAAATAATTTTCCAAACAATTCCAAATACCAATTAATCTAAATAATCAAATATCCAATATCAAATACCAAATCCAATATCGATTCACCAAATAACTCCACTCATGCATATCTATATACGTATATATGCCCACGCTCATACATGTGCATATACACGTATATAGATACACGGTTCTCCCTTGGTCCATTTTTCCCCAACCCACTACCTAACTGACCTCACCCATCATTCTGACACCCTCAACCCGCGCTGACCAGCAACCCCCAGTGACCCCACTCCTCAACCCAGCCCCTTCTCACTCCCCCAAAGCCTAATTCCATTTTACACACTACCTACTCTTCGATCTCCGTCCAAAACGCACACCACCCATATTTTATCACATGTAACACCTCAGCCAGCTAGCGAAATTCATGCTTAACACAATGCCACAAAAATCACGGCCAAATTCCATGCCACGCGCCCTCACGCGCCTCGATAAACGCTTCCACGCGTAGCCACTCGTCTGTACGTGTGGCACACGCGCCGCCATGGCCTATCAGTGCTGACCACCAGAAAACTCTTTTTTTTTATTTCCAACCTATCCCCACTATCAAATCATACAAAATCCCAACTTAAACCACCGTCAAATTCCACCAAAATCGATACCGATACGTAGATTTAATCCACATAAAATCATGCACATTCCATTCATATCCTTATACAATTTTCATCATATCCTATGCCAAAAGGTCAGCTTACCAACGTCTCCCTATTACCATACCATTCGGCCTCCACACACACACACACATATAAATATTGACTAATATATGGGTTTTATTAAAGTGCCTCACTTATGGCGGAGGAAAACCATATTACAATGAGTCATCATACGAAAATAGATAATGCAATGAACTAATGAGGGCTAATTTTCATTCGCATATGATATGCCGCATTAAAACCTTGCCAAGTAAAACCACCCTTGTAGATAAAAACCTGGCGAAGGAAAAAGAGTACATATTTATGCGTCCGGAATGTTTAGCCAATATTACATAAGGAATGAGAAAACGCTAAAGTTGAGGTGATGCTACGAAGGCAATCCTCTTGTAAGCATTCCTTGCAGCCGTGCGTCCAAAGAGCAATTCCAGCACTATTTTGCATTGGTAAATTAAATGGTCTTTGCAGGCAAAGTAATAAACAATAAGCATAAGCAAGGTGTTTTCAAAAATGTAATCAGTTTTCGTATGAGATAACACATACCCATATCGCCTTGATTCTGGGTGAACCAAGGCGTTCCATCTACATGTTGCCTTTCTCCGCAATGAAGACGCTTATGATTTGCGATCTTTGGCTTCCGCCCCGTGTGAAGAATACAACGCAGTAATGTCGTGGCAGCCACGGTTAACAATAAGTTGGACAATGAAGCAAAATATAAGCGATCACATAATAACACAAGTAGAATAAGTATTGATCACACGATTAATACTTTCATATACATATAAACATATTCATATTTCTTATATTTTATTCATACCAACTATATATTATTTACATCTAGAAATCTCAACAATCATATACCACTGAAATTATATTCAGCCACTATTCAGGCAGTATCACCATCTTGACTTTATAACAATTTCCTAATTTTCCGTCATCCTACATATATAAATACAAATACATATATTCGTTTACACACACACACATATATATACATTCATTTATGCATTCACATATACTTATGTATGATCCATGATTTGATAGGAATATAATGATACAAATTTCACAAATTTATAATAAGTACAGGAAGGATACTTACATTGATGCGTATTTACTATAACGAACGATCGAACTAGGGTTTGTTGGATTGAAAACCCCTACTTTGTTCTTCCTCCAATAGGCTGGCCGAATGCTCCTCTATGTATATGTGGTAGGACTTAGTATGTATGTGTGTGTGTATGTATGTATGTATGTATGTATGTATGTATGTATGTATAGTTGAAGGGTTAGGGTTTGTATTGGACCAAATACTCCATTTTTATTTTATTTTCCTCCAAAAAAACGTTGCTGTTAATTAAGGGGTAGGGGCTGCCACCAGTTTGGTGTAGCTGGGGGGTCGGCTAGAGGGAGAAGAAAATAGTGTTAGGGTGTTTTGTTTTAACCTTGGTTATATATATGCACATATATATATATATATACACACAAAAACGCAGATGGAGGCTCTGGCGATCATGGTGAGGCTCTGCGCATAGTCAGCGGCGGCCGCCGCCGCATTTCGCTTATCTTCTTGCTGATTCCCTGGTTTTTTCTGTTTCGCTTGCATTCTTCACAGTAAAGTTTTGATTTTTCCTTCGTTTTCTCGCAATGGCTGTAGCCCAGCCGCCATCTTTTGCAGCTGTTGTTTCCGGCAATGCCTCCGCCACATCTATAGCAATCTCTCCTAAAATAGTCTCTCGATACAAGGGTATTCCAATGATTTCATTTTCTGATACTGAGATCGACGCCCTTTCTGCACCCTTCAGGTATTCTCTGGTTGGAAGATTCTGGTATGATCGACCACCTTTGAAGGTTATCTGTGATGTTTTTGAAAAGATAGGCTTTCACAATGATATACGGATTACGCTAATTGATCAAAATCATATTCTGATGAATTTTCGCAATGAATCTGATTATCTACGTTGCTTTTATCGTCGATCATGTCATATATCTAGCTGCCATATGCGCATCACAAAATGGACAGTGGATTTTGATCCTGCTACAGATGTACCGGTAGTTTCGGTGTGGGTTGATTTCCATGGACTCCCGATTCACCTTCATCATCGTGTGGCCCTCTTCGAAATTGTGCGTCCCATTGGTACTCCTATCAAGTTAAATGTTGCCACGTCTAATAGTTTGCGGCCTTCTGTTACTCATGTGTGTGTTGAAGTGGATGTATCACATGAGTTGCTGTAAAAAATTTATTTGCAGGTTAAGCAAAAGATCATTTTGCAATCGGTGGATTATGAGGACCTGCCTTTATTTTGCACATCATGCCGTTGTCTTGGCCATGCAACTAGTTTATGTTCATCATCTTCTAAGTCGTTTGTGCCGCCGCCACCACCCCCACCTCCGCCATCAACACGGTGGACGCCGAAAAAAGACAGTTGTTGCTAGTGGTGATGTTGTCCCCGACCCGCTTGTCTTGCTTTCTCGTCAACCTGTGGATAACATGTCATCTGATCCACATGCTGACATTTCGCCTGAGCCAAGCAGTGTGCAAGATATTTCCATGTTAGGGGCAGATGCTGATTTTCCACTGCAGCATGAAACTATGGATCAATGTGACATTGGTCATTCTTCTGATACAGAGCTGCATGTTGATGATCAACAGCCTGTTTTGCCATCAGTGTCTGAGGACATTGTCAGGAAAATTCAATTACTACCACAATCCCCACCAGAAGAGTTTTAATTTCACATCTGGAGGAGTCGTCGCCAGATGCAGGTTTTATTCTGGTGGTTCCTCGTAGGCAACGGAGAGTGTGGAAGGATTTGCCGCCTTTACCACCCTCAACAATTCTTACACGTAGTGCCACGCGGTTCTCTCAGGGAAGTGATATTACTCTTTCTCAATGAATGCTTTGATTTGGAATGTTCGAGGCCTATGCGCTTCTTTACCAAGGTTGCATCATTTGATTCGTGAGCATAAGTTGAATTTGATTGCGATTATTGAGCCCAAGCATTCTGCCTCCCGTCTTGTGAAGTTTGGTATGGAACTTGGCTTCTCAAATTCTTGTTCGTCACGATCTGAGCGTATATGGGTTTATTGGCGCGATTCTATGTTTCGGTTAGTGGCCACCCCAGGATGATGATCAGGTTATTCATCTCTGTTTCGTTTATGTTCCACTACAGTTGTCTTTCACTTTTTCAGTAGTTTATGCGAAGCATTCCCCAATGCTTCGTCGTTCGCTGTGGCAGGCCTTATGTGATTACTCTCAAAGTCTTCGTTCCCCCTAGATGGTAAGTGGGGATTTTAATACCTTTCGGTCTTTAGATGATCACAATGGTCGATCACATCCCTCATTAGCGGTCTTGCAAGATTTTAATGATTGTGTCGAATACTGTTCCTTGATGGTTCCACCTTTCCATGTATCTCGGTTTACTTGGACGGATGGCAGGGGTCTTAGTCATGTTCGGCGTCGTCTAGATTGGCTATTCACTAATTCTTCATTTCATGATGCATTTGAAGACATGACACTTACCCATTTGCCTCGGGTTTCTTCAGATCATACGCCTCTCTCGCTCATATGTCATGTGAGCAGTTTGACTGGTACTCATGCTTTCGGTTATTTAGATGCATGTTTATCACATCCTAATTTTCTTAATTACACAAAGGAGGCTTGGAGGTCGTATCTGACCACTGGTGGTATGTATGGCTTGTATTCGAAATTATTACGATTGAAGCAGGATATCAACGCTGGAATAAGGAGGTTTTTGGCAATATTTTTTCCAATTTAGCACAAGCTGAAACATCAGTACGACGAGCAAAAACGTTGTGGGATGCAGACCCCTCTGAGATTAATCGTTCTTTATACCATCAAGCTAAGGCTGAGTACATCAGAGCATCTAAATACGAAATGCAGTTTTAGAAGCAAAAAGCTCGGGTTCGATGGCTGCAGGATGGTGATGATAACACAAGGTATTTTCATTCGGTGGTTAAAGGCCGACGTACACAGCTCCGTATTCAGTAGATTCGTACATCAACCGGTGCGATATGTACATCGCCAACTTCTATTTAGAGTGGCAGTTTCTTTCTATACAGCTTTATTTGCTAGGGAGGATATGGAAAATTATGATGACATTCTCTGACATATACCGCATCTAGTTACGGATGAAGACAATGCATTGCTCACGATACTTCCACATGAATTTAAGGTAAAGGATGTTGTATGGCACTTAGATCCACACAGTGCAGCATGGCCAGATGGGCTTCATGGTAACTTTTTTCAAACATGTTGGCATATTGTTCATACTGATGTTGTTTTTGCTGTGCAGGAGTTTTTTCTTGGAGTACCACAGCCGTCAATGATGGCCAGTGCATTAATTATGTTAATTCCAAAGACAGCTTCCCCGAGTACCTTTACTGATTTTCAGCCAATTTGTCTCTAAAATTTTCTAAGTAAAATTTGTACACGAATTATTGTGACTCGTTTGAGTTTGTTCCTCCCAAAGTTGATATCATCAGAATAGGTTGGCTTTTTAAAGGGCCAGGATATCTCCACACATGTATTATTGGCGCGAGAAATGGTGCATATGCTTGATAAAGGAGGGACTCAATTATGCTTAAAGTTGGATATGATGAAGGCTTTTGACAGAGACAGCTGGGAATATTTGGAATTGTTGTTGAGGAGGTTCGGCTTTGCTGATTTCTTTATACGCATTGTCTCAAATCATTTGAGTCACACACGCTTTGCAAAATTGATAAATGGTACACCCACACAAACTTTTCAGCCACAAAGAGGTGTCAAGCAAGGAGATCCTCTATCTCCTTTGTTGTTTATTTTGTCTTCAGAAGGTTTCAGTAGAGGTTTAAAATCTCTAGTGGCTACTGGAGCATTACAACCACTGCGGATAGGTCGGGTCCCATTTCATATTACGCACTTGGCATATGCAGATGATCTGCTGGTATTCTTGCATGGGACAACACGAAATTTGAGACGGTTTCAGTCTTTTTTAACAGCTTATGAAACTGCATCTGGGCAAAAGGTTAATCACAACAAAAGCAGTTTTATTCCTTCAGCCTGCACATCATCACAGCAGCGAAGGCAGTTTGAGGAGATTATATATATGCGGTCCACATCTTTACCCTTTCGCTATCTCAGATCTTTCCTGCATAGAGGAATTAGCCGATCAAGATATTGTGTCACTCTACTAGAACATATTGATACTCGGTTGCATGGTTGGCATAATCGGTTGCATTCTCCGGCAGTTAGACTTGTCTTACTGCGTCTCGGCCCTACCATTACATATTATTGTAGCAAACGGCTTGCCACAATCTGTGATTAAAATTATAGAATGGAAAATGGTTGTGTTCTACTGGGGGCAAAGACGTCATTGGGTTGCATGGTCCACTATACATACTCCTTGTTCTGAAGGAGGTCTGGGTATTCAAGATCTTTGAGCATTGCAGGAGGCTTATTTTTGTCGTATTTGGTGGTCCTACCAAAAAAAATAACACACTTTAGAGTCATTATCTGCATGCTAAGTATGGACAGCGTGGGGATTTCTGGCCACGCCTTCCGGATTCACCTATTTGGAAGATCATTTGCCGATATCATACCTTCTGCAATGATCATATTCATCGGCAGGAGGCACTTCTGAGTTGGACAACTAATGCGTCGGGTGAGTTTACTTTGCGCTCTGCATACGATCTTTGTCGTACTCAGCGACCCACTCTTATTTCTGTGTGCTTTATTTGGTGCAAGCATCATACTCCTGTAATTCAAAATTTCTTGTGGAGAATTTATCACGGTACATTAACCTTTGAAGACTACATTGGTAAGTTTAACATCGCTAGGCCTACACAATGCCCTTTTTGTAAGCATGCCTCAGCTACGGTAGATCATGTTTTCCTGTACTATGATTGTATTCGGCATGTTTGGGAGTTCTATGCATTGGAGCTTCATTGTTCTTCTCCTACACCTATGAAGCTATGGCAGTATCTCTTGTCTTGGTGGTATCAGTCAACATTGTCTTCGTTATTCAGGGTGTTGAAAATTATGGTTCCATCCATTATTATGTATAATATCTAGCGTACATACACATCGTTGGTCTATGGGGATGTGATAGATTTTTTGATGACATCCCTTAGGGTGGGGATACGTACTGACATTTTTATTTGGGGTAAAACTCTTGATGGATCAAGGCTTGCTTTTGGATTTGGCTCGGTCCAGCACCTCCGTTTCTTGCCGCCAATTAGGGTTCCGCGCCCAAGTTGTCAAATAGTTAGCACCTCCTCCTGGTCATTTAAAGATAAATGTAGATGCGGCGGTAGGTAGGCAATACGCAGCAGGTGGAGCTATTTTACCGGATCACACTGGTGCATGCATGGGGGCTATCTCATTTTGTCTGCTACCTAATATTCCACTTATTACGGAGAACAAGCTGCTGTGCTTGATTTGCTTTATTTTTTGCCTTTGTATTTTTATATTATTCTAGAGTCATATTGTTCTCAGTTACATACGTCACTAGGGCGGCCTGCATTTGTTTCTGGGAATTATCGTTTGCGACTGTTGCATTCGTTGAAGCATCAGCACATGCTTGTCTTTCAGCATGTCTATAGGGAAGCCAACATGGCAGCTCACTATTTAGCACCACAGGGAATGTTAGACCCTCGGACATCCTGTTACTCGTGTTACATGCTCCCTCTGTTGGCTCGTGGATCTGTACGGTTGGATGTGACCTCTGCACAGCTTCGGCAACTTTGAGTTTTGGTGCCCTTGAAGGTGTTCACAATGTCTTCCGCATGGATTGGCTATTTTTGATGTCTTCTGCCTGTATCCTGATAGATGTAGGCAGACTCGGTATGACTTCGTTTTCTGTGGTTTGCCTACATTTGCATGGATTGGAACAAGCTACGTTGCTGCGATCATGGCCTTCTCTGCCGACTATCATCATGCATACTGCATTTTGGATGCATCGGCTGGGCTGAGAGTTTTCATTTACAATGTTTCAAAGGTGGTAAATATGTACTCTTTTTCTTTCGTGCAAGATTTTATCCACAAGGGTGGTTTTGCTTGCCAAGATTTTAATGAGGCATATCATACATCTTTTAAACACACCCCCCGCCCCATTGATTGTTTTTGGATTAATACTTCTCGTACTTTGAGTTCTTTCATTCAATTATGTTATGACTTCATATGTAATTATGGTATTCGTCTGCCATAAGTGATGGTTATATTTTATAATAACATATAGAGACCTGGTCTCTTTCATTAATATATATATATATATGATGAAATGGCGATCACGCTCTCTGGCGATCACGCTCTCCGCCATTGCCGGCTGCCCTCATCCGCTGCTAATTCACGCCGCCGACTGCAGCATCAAATTCCCCATCCCCGCCTCTGCTGCTATTTTATCGACAGTTTCTATTTTCTGCCGTCAATACCACGATCGCGATGACATCCGCACCCACTTTCGCTGCGGTTGTCGCTGGCACTGATGCCTCCAGCAATGTTACCATCTCTCCAAAAACGGTTTCGCGCTATAAAGGTATCCCAATGATTTCTTTCCTTGATTCTGAGATACATGCTCTCACTGCGCCATTCAGATATTCTTTGGTTGGTACTTTCTGGTATGGACGGCCACCTTTGAAAGTTATACGTGAGGTCTTTGAGAAAATTGGATTTCATCATGATTTGCGTATTACATTGATTGATCAAACACATATACTTTTGAATTTCTGCAATGAAGCGGATTATTTGAGATGCTTTTATCGTCGTTCTTGGCATATCTCCGGATGTCACATGAGAATCACGAAATGGACTGTTGATTTTGATCCCTCTGTCGACGTCCCTATTGTTCCAGTTTGGATTGCTCCCAGCCCTACCGATCCACCTCCATCGCCGAGAAGCTCTTTTTGAAATTGTCCGACCGATTAGAACGCCTATTAAACTTGATGTTGCAACAACGGATGGGCTGAGGCCATCCGTTGCTCGTGTATGTGTTGAGGTCGATGTTTCTCTGGAATTACCGCAGAAGATATATTTGCAGGCAAAAGTTAGGTTGATCCTGCAAACAGTGGTCTATGAAGATTTGCCTTTATTCTGCACTTCATGCCGAAGATTGGGTCATGCAACCACTGCATGCCCTTCCAAAGAAAAACCTAATGTGCCTCCTCCACCGCTGCCCCCACCGCCGCCTCGCACAGCAAAACAGCGCTGGACTCCGGTTAAGCGAAAGACAGCCGTGCCACCTCCAGCAGCCTATGAAACTTTCGCTAATAACAATGATCATGTTGACCACCAAGATACTGCTCCTCTGCAACCTTCAGCGACAAACGATATCCAAGATGCTGATGACCATATTGTTGATGAATTTTGTGATGCTGCGGAACATCACCTGCCACATGATTCCACACAAATAGATATGGGGCACTCTTCGGATACTGACTTGCCAGTTGATGATCATATTGAGGATATACCAAATGTACCTGAAGAAGTTGCTCGTCGCATGCAGCTAATACCACCATCGCCGGATGAAGACATATTAATATCACGATTGCAAGAGCATCCTGAGGAGGCTGAATTCATACCAGTTGTCCCACGCCAAAAGCGTCATGCCCGCAAGGATTTACCCCCTGCCCCCCATCAACGATTTTGATGCGCAGCGCGTCGCACATCATACAGGGAAGTGTCTCCACTCTTACTCAATGAATACATTAATATGGAACATCCGAGGCATGCGTGCCTCCTTACCTAGGTTGCAACAGTTGATTAGTGAACATCGTTTTCATTTACTTGTTCTGATTGAACCCAAACATGCTCCTTCAAAAATAGATGGGTTTGGTTTACGTCTTGGTTTTTCTCGGTCTTATGCTTCTCAGTCGGAACGTATTTGGTTTTTCTGGCATGATTCTGACTTTCGTTTGCTTGCAACGTAAGACCAGGATCAAGTGGTCCATTTCACTATGCTATCTCTTTCGCTACAACTTACCTTTGTTTTATCAGTTGTATATGCTAAACATACATCCTTGCAACGTCGTCCACTATGGCGATCATTGTGTGACTTTGTTGAGGTATCCCAATTACCCTGGATTGTGGGTGGCAACTTTAATACATTACAAACCATTGACGATCATAGTGGTCGTTCCACTCCATCTTTAGCAGTATTGCAAGATTTTAATGAGTGTATTGAAGCATGCTCCCTTATGACTCCACAATATCATGGCTCCAGGTTTACTTGGGCTAATGGCAGGGGTCTTGGACGAGTGCGTCGTAGATTGGATTGGATATTTATTAATTCTGCTTTTCAGATGTGTTTGAGGATTTGCACCTAACTCATCTGCCGCGGGTTACATCGGATCACACACCACTTTTATTCATGTGTCGGCTAAGTACAACAGTAGGTCGGCGCTCATTTCGATTTCTAGACGCCTGGCTTCTTCATTCAGACTTTCATTCCTATATGCAGAATGCATGGTTATCATATCCAACTACTGGAGGCATGCATGGTTTCCATAAAAAATTATTCTCACTCAAGAAAGATATATAGTGCTGGAATAAGGAAATCTTTGGGAACATTTTCAGCAATCTGAAGCATGCCGAGAGTCAGCTTAATAGCGCGGAAGCTGTTTGGGATGCGGATCCCACTACCGAAACTCGTGAGGCATATCATCGGGCAAAAGCAGAATATCTACGAGCTTCCACTTATGAGTTGCATTTCTGGAAACAAAAGGCAAGGGTAAAATGGCTAAAAGAAGGCGATGCAAACACATAGTATTTTCACTCCATTGTCAAAGGCAGGCGGTCAAACCTTCGAATCCAGCAGATTCGTAATGCGGCTGGCGTGATCCTTACGAATCCAAGTGATATTATGGCCACAACTGTTTCTTTCTATACTGACTTATTTGCTAGTGAGGCAACACTAAATCATTCATCTATTCTATCACACATCCCTAGTCTGATAACAGAGACATACAATCTTATGCTTACACAGCTACCACTGGAGCCAGAGGTAAAGGATGCAGTGTGGCAGTTAGATCCTCAGAGTGCCGCTGGACCAGATGGCTTTCATGGTAAGTTCTATCGTTCTTGTTGGCCCATAATACATTCTGATGTAGTTAAAGCAGTGCAGGAGTTTTTTCTTGGAGTCCCACAACCCGCTGTCATGGCTAGTGCTTTGATTACGTTGATCCCCAAGATGCAATCTCCTCGAACATTCAGTGATTTTTGCCCTATCTGTCTTACGAACTTTCTGAGTAAAGTTTGTACCCGTATTATTGCCACGCGTTTGGGGACACTATTACCGAAGCTAATTTCACCGGAGCAAACTGGATTCCTACCTAGACATGATATTTCTACTCAAGTTTTATTGGCACGTGAAATGGTTCATATGTTAGATAAAGGAGGTTCCCAATTATGCCTGAAGTTAGATATGATGAAGGCATTTGATCGGGTAAGTTGGGAGTAGCTTGATCTGTTAATGCGACAGTTTGGTTTCTCCAATTTTTTCATTCGGATTATCATCAACCATCTACGCGCCACTACACTATCGGTTTTGATAAATGGTCAGCCCTCAGCGTCTTTCCGCCTGTATAGAGGTGTCAAGTAGGGTGATCCGTTGTCCCCATTGCTCTTTATTCTATCATCGGAGGGTTTCAGCAGAGGATTAAAATCACTAGTTGCCTCTGGCACTATACAACCATTTTGCCTAGGACGCATTCCTTTTGCAATTACTCACTTGGCGTATGCGAATGATCTACTTATTTTTCTACATTGTACATAGCGCAATCTACGACGCTTTCACTCTTTCTTAACTATGTATGAAACGGCTTCTGGTCAAAAGGTAAATTTTCAGAAGAGTAGTTTTATTCCTTCGGCCCACATCACGCCACATCAGCGTCAGTCATTCCAAGAGATATTAGGCATGCGTGTTACTTTTCTGCCTTTTCGGTACATTGGATCTTATCTCCATAAAGGCATTAATCGGTCTAGATTTTGCACTTCTCTGCTACAACACATTGAGGAGCGATTACACAGCTGGCACTCCCGCCTTCTATCTTCGGCGGGTCGTTTGGTGTTGTTGCGTTCTGTGATCTCTGCACTTCCGCTTCATATTCTTGCAACAGGTGGTTTACCAAAGTCTGTCATCAAGATGATCAACAGAAAGATGGCAACATTTTATTGGGGAAATCGACATCACTGGGTTGCATGGTCAACAATTACTTTGCCTATTGAGGAAGGAGGCTTGGGAATTCGGGATCTTAACATGTTGCAGCAGGCATATCGCTGCCGAATTTGGTGGTCATATCAGCAACATGGCACTCTATGGAGTCAGTATATGCATATTAAATATGGAAGGAGAGGGGATTATCGACCATGACTATCGGATTCACCGGTTTGGAATCTAATATGTCACATACATGCTACTTGCATCTCTCAAACGGCAGCCACAGGTTTACATCTTACATGGAACTGACACCTACTGGCGAATTTACCCTGAAGTCTGCCTATGATGTTTGTCGTGCCTCAAAACCAACGCTACTTTCTGCTAAATTTATTTGGTTCAAGCAGCATTCCCCAACCACAAAAATATTACTGTGGCGCCTCTTTCATTCTGCTATGCCTTTTGAGGACTATACTGGACACTATTCTGCGGCTCGTCCTACACAATGTCCTTTTTGCAAGCAACACTCGGCCACGGTGGATCATGTTTTCCTTTATTGTAGCAGAATCCAACATTTATGGGCCTTTTTCGCCAGTGAGTTGCATGGAATAACCCCTACTTCTTTAAATCTGCGCCAATACCTATTGTCTTGGTGGTATCGCTCCACATCTTTGTCACTATTTGGGGTTTTAAAAATTGTCATTCCAGCCATTATAGTTTACAACATCTGGCGCAGCTATGCCCACTTGGTCTATGGAGACTCCGCATCCTCTTCTATCTCTGTGCTTCGGGCTTCCATACATTTTGATATTGACATGTGGGTTCAGACAATACAAGGATCCAAACTTGCAATAGGACCATCTTTTTCTCTTTCATGGATCGCACACATTCGACCCCCGTGACTCCAAGTCATTCGATGGAAAACTCTGCCTTCTAGTAGACTCAAATTAAATGTTGATGCAGCAGTTGGTCACCACTATGCCTCAGGCAGAGGTATCCTGCGCGATCACTTCGGAACCTGTGTGCGCGCACTCTCTTTTCGCCTGCCTCCATGTATACCTTTGATGGCAGAGATCCAGGCTACGATCTTTGGTTTGCTATACTTTCTTCCCTTGTATCGTTCATTCATAATAGAATCCGACTGTGCTTAAATGTTGTCTCGACTGCGTCAGCCACAGACAGTCTTTGGTAACTATCTCCTCAGGCTCTTACAATCATTAATTCGTCTTCATCACTTGGAAATAACTCATACGTATAGAGAGGCCAACACGGCGGCTCACTACCTAGCCCAACATGCAATGATGTATCCTAGGACTGGCTACTTCACTAGCAGCAGTCTGCCGCCCATGGTTCGAGCTTCAGTCACTTTGGACCTTACTTCATCCAGCTTGCGAATACCTTAAGCTACTGGTCTTCCATATGGATTGGCACTTTTTTGCTTACTCTGCCTGTACCTCAGTGGGTATAGGCAGACTCGGTATGATTTGTTTTCCCTTGGTCTTCTGCTGTATCTTACGTCTCCTATGTATGAATAACACATTATCTTCTTTCTATTACGTGAGGACGACACCAAACCTTTGCCTGTCACTCATCACCTCTTTCGGAATGCGCCGTTGCCCTCAAGTTTGACTTTCTCTGCTCTTCCATATGGATTGGCATTCTTTCGATTTCTCTGCATGTACTTTAACGAGTACAGGCAGACTCGGTATGATTTACACTCACTTGGTCTGCTGCTTTTTCATGTATTTTATATCCATGATTAACGCCCTCTTATGTTTCCTTTGTGCATGGACGGAATCACAACTTCGGCATGTTTCTCTCGCGGACGCGGCTGTTTTTTGCTACGGGGTTGGACTGCACCATCATGCTCGAGTTTTTCTGCGGTTACTACATCGCTCTTTTCCTATGTATTATATGTGGACTGCTGTAATTATCATTTTACACTGTAAAGGGGTTAGAGGTTGAATTTTTATATGCAATTTTTAGGAGATACTCAGAACATCTGAGACTAAAATCTCTCCAAATTTCAGAATTTTTGAAGACCTGCAACCTAGTTTTCAAAACGTTTCAAAACATGTCCTGAAAACAGAAACTGTTTTCAGAAGTTGAGTTTTTATTTTAAAACAATTTTAAAAACCACATTTTCCGCACCCACTATTCAACCCCTCCTTCTACTGGTGCCTTGCAGATCCTACAAGTGGTATCAGAGCGCAGGAACACTCGTAACAAAAGGATCAAACGATTTAAGTGAAATGGCAACCACTAGCTACAACACCGTGCAAGAAGGAATGTCAACCATAAGGCCTCCTCTTTTCGATAGTTAGTCCTTTATTCAATGGAAATTAAGAATGAAACTTTTTCTTATGGCTATTGATATTGATCTATGGTCCATCATAGAAGACGGTCCATTTGTTCCTTCTAAGTTGTCAATTGTTGATGGTGTCACACTAAAGGTTATAAAAACGAAACAAGAATACACTAGTGATGACAAAAAGAAGTTGAATATGAATGCTATAGCCATGCAACTACTCTTAAACGGTCTAAGTAAAAGTGAATCTAGTTACGTGTCAAATTGTTCGAATGCTCAAGAGATGTGGAAAATTCTTGAAATGAAACATGAAGGGATTAGCCAAGTAAAGGAGTCCAAGATTAATATGCTTATGTCCACACTTGAGTCCTTTAAATTATTTCCCAATGAGTCTATTGTTGAGATGGATTTACGATTGACTAACATCTATAATTCTCTTGAGTCCCTTGGCAAAGCTTTCTCCACATAGGAAAAGGTCCAGAAAGTACTAAAAAGTCTTCCATCTGAATGGGACCCTAAAGTTACAGCAATAGAGGAAAGTAAGGAAACCAAATCAATAAAAATGGAGGAACTAATCGGATCTTTAAAGGTATATGAAAATAAACTCACTTTAAGACATTCTGAGTCTATTTCCAAAAAGGATAAGTCTATAGCATTTAAATCAAATGAATACATCGTAGATGATAGTGACATAGATTTCGATGATGAGGATTTAATCACGATGGCTAAAAGATTAAGAAAAATCCTGAGAAAATCGATTAAACATAAGTCTACTTCATCGAAGGATCATAAAAATAAAAATAAGGAAATAAAGTGTTATGAATGCGGACAACCTGGACACTTGTCATATGATTGACCGAACAAGGACAAACAAACGAACAAATACCTTGACAAGGATCAGACCAAAACTAGACTCGTCTCAGAACCTAAACAAAGGAGAAGAGCCTTCAAATCCTCCACTTGGAGTGACACATCCGACTCTGAGACCAACGACACGAAAAGACAAAAGGCACAAGTATGCTTTACATCTAAGGCATCAAATGAGGTATCTTCCGACTCTGATTCTGATTCTGAATGTTCTTATGACGATTTATTTAGTCAATATTTAGAATTGCATAAGTTCTCAAAGACTCTTGCAAAAGAAAAGAAGCGATTAATTGAAGACAAGAAATTGTTAGAATCTTCTAACACAAATCTTGTGTCTCAATCAAACGATTCAAAAGAAGAGTTGTCCTGCATAATAAATTCATTAAAGTCTGATGTTTCATCATTGACATCCGAGAACACTGAACTAAAAACCGAGATTTCAAAGTTGAAATCAAGAAACAAAAATCTAGAAAAGAGTATAAAATAATTTGATACGGGATCTAACATGCTAGATCACATTATCTTATCACAAAAACATGACAGTGATAAAACTGGAGTAGGATACATTGAGACAAACGAAGCATCATCTAAACCATCCAAGTTTGTTTTGTCTAAGAAAGTAGACACATCAAAGGCATACGTAGCGCCTAAAGTAACGAAAAGACCCCCTCTCCACTCATCTCGTTATATCTCTTCTTCATATCATACGAAGTATAATTATGTGCCGTATGAATATGAGAAGAAGACTAGTACACCATTCATGTCATCTCATCATGCTTCTGATTCTGCATATCATACAAAGAGCAATCATGTGCCATATAGAAGCCACTGTTGCATATGCGACATTCATATCATAAAAATGCATCTAGATCACTCCCCGTGCATGCAAACCAAAAACAAAAACCATACTATATGCATGATAGGATTCTCGGCAAAAGGCCAAACGCATTTGCCCTAACGTATATTATGTTGCGTTTTCATCACCTTTCTCACCTTTTGGAAGACCTAGAAAGGTAGCCCAAATTTGGGTACCAAAAGGGACACTCTCAAAGGGTTGAATAAATAACCCCTTAAGAACGCACTTTTAATGTTATTTAAAATGCATGATTTTTTCATATTTACATGCGCTTTTGATTTTATTTCCAAAATAAAGGGGGAGAGAGAAAGATTAATTGGACAAATCAAGGGGGAGAGAATTCAAAATTCAAATTTGAATTTGTGCACGATTGGAGGGAGAGCGACAAGATTTAAATCATGAACGTAGGTTATTTTGTAAATCATCAAAAGGGGGAGATTTTTGAGAAAAAAGAGTTTGAGTGATTACAAAATGCATGATTTAAATAACGTGTATTAAAGAAATGCATGACATGTTTCATGACATGACACGTTGTTACATAAAACTTGCCTTATATAGTTCATATATAATGTTGTCGTACTAACGAGCCATGAAGTTTTAAAGCTTACATCAAATGGCAAGCATTTGTTGTGTTTGAACTATTTTCAGGTGCCACCATTAATGAACTAAACTAGTTCATTAAGTGAAGTACTTAGTTAAATGAACTAAGTAATTCATTAAATGAAGCCATATTTGGAAAAGGCACAAAGGCAACAAAATGAAGAATGGAAAGTTCTCTCCCACCTATGTCTACACGTTTATATATATATATATATACATATATATATATATATACATTTTTTTTTGAGGAAAATTTATTTGTTTAGAATAAAGCCTCACTTATGGCGGAGGAAAACCATATTACATCAGTTCAGAGTATGTGAACAAGTGAAATAACGATCTAAGGATTACATATCTCCAGTCATATATGATATGCCGCATTAAAACCTTGCTAGGTAAAACCACCCTTGTGGATAAAACACTAGCGAAGGAAAAAGCGTACATATTTATATGACTATCATTGAAATGCATAGAATGTAAATATGAGTACAAATGTTGGTATCCTTGAAAATGGCGCCAGGATCGGATTAAGCTGAAAGTACGATGCGGCAGTGTCACCTCCAGTAGTCCCGTCATATCAATCCAAGGGTTAGGCTTGTGAATGAGTGTGAAGTTCTCCAAGAAAGAAAGACCAGCAGTTGGCAGCGCCAGACGTAATCCAAGACATGAAATAGAATACACCAAGCGGTAGTTATAACACAGTGGAGAATATGAAATATAGGTCAATAGATAAGCAGACATACCGAGCCTGCCTGGATCCCTGAGGAAACAGGCAGGATGTGTCAGAGTTCGCCAATCCTTGTGGAAGACATAGATAGTGAGCCAACGCCAAAGTTCTTGCCCCAAATGCGTTCCCCTCCACGTATAGTCAGTTGCGCAAGATGAATATCCCGCAATGTGAAGGTTCCCGGAATCAGCATGCATGAGAGATTGCCAGCACACAAATATACATGCAGCAGCCAAACCAAAATATATATTACACTGGTTTAGTAAAATTAGCCCAATAAAGTAAATCGATAGAATATTGAACCCACCAAGGCTGCCTGCACTAGGAATAGCGCAGGCAGCAACAGTATTACTGTGCCATGCATTGCAAACGCCCATGATCTTACGTATCGCAGCATGTACCAAAACCGGTCGAGCATCCTCATCAAAGGTATTAGGTGTACATGGAAAAATAATATGTGTGTAAACATGGGGAATGCTTATGCTAAATAGGAAAGAAAGAACAGCCAACATACCCGGCCTGCCTGTACTCCACCAAGTACAGGCAGATAAAAATTGTGTAAGCCAATCCATTTGGAAGACGTTATGTTGACTGTCTACGCACTGTGACTGACGTGAGGTCCAGTGAAACTGCTGCCCTGACAATTGATGGCAGGCTAGAGGCTGTGAAAAATGAAGTGCATGGCGACATCATTGCATGCCGAGCCAAGAAATGAGCTGGCATATTTGCCTCTCTGAACACGTGATTAGTTTCCAAGTGATGGCGTGTGACCAACAACTTTAATAATTTCAGATAGAAGTTTCCGAAGATCGATTGATGTTGCCCTAAACGTTGTAGCAGTTGTGCGCAATCAGTTTCCATAATCAGGGATCTGTATAATGGTAGAAAATATAACAAGCCAAACAGTGCCGTCTGGATTTCAGCCTGCAGCGGTGTACAGGATGGGAGGCGGAATGCGATGGCACGCACACATGCGCCACTAGAGTCACGCAGAATGGCGCCTCCTGCCGCATTGAAACGTCCAACCGCTGCATCAACATTGAGTTTAAATCGGCCTGATGGTGGAGTAAGCCACTTAATCACTTGAAGACGCGGAGGGCGGGGCGTTGGAAGCCATGATAACGGCGTAAATGGACCTGCTGCCAATTTAGTTCCATGAATCGTATAACCCCACATATGAAGATCAAAGTGAATTGTGCGCCGAAATGCAGATATAGAAAAGGAGATCTGATCCCCATATACCAGATTGGCATAGGCACGCCATATATTATAAGCTATAATTGCCGGGACCACAATCTTAAGCACCCCATCTAAAGAAGAAGTGGATGACCTGTACCACCAAGCTAATAAGTATTGTCTTAGCGATAAATTTGTGGGAAGTACACCCTGCAGTTCCGAGGCAAAGAACATCCACACAGGCTGAATTGTGGAGCAATAGAGAAAAATATGATCAACAGAGGAAGAATGCCGCTTGCAGAATGGACACTGCGTGGGACGAGCTGTCAAATAAGAGCCTATATAGTCTTCAAGTGGTAAAGCCGCATGGAATAAACGCCATAGGAATAATCTGATGGATGGCGAATGGTGTTTGAACCAAATGAACTTTGCGGAAAGCAATGTGGGTCGAGATGTGCGACAAATATTGTATGCAGATTTAAGCGCAAATTCCCCTGATGCCGAGGGCTGCCAAGCGAGAAAATTATTAGCTCCAGTGGTATGTGATACACAAATATTATGAATGCGACAAATAAGCTTCCAAACTGGTGAATCTGGCAGGCGTGGCCGAAAATCCCCCCGACGTCCATATTTAGCGTGCATATACCGACTCCATAGCGTATCGTGCTTATGATATTGCCACCAGATTCTGCAATGATATGCCTGCTGCAAGGAATGTAGATCTCTCAGCCCCAATCCACCCTCCTCTATAGGCAATGTAATAGTGGACCATGCTACCCAATGATGGCGATTTCCCCAATAAAAAGACGCCATTTTCCTGTGTATCATTTTAATGACTGACTTTGGCAAACCTCCTGCTGCCATGACATGTAGAGGGAGCGCAGAGAGAACAGAACGTAGTAACACTAAACGACCTGCAGAAGATAGTAGTTTGGAGTGCCACCCTTGTAATTTATCATCGAAATGTTGTAACAGAGTAGCACAATAGCGAGAGCGTGTAATACCCTTGTGAAGATAAGAGCCCAAATAACGAAAAGGAAGTGACGAAAGTCGCATTCCCAGAATCTCCTGTAAATCACGAACACGACGCCCCGATAGTCGAGCCGATGGAATCATACTACTCTTGTGGAAGTTAACCTTTTGTCCAGAAGCAGTTTCATAGTCTGTTAAAAACTTTTTAAATCGACAGATATTGCGTTGCGTACCTTGTAGGAAAACAAGGAGATCATCTGCATACGCTAAATGAGAGATGGCAAATGGGATACGACCAAGTCTGAATGAGTGAATATTGCCTGCTGCCACTAAAGCCGATAAGCCACGGCTGAATCCCTCAGAAGACAGAATGAAAAGCAAAGGAGATAAAGGATCCCCCTGTTTTACCCCTCGAGATGGACGAAAATATGGAGATGGTTCACCATTGATCAAAACTGATAATGTGGTAGCTCGGAGATGATTAAGAATTAACCTGGTGAAAAATCCTGAGAAACCAAAGGTCAACAATAATTTCTCCAAATAATCCCAACTGACTCGATCAAAAGCTTTCATCATATCCAATTTTAAACATAAATGTGAAGTGCCATTATCCAACATGTGAACCATTTCTCGGGCCAATAAAACTTGCGTGGATATATCATACCCCGGAAGAAAACCTGTTTGTTCTGGAGAAATCAACTTAGGAAGAAGGAGTCCCAAACGCGTTGTGATAATCCGGGTACATACCTTACTTAGAAAATTCGTCAAACAGATTGGGCGGAAATCACTGAAAGACTGTGGTGAGGATGTTTTGGGTATCAAAGTAATAACTGCACTCGCCATAATGGCCGGCTGCGGAATACCTAAGAAGAATTCCTGCACAGCTTTTTCCACATCAGAATGTATGACCGACCAACAGGAACGATAAAACATACCATGAAAACCATCTGGACCAGCAGCACTGTGAGGATCCAGATGCCATACCGCCTCTTTAATTTCTGATGCAGTAGGTAGCGTGGACAACCGCGTATTATCCTCATCCGTGACCAGCCGAGGAATGTATGATAATATGGCCGCATGGTTTTGTGTCGGATGTGGTGCAAATAAATCTTTGTAAAAGGAAACAGCAGCTGTCATGATGTCTGTGGGTTCCGTGAGCAGGTGGCCCTCGGCATCTGTTATTTGCTGAATACGTAATTTCGTCGGTTCCCCTTAACAATAGAGTGAAAGTATTGTGTATTAGCATCCCCCTCTTGAAGCCATTTTACTCTAGCCTTTTGCCTCCAGAATCTCAATTCAGCAGCCGAGGCTTGCAGATATTCAGCCTTAGTCTTATGATAGTTAGCTCGAGTCTCCTCTGTAGGCTGCGCATCTAAAGCTGCTTCAGCCAGATTTAGTTGGGTCTCCGCATATTTAAGGTTTTGAAAAATATTGCCAAAAATGTCAACATTCCACCGTTGGATATCTTTTTTAAAAGAGCATAGCTTGTTATAGAAACCATACATACCACCCGTAGTCGGATAAGATCTCCATGCCTGCTGCATATAATGATGGAAGTCTGAGTGATGCAGCCATGGATCCAAAAATCTGAATTGGCGCCGAGAAGGGACGTTCTGGCGGCGACATAAAAATAATAGTGGCATGTGATCAGAGGCAACTCTTGGCAGATGTAACAACTGGAGGGTGGTGAAACTATCCTGAAATGATGAACTAACAAATAACCAATCCAATCTGCGACAGATGCGACCCAATCCTCTGCCATCTGCCCAAGTAAATCTAGATCCCTGATGAGGAAGGTCCATAAGCGAGCACTGTTCAAGACAATCATTAAAATCCTGTACTGTGGATAATGATGGAGTCGAGCGACCACGATGATCTTCTAAAGCACGAAATGTGTTAAAATCACCACCGACAAGCCAAGGTAGCGTACACAAACCAGCAAAATCACTCAAGGCGTGCCAGAGAGAACGGCGCTGAAGAGGCGTCGTGCTGGCATAAACCACCGAAAATACAAATTTCCATTGTAACGAGAGAGACTGAAGGGTAAAATGCACCACTTGACCCTGATCCTGAGTAGCAAGTAAATTAAACTCAGTATCCCGCCAAAAAAACCAAATGCGTTGTGAATCAGAAGCATAAGAGTGCGTAAACCAAGCTGCAACATGAAACGACAAATGCTTGAAGGTGCGTGTTTAGGCTCTAATAAAGCTAGTAAATGCAACCGATGTTCTGTAATTAAATGTTTTAATCTAGGCAGAGAGGCACGCATGCCCCGAATATTCCAAACTAAGAGATTCATTGAGTAAGAGAGGAACTTCCCTGAATAACGTGAGATGCGCTCCGAGTTAAGATCGTAGAAGGTGGGAGAGGTGGCAGGTCTTTACGGGAACGGCGCTTACGTCTTGGTACTACTGGGATAAAATCTGTCGCCGACGAAGCCTCTGTTAAGCGCGAGATCAGAACATCTTCCTCCGGGGAAGTCGGCATAGATTGCATTTTACGGGCAATATCGTCCGGAACATCCAAAACATCCTCAATTGTTCCTTCTAGCGGCAAATCAGTATCAGAAGAGTGACCTATGTCCGCATGTGGGGGCTCGACCGGGAGGTGATAATCCGCTGCATCACAAAATTCTTCTTCAGTATTGACCATCGCAACATGACGGTGCTGGGAAGGCAATGGTGGAACGGTAGTGTCAGTCTGTATATCAGGGGGCAAGTCTTGCGGATCCATCGGTGCAGGGGCAGCATTATGTGTCGTCGGAGCAGCAGACTCAGGCACACCGGATGACGTCGCACGTTTTTTGATTGGGGTCCATCGTTGACGAGGAGGACGATGCAATTTTGGCGGGGGTGGCGGAGGAGACGGAGGATGGGGCGGTGGTTCCGTAGTATCAGTGGATTTAGACGGGCAAGCCGATGTGGCATGACCCAGCCGACGGCAAGCTGTGCAAAAGAGAGGAAGGTCCTCATACACTATTGGTTGCAGGATCATACGACCTTTTGCCTGCAGATAAATCTTCTGTGGTAAGTCTTGGGAAACATCAACCTCAACACAAACGCGAGCCACTGAAGGACGCAGGCCATCCGAAGTGGCAACATCTAACTTCAACGGTGTACCAATAGGTTTAACCACTTCAAATAATGCGGAGCGATGATGGAAATATATAGGCAAAGCCGGCAGTGCTACCCAGATAGGCACAATAGGAACATCTGCACTGGGATCAAAATCGACTGTCCACTTTGTAATTCGCATATGGCAACCAGAAATCTGCCATGATCGACGATAGAAACAACGCAAATAGTCCGCTTCGTTGCGGAAATTGAGAAGAATGTGCGACTTATCCAGCAAAGTGACACGTAAATCTTGGTGAAAACCGATTTTTTCAAACACCTCACGTATAACTTTCAATGGTGGCCTGCCATACCAAAAAGTGCCGACTAAAGAATACTTGTAGGGTTCGGTCAGAGCATCAATTTCCTCATCAAGAAAAGAAACCAACGGAATGCCCTTGTGACGAGAAACCGGTTTCGGTGTAATGGAGATATTGGCGGTTTGTGATACACCGGAGACGACGGCAGCAAATGTCGCCGCCATAATCAAAGAATTTCAGACGGATGGTATATATTCAAAATGAAAAACCAGCAGTAATAATAAAGTGCAAGAGCAGACATAGAACTGAATGAAAGGATCACTTCGGCCAGCGCTAGCGCCGCCGTGATGAATAATTACCTTCCCCGCTGATCCAATTCGTGTAGATGTATTTCGCAACAGCAGTCGGCGTGAGTGAAGTATGGCTTCTGATTGAAACAGTCAGAGAATTCGGCAAACGACAATAGAGATTCAGAAACGGGCAGCAAGCAGCGTCGGCGGCGCAAGCCGCAGGGGCATTCCGTGATCTATACATATATATATATATACATACATATATATATATACATACATATATATATATATATTCAGTTTTTCTAAAAGGCACTATACACATGTATTCCAACGTACTACCGACACGTTATATATTTTACGAACGTACGTTAACGTCACACCACTATATTTACCTTATATTTATGAGTATATTTAGGTCTTATATCATATGATATAAGTCATGGTGATGACAAAATTATTACGACACGTTACAAGGTTCTAAACCAAAAATTTTCGTATCAGGTGAATACAGAACTTCGCCATCGTGTCACGTACTTGCCATATATAGATGGCCAGCCACAACACTTCAAAAATGACCAGAAATTTCGTGGTCTACATGCTATATTCATCCATCAAATCATTCAATATTGGCACACACAAATCACCCCCAATTAAGGCCAAATTGTGGAGATTTCAAATTCAACATTTTTAGCACATGTAAGGCGCCACTTTACTCAGCCATGAGAGCTGAATATTAAAGTTTAATTTATGTATATTATGTGTAACATAATATATATAACATGTGCAAAAAGTTGAAATTTAATCGGAGAAAAAATCGGGTAATCGGCAAACGTCGAAAATTCGGTTTTCTACGGACACGGCAGATGGAACATTTTTGGCAGGACATATAACATGTATCTAGACACTTTTTACATATCCTATACATTCTAAAGTGTTCTAGAAAAATAAATTAAGGGCTGATTGGAATATACCATATGTGTATAATTATTGTGCATTATTTTACAAAATTTGCAAAAAGAAAATTCATCACATGTACAAGCTATAGCACACGCCTAGATCAGCTTGTTGGAGCATATGTGGAGCTTTGTTGGCAACTACAAAAGGTAACATTTCAAACTTTGTCACATTTGTGACACATGCTGAAAATTTAGCATGTGTTGTCTTAGGCTGGCCGAAATTTTCAAAGTAATAAGCCATATTTACTATCTTGAATTATGTAGATTAAATGAAAGACAAAATGGCAATGTTCTAAAGATGTTATGGAAATAATATGGTGATATCTTTGAATATCACACATGCTGAAAATTTCAGCATGTGTGGGAATGAATGTGGCCGAATTTGTGGCCTCTTGGTGACTAATTTTTAATCCAAATTTAGTAGAAATATTTTGTACTAAATGATGATTGATTTCTTCTTTATTTTCAAGGAATAAATCAAATACAAACTTGGCAACAATTTGAATAAAGTGTAAATGTTACACATGCTGAAATTTCAGCATGTAAAGAGCATCTAGCCGATTTCTTTGTAAGGAAATGTTGACAATTTGTCTTGCTAATTATGTGGAATGATTATGTGGTTTATGGCAACACTTTTATGGCTAATTGGCACATGTTTTTAATGTTTATTTTCAGATTTATCTAGTCATCAAGTGTTGACAACTTCCATCCAATCAATGAGTGCCAAGTAAGCAAGAGCTTAATGATCATCCAATGAGGAGTTGCCAAGTAAGCAAAGAAATGTCACAATGATGCAATATACTCTTCCAAGGACTTAGAAGATAATTTTCAACCCTGTGTGGTAAGGTGTTATTTGTGTTTTGTGATTAGTGCTAACCGAGGAAGGTGTCCTCGAAGACTGGAGTATGTTGTTTTAACCGAACTAGTATAAAATTCCTTGTGTTCTTTACTTTCAGCACTTACTTTCAGTTTCCAGCAGAGTGCATTGTTTTCATCACGTTATTAAAAATAGTAAACGAATTTTAAAAATCACAAAACTTTCCAAAATCTTAACCACACGTCTTAAGGTTAATTTGGCGTAAGTTTCAATCCTTTTGGACAAGTATAAGTCATTCAAACGTCAAAAGTTCTGAGACTAGTTCAGTCTGATTTTTAGGCTTGCAAAGGTTGAGACTTTGAACATATTTGACTATCTTCCCAAAAGAATTTTTCAAAACTATTTCAATCCAATTAAATAAAACTAATAAAGGGTTAGTCATTAAAGTTTCAGAGCATTTGGAGTCACGGTTAAATTGGAATTAAGTTTTCAAATCAGACTACCGTTTCTGGCAGATTTGTGCAATCTGACCATCAACGATTTTTGAAGGGGTTAGAGGTTGAATTTTAATCTGAAATTTTTAGGAGATACTCAGAACATCTGAGACTAAAATCTCTCTAAATTTTAGAATTTTTGAAAACCTGCAACTTAGTTTTCAAAACGTTTCAAAACAGGTCCTGAAAACAGAAACTGTTTTCAGAAGTTGAGTTTTTGGTTTAAAACAATTTTAAAAACCACATTTTCCGCACCCACTATTCAACCCCCCTTCTAGTTGTGCCTTGCAGATCCTACAAGCACAACACCAATAGTTGTGCTATCAACCGCTTCAACCGAGCATAGCTCAGCACGACAATGCTGTGGAACAACAAATGTCCTCAGCCAAACAACAGAGCTCAGCACACAGTAGACCTCAGTACAACAACATTGTACAACAACAGTGCTGCGATTCCCCGTCAACTGGCTCAGCACAAAGCAGAGCTCAGGTTGGCAATAACTTTCACAGCTCAACTGAGCAGAGATCCGAGGTGAGTCCATGACTCTGTCCTTAAGATGTATTGCTTCGGTATACTGTGTCTAACCGGATGGAGCAATCGTCTCCTATGATGCAACAGAAGTCAACTCAGATGAGCGGCACTGTAGTGTATGAACTCTACAAACCTGTAAGATGTCCTGAACTTCTCAGACTTGATGCAAATATAGAAGTAGAAGAGAGGAGAAGAGCACGTGTATGCAGAGGAGGACAGGA